>CM057813.1:12255246-12480246 GCA_030067965.1 Latrodectus elegans | reverse complement strand
ACTGAACTAATTGTAAAATTTTGTTCTGAATGTTGATGAATGCAGTTATAATTTTGAAATTAATTTTGGTACTTTGATTGAAAACAATATTTTTTAGGATACAATAAATTTCAAACTTCCTGATTCATTTATTCTCAAATGTCATTATAATTTCTTAAATTAGTTGAAGAAATAATTATATTTTTCTGTATGTTTCTTGAAACAAGGTTATCACTGCAACACAAAATCATCTTTTTTTTTAATTTAATAGTAATTTAATGTTGTATCAACAGTAGAAATATCTGGAGAGGTTACTTACAATACAATGACAGACTTCATATTAAAATTGTCTATTAACAGCTGAATTAATTCAATGAAGGAAAAAATATATATGTACTTTTAATAGTTGTGATTAACAAATACAAACATTTAATTAAAATTAAAAATTAGAGAAAATTAAAACTGCTGATTAATTTATTTCTAATTCTGAATTAATTAATGCATGAAATTACATATTAGTTGGATTATATAATTTAATGCTTTGTCAGATTAATTCCTCATATTAATTATTCTGTATTTTTAAAAGAATAGCATTTACATTGCCTATATCGGTGGTAAAAAATTTATCTAGAAAATTAACATAAAATCCAAAGAATGATGATGTGTATTAAGAAATGTTACGAATTAAATAACATTAAAATTAGGCTATTTTGAAATTTTTTCATACGCAAACTAAAAGAGTGTTTATACTTTCTAAGTAGCATAACATGTCAATGAGCAGGGAAATTTGGAATTAAGAAATACGCTTTTTTAATCAGGTTTCTTATTAAGTATTCAAGTAAAGTTCTGTTTTTAATATCAACACTTTTTTTTAGAATGCGATGCTATTTCCTAAATTTTCTTCCAGAATAAATTACATTGTGTAGATCTAATATTCACTATTAAATGTAAAGGGAATTCGGAACAATAAATTGTTTATTTTAGTTTTCTTTCTTCTCAAAATATGAAGAAATAGCATTTGTAAAAGATATTAGATGCTGTTGGTGATTAAACGTGTTGGTGTTTAATAGCTTATTTTTGTATTATAAGAAATAATATTTCTTGAATCAATAAATCCATTTTTAACTATCCTAAAACTAAATTAATAATTTTACATATCTTTTAAATTATAATAAATTCATTTTATGTATTTAACTATTTCTTTAATCATCAAGAAATTTAACACATCGAGAATGTTTTATTAATAATATCATTCACTAAAATACATTTACTTGGTTTGCGTATATAATCATTTCAATTATTTTATATAACTAATGTTTAAAATTCATCAATATCTAATAAAATTCACCAAAATTGTGAATATTATTAGAAGTGACTGCATATAAGCTTGCAATAATGAGATAGAATGTAAGTAAGAAACCTTCTAAGCTATATATGTTTTAAATTAATCTATACTTTAAGACCAATTAATGATATATAAATTTTCAATTCACTAAATGCGTATTGTAGCAATGAAAATTAACATTTTTTAACAATTTACAATACAAATTTAAACCTGTCACATGTCTAAATACTTATATAATTCAGTTCTAATAACAATCTGCTTTCAAAAGGAATCTAGTACTAATTTTTATTGTTATACTTGATATAGAAAACATATATCCCAATTAATGCGCGCATTATTAAATTTCAATAATATAATTCATGCCCTATAATTTTCTTTTGAAATTTGATTTGTGTTTTATATCTAAAACAAATAAACATTTGAATCTCTTAAACGGCATATTACCAATGAGTTATTACTTTATCGCTTTTTCTTACACAATGATGAACTACTTTTATACAATAGAAATAGTGTCAAAATGTTAAAAAGCTTTAAAAATGCATTCGGGAAATTCATTGTAAAAATAATGTGTATTTTCTTTAAATAAAAGAAATCTTCTTTTGGATGTACACTTATGACAAACCAAATTAGAACACGAAGAAAGACAAGAGATATCACAACGAAATTTATTTTGTAGATAACATCTTGACCAAATATCAAATGATTACATTTATATTTATAATAAAGTGTGGTTCCTGCCAAAATCATTAGCCAGAGTTGCCGCCATTGTTGGAGATCATCGCTGCGGCTTTCTTCGGCATGGATTCAAAGAGAATTTAGATGTGTTCTTGGGGTACAGCAGATCAAGCAGCTTCCACACGTTACCAAAGTTGATCTGGTGGGGCAGCTGGGGATGTAATCTGCGTCAATCATTGATCAACCATGGAACACATGCTTTCTACCGATGAAAGATCCCGAGAGTGAGCCGGCTAGGGAAGCAATTCAATCTGACGATTACAAAGTTGGACAATGCATGCCACGTGTGATCACGCATTATCTTGCTGAAATAGGACTGTGGGAAAGCCCTGAATCTAAGAAAAGCTCCAACACTTCAGAGATGTAGCACTGGATGTTTAAATTACTGGTAAGGCATAACAGAGGAGTACGAGGGTGATATACAATACCATAATAACCGGTGCAGACCAATGTAGCTGTGGATCACGCAGCTGTTCATCATCCTCTCTCCATAGTGTCTCCAGACTCGAGTGCTACCATCATGCTGTTTCAGACATAAATATGACTCGTTAGTGAAGACGATTTCATTCCATTCTGCCGTCCACATTCTTTTTTCATCGCACCATTGGTGGCGGAGCCGTCTGTGGTTCTGCGTCAAGGGTTGACGAAGCAGTGCACGTCTTGCGGACAGACCACTCTGCTGAAAACGGCGTTGAAAGTTACGCGAAGACACTGGATCATACGTTACAGACAAAATTTGTTATGCTATGATTCGTGATGTGGCTGAGTGATTCGTCACTGTCATGCGCATAATTTGCCCATGATCTCGTGAAGAGACGCACTGAGGTGAATGCGATCGAACACGTCGGTCCGTCATACCCTCCTGCATCTAAAGATCACATGTCTGAATTACAGTTGTTTCGTGCAACACGACTATCCTATCGATTTCCCTGAAAGATAATTTACAATCTCGATAGGTGTGTATCCTTCCTCTCTCGAACTAGGAATGTTGATCGAAAAATGATTGCTGTATTTTGCGTGGCATAATTGATCATTAAAAAAAAAAAAAAAAAAAAAACGGTATGAAGATTAATCTTACCACTTCAGCTCGTTGAAATCTCCAAGCCTTCAGTAGCACTTTGAAGTGGTGGCACAAGCGCACGTGGTGTACATCTGCACTGAAATTCTAATCATTTGCTTACCTTTCCTCTGCTAACGAACGTTGTAAATTTCATGTTATTTGCATGATTTCTTCAGCGAGTTGCATTTGCGTTGGCTAGCAGTGTATTTAAAATCTAACTTGTTTTTAAAACATAATTTAAGTTTCTCCAATGATGTTTAATTTCCTAAATTCAATTATAAATTTGTTGTAGCAAAACTTTTTAAATAATAATTATTCAGTGTTACCGATGTAATTTAAACTAGTATGTGGATATTTCCAAATCACACACACACACACACACACACAGACACACACACACACACACACACACACACACACACACACACACACACACACACACACACACACACACACACACACACACACACACACACACACACACACACACACACACACACACACACACACACACACACACATATATATATATATATATTGAAATGAAAATCATAATAATTATGTTTCAGCATGAATATATTTCAACTGAAGGAAAATTATTAAATAACAAATCATCTTATATATTAAAATATAATATCAAATTTGAGTTAAAAATATTAATTCATGTAAAATTTCAAATAAAAACGCAAGACATTTTTAAAATGTATTTTCTGTAGCAATATTTAAATAATTGTGAAGGTAGAATTGTATACAAATCCAAGGCTTAGATAATTTTTGTATATTCTTGATCCGGTTATGGAGGATAACATTAGAAATCATAAATACACCAATTCATCTTTTGAAATTTTTTCCCTCTGCTGTATTGATAATCGATAAAAAGAGTATGATTTGACCTGAACTGTATATAAACATAATTCAAGTGGACTATTTATACATTTTAGATTAAATTTATTTTCTAATTCCTTTATTTAATGATATTTTTTCAATTAACAAATAATCATTATTTTCTCTGCTAATTGATGTTTGTTTGTTTGGTAAATACATAAAAATACATTCAGAACAGTGGAACACTTATGGTTGTAAATCTATTTTTGTTTCTTTGAAGAGTAATGATAATATTAAAGTGGGAAAAATAAACAATGCTAATTGAATATTAAATTAAATTAAGAAGATATGCAAGAGTTTCTCATAAAGTCCGGTGCTTGTTTTTGATTTAAATGAAGAAATTTTTCTTTTGAATGTATTTAAATCAAAATTATTCTTAAAATAGACTTAATATGTCATAGTATATAGTTATTGTATTGGTAATATTGTTGTAAGGTATATTTTGAAATTAGGATTACTTAGTGCCACATAAGTTATTGAAACAATTATAAAAATATCTTCATATCGCGTTGTAAAAAATTCTATCATTAAAATTATTGTATGAAACTTTGAAGTTTAATAGAATTAATTATTTTTCACATTTACATTAATAAATATTTTTGATACTTTTATAATATTTTATATTATTAATAATATATTTGATCGTAAAATTTGATTTTCTTTCACATAATATTTTCATGAGCGGATATATACTTTATCAAATTGCATGAACGCATAAATTGGGTTAAAATTTATGAAAGCCATTAGTTATTTTCTTTATATTATTTATTAAATATGTACTTGTTATTTTTAATTTACTGATGAAATGGGATAGAAATAAAATAGCTAGATATCGTAATAAATAACCCCTAATTTCCAAGTAAATAACCTCAATTTAACAAATTTCAAGAAATCATTTGTATTCTAATTTCTTTATATATATATATATATATATATATATATATATATATATATATATATATATATATATATATATATATATATAATTTATATATATATATATATGTATATAATTTATATATATATATATATATATATATATATATATATTGCTCAATATTTTACACTAAATGCATTTTAAACTAAAAATTTATGACAAGAGAAAGAAAGAACATAATGTGTCATTTTACATACATAATATTTGTTTAAATAATGAAACAATTTCTGCTAAGCTCTGCTTCTTTTCAAAACAGTTTCCTTCTATTCGAAGTAGCATTCATCTCAATGATTCCTTTCCCAAAGGCAATTATACTTTTGAAAAAATTAAAATGCTTCTGAATTCTATGCAATAAACATGAATATGACAATATGAATTTTGACAATATGAAGAGAAATTGAAAGTATTCTTTCTTTTAAATGTCTTTTACATCATATAGTGGTTTTAAAAACATTTATATTAGAGTTAGACATTTGAATAAAAGACTTAGGTAATTTTATAAAGCATTTTAAAGTATAATTGGAAAATGAGATTTTTACTACATTTGTACCATCACCTCAAAACAAATGTCCTAATAAGCGTATGCAGGGACTCTCCATAGTTGTCTTAATATTAAGTAGTTTTGATGTTACGTTGTAAACAGCCTAGAATTCTATGATTGCTTTTCGACATTTTAAAATTCACAACATAACTGTCTTCAATTAAAGTAATTCATTCTGTGAAAACTATTCCTATTTGCAGATAGTGGACCGCATTACCATGTTTCAACGGAGGAATCATAGAAAACTCTCAAGCAGCTACCTGGAAAGGGTGTATACAAAGAGCTAAATCATAGCATTAATCTCTTGTTGTTCAGCAGAAGTAAGGTTCAAACGTATTATGTTTTGTTATGAATATCGATATGTTACCAAGAAGCCATCATGAGTCTGTAAAAATAATATGTGATAGACAGCTTAATAAGTGGAGCTGAAGGTAAAAGACCTTAATACTCTCCTTATAACTTGACTACAGGGATGGCATTTAATGGATAGTGGGCCATATTCACATGTGACAAGGAAAAACTCTCAGAATGTTTTCAATAAACAACCTCGATATACATGCATACAAAAAGTAGAAATGTAAAATAAATTTCTTAAATTACATTAATGGCTGCAATCGAAAGAGAAATTTTATGGTCCGAGGAGTTCTATCCTACCACAAAAATATATGTGATACAGCAGCGTTTTAAAAGTTTCCTCAATAAAAATGTTATTTATTATTAATGACACTTGGGGAAGCCAAGCTCACTCCGTCCATGACTATGCGAATTTGAAATTTTATGGTCCGAGGAGTTCAATCCTACCACAAAAATATATGTGATACAGTAGCGTTTTAAAAGTTTCCTCAATAAAAATGTTATTTATTATTAATGACACTTGGGGAAGCCAAGCTCACTCCGTCCATGACTATGCGAATTTAAGTCAGTAGGGTGCGTCTTTCGTTTAACCTGAGCACCACGAAAGTGAAAGTATGACATTGTTCAAAGACTCTATTGATAGATGGCATTGCCATAGGATCCACTCCCTCCATTTTGACATTGATCTGGAGGGGGAGGGACCCATGGTAATTGCTCAGTACCAACTAAAGTACTTGTGATTCCACAGATTAAACAAGCACGTATTATTGCATGTACTCGGTGGGTCATAGAAGGCATTGATAGTTGAACCCTGCCCTAACAGATGAAAGGCCGATGAGCGAATAACTAGGCAATGAAAATTAACGTGCTGGCTTTCATTTTAATGATTTTCATGTAATAATATGCTGATTTAAGTTAAAGTTTAAACAGTGCATTAAACATATTAAAAAAAATTGTATTAAATACATTTGCAGAAAATGTCACTAATACATTTCTATAATTTGTTGAATACCGCTGAGAATTTATTGGAAATTTTGGAAGCATTGATGCATTGTTTTTTAACTTTTAATGCTTCTGTTTGTTTTATCGGACTATTTACATATTAAATTATAGGTTTGTGTACAGAGAAATAATAACTGTAACAGTGAAAAATGAAACTTTTAAATTCTCTTTCAAATGGAAAGAGTGCAAAGATTACAAATAAAAACCATATGTACTTTCATAGATAAAAAAGCTTAATATTCTAATATACTTACTGGTGTTTCTGATTTAAATTACTAAATTTCATATTCTGATATACATTATTGACCATATTCTACACTTTATCACTAAGCTCTTACTGTCCAAATTAAACAAATTCATCTAATATTGGAAGTACTTATGAAAAATTAAAGAAACCTAATTCTGCACAGAATCAATTTAAAAAAGATTAAGCGATCAGCAATGACATTATACAACAATTTAAAAAATCGTAAGAAAATTTGTAAACATTTTTCTTATTTTTTATACTGTTCAGTATTATTTTTCAGTCATTTTCCTTTTATTTATTTCTGAATATAACATTTTATGGATTTAAGTAATATTAATTACAAATATTTCATGTTTACTTACAAAAAAATTCTTACTCTTATAAATATAAATCAATAAGCAATTCAAATTACATATGATATAATAAAACATATCATCTATTTATCTAATTCAATTGCATTTAAAAAATTATACACACTAAGGGACAATTTCGCCTTTCATTAAGAACAATTTTATGTAGAATATTAAAAGTAATTTAAATTATAACATTGTGAAAAACATTCATAGGTTTTAACTTCATATAAAAATTTAAATCTTTTTTTATCATATTTCAAACAATAATGCATACTTTAAAATAACCTGGTATTTTCCCAATGCAAGAAAACTCAATATACTCTACAAAAAATATATATTTGAAAAATATTTCTTCTATCTAGAATGTTAGATAATTTCTCCTGATTTATGGGACCGGATTCATATTCTGAGTCCATTGTTTAACATTGGGAGAGATAAAATTTATTTCAGAGAAGTTTGCATGAAAGAATACGCAATTTTTCAATGTCTTTCCCTATTCTCGGTTCTTTATCTTTTCATTAAGAAACGGAAATACGGTACAGAATTTTCCTCAAATTTAAACAAGCACCCATTCAAATAGAAAAATATTTTAATTGATATTGTCTTATTAATTTTATAAACAAAACTATATTTTGATCACTTAAAATATATAATAAAATTAAAATCTAATTTTATCTTTTACATCATATTTTATATCATAAGAAAAACAAATTAAAAAAGTAACAAGTTCTTTTTTTGAACGAATGTATTTATATTCAGCTTCTAAATTATGTCATTAACCATAAAAATAATTATGTGAATATAAGCAACGAAAAAAATTAGGAACAATTTTTTAATTATTACACCTATTCAATGCAATTTTTCCTAAAATCTAACTTTGTGATTTTAATATGTAAATACTATAGCGTCATTCCATTTTAAAATGTTAGCAACTTAGTTAAGTAAATTATTTAAAATAATTTATTACTTCTTTATGAATTTTACATTTATCAAAGGAACATCTATTATATAACAAAGAAAATTAATTTATAATATACATCTAAAATTTTTTTCTCATGAATGAATTTACAAAATGTCACTAATTTAAATTTATATTTTTAAAGAAAAAATAATAAATGGTAATAGTATAATGAGATTTGATTGAATATATATATATATATATATATATATATATATATATATATATATATATATATATATATATATATATATATATATATATATATATATATATATATATATATATATATATATATAGAATAAGATGTTTGTGATATGTTCACAACAGAAATATGTTCGAGATTCCTAAGCGAGAGTAAAACTAAACTGTAAATTATAAAAAAGCATATTATAAATATTCACAATATTCACAATAGAGAAAATTCTTTGTATTCTTATTAAAGTTGTAAGACATTAAATTCATTTTTTTTTGGTTAATATAATTATCTAAGTAATGTAGAAACAGAATTATGTTGAATTCATAAATAAAAAGGAATATATTTTTTCATTCAAACTAAAAGTGATAATTTTATTGAAAAAAAAACTAGCTTTTGTGCGTGTTTTTACCAATACAATGAGAAGTATTGATGAAATACAAACCAGTCCATAACTTAAGGGTAATTGATAGGCAGATGAAAATGAAACGTGAAAGAAAAAAATGCCATCTATAGCGATATCCTCTGGGTGATCAAACATTATATTGAAATTACAAAAAGTCCATCTATTGACTAGGTTGTGGTAAAGATTCCAAGATCATGAAAATGTTATTAGGCGTTACAGTATACATCGCTTCCAAATGACAAAGCCCAATTTCGACCGGTATTAGGCAATAACAAAGAAAAAAAAAAGCAAGAATATCCAACCAGTCACGTCAGTTATCATTAACCACGGGTTAAGGCAAGCCGTGTACAGAGATTCGGGAGAGTAAAGTTTATAGGCAGCAGGCCTATGAGATGTATTGTTCTCATGGTAACTCACTGTTACCTTGGATTAGCTTGGATAAAAATTACGCAATGAAGACACCGTCGCAGTGAACTTGTGTTTCAGGACGAGTCGAGGTTTAGTACAATTCACGTCAGACGCTGGCGCAGAAGTGTTCATTTGCGATGACATTGTAACGGACTCTACAATAGTTCTGAATATTGAAATCAGAAACCTAACAGGACAATTTTTTCGGTACATTGTTCTGAAACAACATGACCTTCCGTTTAGGTTGCCGTGGGCGATTTGTGTTTATGGATGGCAGCACCCATGTGCAGCATTCGAACAACGTCAATGATTACCTTCAATAGAAGGATATCACACGTATGAAATTACTGCACACTGAATTTATAATCTATAGAACATATGTGCAACATGCTTGGCCGATAAATTGCAGTCCGTTCACCACTCTCTACATCTGTACCAGACCATCGGTGAGCATTTTTTGCTGAGTGGGATTCTATGCACTAATGCAACAGGATGTTGTGATTCTCAGCTTGCCTTGAAATTACACGGGCTGTATCTCCTCGCAAGGGAAACATACGATCTGTTAACCGTCATACTACAACGTACTCTCCAGCTGTTGAACTGTCAAATTGGGATGCAAGTGCTCCATTGAACTATAAAATCTTGGTTTGTATGTCTGATAGCATGATATACTATCTCTTTTGTTTTCTCTCATTAGATTAATATAGGACCTTTATGAATAAATCTCATTAGTATTGTTCTTGCATCTTTAATTGCCCTTCTCCCTGCTTTATGGACATACATGTAAATAGTAATATAATTTAAATATAATGATTTGGGTACATTAGGATAGATATTACATAATGAAGATGATTATTAGTAAAATATAATTATAATGAATGAACAAAAAATTAATTTTAATCTAAACAAAAATTTAAATTATTTTCTTTCTTGTTTGTTGCATTGTAAACAATAGAAAAATATAAATGCAATTAATGTATCGATTAAAAGTGGATGCAAAAGAATTTTTACTTATAAAAAGTGCTTACAAGTAAAATTATTTTGCATTTACATTGTCAATTTCGAATTTATTTCTAAGTATTGTGTAGAGTTGAATTCAAAAAAGTATCATTAATAATTTAATACAAATAAGACTTTAATTTTAGAGATAAGAAAAAATAATTAAAATATTTCATAAAATAAAATAGTAAAACATTAAGTTTTAGCACAGTAAAAATATCTTATGGTGAAAATGCCTTATGTTAGGAATTGATTTGTCACATATTTCGGATATAGACTACCGAATAGTCCCAGGAACATAAAAGAATCTAAATATTAGGGCCATAACATGTGTGTGTGTGGTATGTAATATATAAATAAAAGGAAAGAATATAATATTTCCTGATAAACACACTTAATATAAAAAAGACGTAGATTCAAGCATTTATAGCCTTCACATAAAATTGTTCTTACTTGTTGAGAAATTATGCCGTTTAGAAAAAAAAATTGAATTATTTACATTAATTCTTATATTCATAAAATTTAATTTAGAATTTTTAGAATCTTTCCCAAATTATAAGATAAATTTAAATATTCTTTAATTATTAGAATTTAAGCGGTATTTTTTCCTAAGATTATTTCATAAAACTTCCTTGGAAATATATAAGCTAAAGCATTTAAATATACTGTAAAATTGAAGTCATAAAAGTTTGTTTGCAACAGCATAACTTTTATTTCTTTCAGTTATTTTGGAAAATGTTCCAACAGGGAATAAAATTTTACATAAAATGTTTTAGAGATTTTTATGTCCAAATATCTAATAGAATTTTTCACAGGAAACCATTTCTTAGCCTTTAATATTTTATATTTCTCACTGTTTTGCTGTATGATTAGAAATAGTTTTTGTGCAGTGTTATATTACAAATTGGAAATTTATAAAGTATACACAATGTAATTAGTATTAAACAGTTTAATTATTAACAAGATTTTTGGAAAATTGTTTCTTATTTCTATAGACAAATAATCGATTCAAAAATTCCTATTTACAATTTTTCTATCCTTTGTCTGCTCAAATATATAGAATAAACTTGAAAGACTAAGAGCAAAAAAATGCTTCCTCTATCAGTCAAAGATTTGGAGATAACTCATTTCTGTAAGTGGGAGTTGCTCAAATTATCATTAACGAACTCATTGCATTCATGCAAAATAAATGAGAAGTAATTTCAATAGTTTGATGGAGCTGTTAATAAAACTTGTACTGTCTTTAAATATGAGGACTTTTTTGTTCTATATGTTGCCTAAATGTCATTTTAAATCAACATTTCAAGTTCTATATTTTTGTTTCAAAAAATAAACTAGTTCATACATAGCAGTGCAGGCGAGCTCCGGACTGTACCTCAGAATTTCCTGTAGATGAACTACTGTAGATAAATTTACTCATTCCTTGTGTGCTAGTCAAATAATGTAAAGTTTGCCTTTACAAGGCAATCATTGCATGATAAACTTTAGAATTTTTAATACCTAAAATGAACATTCAGGAATAAAATATTGAAATAAAATATTTCCTTCAGATTTTCTGTCATATTTATTTTTAAAATAAGTGGAATGCAAAACTATTTTGAAATGTATGTATGTTTGACAAAACTTCACGGCAACGCGTTTCTACTTTCATTCAAAGTTAAAAAAAAATCCAATATTCAAAAATCTAACAAAAAAAAAGAAAAAGAATCTCTATAACAACACGGTACTCATGTAATATATTTTCATATTATGCGATTTCATATCCCTCATATAACACCCATTTTTCCCCATATAACGCGTTGGTTTCCCAAATTATATTTCTGTATTGCGAAATTTGTAATGATTTGTACACTTCACAATCAATTTTGCGTATGATTTCATATTGTGTGTGTCAAATGTATTCTTATAAAATTGAATTGAATTACATTATTGACTTTTAAACATTCTGCTAATAAAAGACGTCGGTGGAACGTTATTTCAGATAAAGTTTACAGTGAATAAAAATGTAATAAATCTGTTTCTGGAATTATTTGATTTATTTAAAAGGAACTGCTTTTTAGTTACATTTGTATAAGTTTTATATTTAAAACGTTCTTAATTTGATTTTAATAAATCGCGCACACGTTTTGTTCATAACATAGTTTTCCCTTAATAAATAATTTAGACCCACTTTCAAGAGAGAAGATGAACGTGAATCATTTGTATATAACTTGTCATACAAAGTCATACGTGCACGTTTTACGAAAATGCTTGTGCAACGCATTTTCCTAAAACACTGAACTTAAATACTACCAAATTATAGGGGGGTTACTTGTACATATGAATACAAAAATGGTGATTTCGGAATGCCATGAACTTTGATCTATTTCCTTCTATGATTCAATGATTCTGATTGCACAATATTAAAAAATGCTGTTAATATATTCAGAGTAAACTCTTAAGTATTATTGTCAAGGAAATTTTGCACTGAAAATCACCCATGTAAGCTTGAAAAACATTAGGTTGCTGCCATTAATTATAAAATTAAATAATTATTTAACTGCAAGAAATTATGGAGTGCAGAACATGTCAAATATTCCTGAATCTCATTCATAAAATACTTATATTTCGCTTGTATTTATAATGTTATTCAGCCATACAGAACGACATTATCTTATTTTGATATTCTTTTATATCAAGATAAGTAATTTTCAAAATCCAGTATATTTTTGGTTTATATTAAAGTTTTGTGACTTGAACTAAATAACTGAGAAGTGAATAATAATAAAAAATTCACATATATTAACATTCTTGTAGATAATTCTAAACTGCAAATGATATATATTATTTGTATTGCCACGTGGAATTACTGGGAAAGTCGTAAAGCTAAGCGTTTGATTTAACACTTAGCATTCTTTCACAAATGTGAGAACTGGTTACATACTGAGCTACTTGCAATCACAAAAGCTAATCTTTTATGCAATCACAGAAAGTTCTGGGCCACCATTCCAGCAAATTGAAAGATTTGTTAGAATAGTTTCACATGAAATTAAAGTCAAACACTTCCACTTCACTTGTACGGGATTTAAACCCCAGCTGATCGGACGGTAATCCGACGTTATGACCACTGTGCCCCAACGATCACGGTAGCGAAAAATTTTAAGCGACAATAATATATACAGGGTGATTCTTAATTGCTTTTACAGATTAAGGAAGGTGATAGTAATTATCCCTACAAGCAATAATTACGTGGAAACGTAGGGTCGTATTCCACTCTGAGAGGCAGAAAAGAGGAAATTAGAAACGTATCAAGAATCTATCATGAATTTACCTAATGCAAATTTCCACAGAGCAAAGGGAGCATTTTGCTTTTATTGGTTACCGGAGAAAGTCAATCAGAGTAGACGTTGTCTTTAAAAAAATGGCACAACATCATCGCTTGAAGTATTATCTGGATAACATCATACAAAATGTTCGTGATACCTGTCGCCGCAGAACAGTGGTTTCCAACTCATCGTATTCAAAATCAACCTACGTTTTCTAGTGATGATCGACGGATGCTAAAAGGTGGTTCGTTTTCCATCTCAAACAGCAATGCAGGAGTTTCATGAAATTCACCAACGCCATAAATGGAAGACCGAGTTTTGATTAGATTTGAAAAAAAGTACCTCCGTCCACAAATGCATGAGTAGTGATTTACGAAATGGGTATCTCTCAACCATTAAGATGGCGTACCTTACTCGAAGAATGCACGCACCCCTATCAACTGCAAAAATTGCAATATTTGCGGATACATGATTATCCCTGCACGGTAGACTGTGCAGTGAAATACTGGGGATAAAGAATAACAATCTACGATTTCCTGTATTAGTATTACTTAGTGATGAGAAATCCTTCAACAGAGAAGCTATTTTAAACACACGCAATCAACACGTTTGATCTGACAATAATCTCAACAGTATACCCCTCGTAGACACCAGCAGAAATTTTCCGTGAACATCTGTGCAGGTGTCCGTTCTGATTACCTGGTAGGCTCTTATATTATGCCAGACCGTTTGACCGGCGCAACATACCGTATTTTCTTGCAATAAGTACTTTCTTGTTTATTGCCGGCCGTTCCACTCCCCATCGAGAGAGACATGCAACTGTGCTACGTCAAACGTGGTCGGCATTTTGAGCATTTGCTGTGAGGTTTTCACTAAGCAATAAATTTGATTGTGAAGATTTTGGTATTATTCATTTAATTACCCAAAATTGTTGTCAGTTGCTGTTGTTAAGAAGGGAATCCCTTATTTCAGCCTTTCAGAGTGGAATAAGATCCTATGTTCCTATGTAATTATTGCTTTTATGGATGGACATTATCTTCAATCTTAATTTGTAAAAATAATTTAGAATCACCCTCTATTGTTGTCATCACAGAAAACGCCCAAATGCCTTACAAATTAATCATCAGGACAAATGATTGTATGTTTTGTAAGTATCTAGACAGGTATTATTGTTTTTAGTTTAACAAAGTTTCTTATTTTTAGTATAAAATATTTGAAAAGGATCAAGAATATTCCAATAAAGTGAATTCGCCTACGAGAATAATTATGAAAGAATATTTATCTATTGTAAAATTCATCGAGGTATTGTTAAATGGAAGTATTTATTTGTGGAATCACTGTATTACTAAAATCCTTGAAGAATGGGAGGGGGCAAATCCCTCCAAACAAGTGGCTCTTTCAAAGCAGATTGCTTTACGAGGCTAATAACCAACTATTGATTGTAGTAAATCCTTTTTTAAGAGTATTTTCATGGAATCTTTGAAAATGATAAAAAATGATAATAATCAGATTTGAATAAAGCATTCATTTTATTGATATGCAGTATATTAACAAATATATCAATTTATACGCTTTCTGCTTCAAATTAGGATAGTAATGGTAATAAATATCGTTCCTATATCATGCAAGATCTTAAAGTATTTTAAAATTATAGAAGTCTTGAAAATGTATGGATCTTTACAAAATAAACATTATGTGTTATTAGATTCATGAAGGATTCAAAACTTTAAATATAATGATATTTAATATTATAATAATAATGAAATAAAAATACTTGATGCATAAATATTTTAAATATAAGTTTAATAAATTGTGGTTTAAATGTAAAATATTTTTAAACTATTATCATATTTACCAAAGAAAGATTCTGAAAAATACTGTGGGAACAAGAGGTCAGCATATTTATCTTTATTATTATGATAGAAAAAATCTTCGATGACATTGGCAGAATCAAATAATGTATTTGTCACATTTCGGAAGATGGCACTCAAATAGCCCCAGGAGGTGAGAGAGAATCGAAATATTACACATGATATTTGATGTATCCATAAAAAATGAATATCACTATGATAAATGTTATAGATAAAGAAAAATGAAAATGTAATATGTTTTGTGATATCTTTTAGAATGCATGTAAGTGTATTTTACTGCCTTCAACACGTGAATAATAAATTATTTTTATTTTCCTGTGTCTAATCTGAATTTATTATATTTTTCAAAAAAAAAAATTAAATTTGCGGAATAACATTTAATTTACAATTATATCACATATTTAAGACTTAAAAAAAATTCACATATTTTAGACTCTTAAATATTTTTTAAAAAGTTATTACAAATTAATTTTTTTTCAAAACCTTGGAAATATGTAGTTACAAATAATCCCATTATGAGTAATATGATTTTCGTCTCATGATATTTCTGTAAGAAAATAATTTTCTCTCTATTAGAATTCCTTGACTTCAGATAAAACATCTATGTTTTTACAGGAAAAGTTTAGTTACAGAGATGTTTCTTGAAGAATAGATCTTAATTTTATGTATAATGTTCTTTCTTTATATTAATGCCAAAGTATGCATTTCAATGTTTATCTTTTACAAATTAAATATTTGCAATACATTGTACAGTCATTCTTCATTTTTCCAATATTTTTGTATTAAAAATGCCCTACAATACATATACGTATATACATACATACATACATACATAAATACACACACACACACACACACACACACACACACACACACACACACACACACACACACACACACACACACACACACACACACACATATATATATATATATATATATATATATATATATATATATAATTTTTGTTTTCATAAATGCAAAAATATTATTTTATATTTCATTTTAGATATACGTTTTATTAATTAGCATATAATAAACAATAATCAGTAACCAGATTTAAATAATTGTTCTCTTCTTGTGCCATCTAGGCTGGCATTATAGGGTGCGCTGCTCCACTTTTCCAAATGAACCGTATTTTTGTATGGAGCACGGCTTCCTCAATACACACATGTCATAGGAACCCGTTTATAGGGTAGGCAACCATTCACAACCCATTCAAATAAAGAAAGACAAAGACAGGATCGAAGGAAAAGGAAAATTCATCCATGCCCGAACTGGGATTACATCCAAGGACCTCTCTAATCGCAGTCACTCTGACCACTAGGCAGGGTGAGCGGCAGTTTTTAAAAGTAAAATGTTTAAATAAAAGAATTTTTATGAGACTTAAAAAGAATAAACAAATCAAAGAAAACAATTTTCTAATTGTATAGCCTGCAGTTTTATTAAAGATAACATTAATGGGGAAAATATACTTAAATAAAGCAAGATTTGAGCATTGATCCATTTCCAATTATTTTCAGGAGATTACGTTATCTAGATAATTGAGTAGCACGGCCGTTGCCAGCGGCAAATGAAAAAAATCACAATTCGGGGATTTTTCAGCTATCCAAATACTTAGGACGACAAAGTCTCATTTTCCTTTATAAAAAGAAACCCTGCATATGCATGCCTGAATTAAATGTAAATGTGTAAATATTTCAAATGATAATATTCCTGGCGACATCTTAGATTCAAATTACTCAAATAACTAGAAAAACAAGTGATATCACTGTTTTATAGCTTGCAAAATCTTTATAATATAAAAAAACTATGAAAATTTAGTAATATTTTCGAGATTTCAGCGAAGAATCGACGTCAATAAATTGGTGAAGAGTAATATTTACCCCTGATGACAGATATTAAGCACTTGTAAATTGAACCATAGATTTTTATTTTATAATTTTTGCCTGGTTTCTCTAATAAATGATTGCATATGTAATTTTTTTAAGAAATAATGGTAACGTAAAAAAATTAACTCACAAAAAATATTCGGAAGTATTGTTTTTAATGGAACCCCTCCCCCCAAACACATTTTCTTTTCTTTAAGTGTGATTTTAAAAAAATGCTTACATCGGAAATTTACATTAAGAGAAGATAATATTTAGAAATATACTGAATTGAATATATTTTGATAACAAGTCAAAAGATAATTATTTGTATAATTTGTTTTGAAATAAATTGATTTTGTAGAAATATTCACAAGTAAAAATCTGGTATTGAAATTTTCCTTTCACCAGATCTTTTTTTTTTTTTTTTTTTTTATTATTATGACAGAGAAATTTTCAAGTTGCAACAGTTTTTAACCCAAATTTATATCAAAAAAGAGCTGATATCTTTTAACATTTCAGCTTTCTGATACTCATTGTTCTATTAACAAGTGGCTATTTTCTAAACCCATATTATGATAAATACAGGTATAAAAATAGGTTCATAGATAAATGAATGTGGTTATTAACAAATTCTAAAACCATTTGACGATAAAAATATTAATTACAGAATAAAGTACATAATTATAAAAACCTTTTCGAAAATTATAAATCTGTAACGCTTTTAAAAATATCAAAGTATGATAAGCTATATTTTAACACAATAGAAATTAAATTAAAATTTATATATTCGTTAAATATGCCTGTTGTGTTAAATGCATTTATTTTTAAAAAGTAGAAGATAAATATTTATAACAGCATAAAATAGGATTAACAGTTGAATTCCTAAAAATACCATTTTATGATATCTGTTACAATTTTATGCCATTTACATAAGAATCTTTGTATTATGTTAAATGATATAACGGTAAAACTAAATGATAGCATTTTTGTAAGGTAATAAAACCATTTCCAAATAATGTCTGAAATTTTATGCGGCTTTATAGTTTAAGATTCAAAATTTTCATTTTATATAATATGATGAATTACAAGGCTTAATGATAAAATCTTCTACACTTTTGAATTCCTTACCAATAAAATATATTTCCTGTGTTCTCTGGATAAAATTAACAGCAACAATTATTTTATTATATTTCAACAAAACACAAGAGTCTTTACAGACTGTCCATAAGATTTGCACACAACACGATCTGCCAGAAACTTTTTACATTAAGCTCTGCCATTGGTCCAGCGTTTGAAAACATATCTTAGAATATAGAAATATATTTTGGGCATTCATAATTAAAAAATTTTCTTTCTAATACCCGCTTACATAATTGTTGCAAATTCTGATTGGATTTTAGTAACATTCTTTTCAGTTCTTGAAGACAATTTTAAAAAGCAAATGCACTGAAATTGTCATGTGGCCCAAAGCGTTTTGTATCTGCACTTAAATGTATCAATGAATGCATATAATAAGTCATACTCACTAATCCATAACAAATCAGCACATTTTTTACGAATTCAGTAAAACATTCTTGAGCTCTTTATCATTAAAAATAATATATGATTAAGAGCTTGATAAAATTGAAATGACACAATAAAGTTATAAAAAATGCCTATGCATGAACGTTTTTTTAATATGAGCTTTAAATATTATAGCGCGAAATACAAAAAAAAATAATAAAAAAAAAATCAACAACTTTTTAAAATTCTATTTCCAATAAACTGCTTGGCTTTCTTTTTAATCTGTAAGGCCAATAAAGACGATGGTATAACAAGTTGTGAATTTAATTTACTGATATCATGAGATAAAATCCTGCCAATTTTGAATTCTATTTTTTCAACCATAATTGAATAAGTTTTATCATTACACCAAGGAAAACTAAGTGCATACAATCATGAGAAAAAGCCATTCCCATATATTTAGTTTAATTTTATATAGGTGTTTCTTCCCTATGATATTCAGGCTATCTAAAGGAATCTGTTTGCTTAGCGAAGAACATCAATTTCAAGAAAAGTTAATACTTTATTGACACGGTGACTAACATGCACACGCTTATCCCAACCATAATATCCTTTAAAACATATGATGAATACTTTTGTCATCACAAATAAAACTACGTAGCTTAATCTTTAATGATTTACCATAAAAGTGAAGGCCATTTTGCTCTAATTAAATAAATTCTATAATAAAAGGCCAAAGATAGTCTTCTACAGGAGGCCAAAAAATACTTCAATTATGAATGGTTGTTTATTAGGATCTTCTTCTAAAGTAATTAACTCTAGCCGAAATTGATCTTTTGTACTTTTGTACAAAGGTAAGCCATCAATGTTCACGTTTAAATTAATTTTTTCCATGAGTTCAAATTTAAGAGATTTAGTTTTATGTGTAATCACATACATTTCTGATAGTCCAAAATTATAGAATAACCCATCTACCATAGTGGTTAAGTTAATCAAAGCAACTTATGTGCTTGCACCATTGGTTTCCTTAGCTTTCAACAAATACAAGAAAATTTGCTAACACTGAAAGTGACTTGAAAAATAATGTATTATATTTACCCTTTTTTCCGTAAATCGATGTGTTAACGACAAATAAATACCCTTGTATTTTTCCAAAAATATAATCATTGAAAGGACGGTGATTGCAAATCCAGTTATTTCATTTATATCTGCTATTTATTTACATATCTGCGAATCATCTAAATGTCTAAGAGAAAAAGTTCTGAAATCAATTCTAATTACAATTTCATTGTATTCAAAAAATGAATTTATTTAGACATGAATTTACTCAAACTAAAGAGGTGGGAATCAGAAACTTGTCAAGATACATTTATTATTAACATGGTCATTATCAAATATATTATTTCATAGATCTACTTAATTGATTTTGAGAACAAATAAGTATAAAAATGAGGTTTCTTTAAAAATAGCCTTGTTTTATCGTTACTATTTAACTATTTCACTCACAATGAAAACAATTTTATGCTTCTCCATTGTTTTCTTAAAAAAGAGTTAAATATTATACTTATTATATATTAATCTTTAAAACATAAGCAACAACGCCGTAATATTCTTAATCGAAATAAAAAAAAACCCATTTGTTTGTAGCTTGACACATAAATTACATTCTAAGATGTTCCTATTTATCATACAAAATATTTTTAATACAGTAAGAACAATGTTATAACCATTTCAGTTAAATTGGTATAATACTATTTTTTTTATATTCTAACACAAATAAGCGTAAATGGTAAAAGAAGAAAAACTAAACGTCATTCCTTCATTATATGTGTGTATTTAATGTTTTCATTAATTCCATGTAATAGATAGTGAATGCATCGAATTATTGATAATGAGTACACAGAATAATACATATACATACTGTCCAAATTAATTTACACTAGTTTGCGCCAAAATATAGATTATTACAAACGAGGTATATTTTCGAATTGAAAAAATAAATAACCAAATAGGATAAAATATATTCATCACTGAAAGTTTGAGACACATGTATATTCTTATTCCAGGTCCAACCCCTTTAATTCATGGATTTATGTTAAACATAGCATCTAAGAACTTTATAAGAGGTACTCAATCTATAGTACTATAATAATTTCAACCCTAAAATGTAAATTAACATAATATAAAGATTAATGAACATAATAATTGCTATAGGTCCATTTTAATATTTCAATAAACGATCTTCTTATATTCTATTTGAAAAATATTTGATGAAACAAAAAATATTTATTAAAATATAAGACGTAGAGTTTAGTTAATTTTTAAAATTGTGTAATCATTACTCGTGAGCGTTTATCACATCATTATAGTTATTACATTCTATTGCTGCAATTCATTACAATTTTATAACCTCAATATTGGAGAATGATAGTCTCCTCTTTTCCATCAAAAATTAATTTCTAAAATTCAATATCTAATATTACTGTGACAACACTAAAAGAAAGAATTTATCAACATGAGCAGAAGTTCACATGTTAACAATAAAATCTATTAGAATGAAGTTAGACAGAAGGTAAAAATATATTATTTATATTCACTGCTTTGTTTCATCGCAGAAAACAACATTGTTAACATTAACTTTATGTGAGAGAATTAATGTTTTGCTAATAAATAAATAATGGATTGTAAATTTATTACTACAGTGCAAAAACATTAACTTAATAATATTATTTGACACGCTTTCTTTTGAATTTAAATTTGTGATTGAATAAATTAAGAAAATACAAAATAATTTTAAAAAAAAGTCACAGCAATAATTAAAAATCCTAAAATTTGCAAAATTTAGTATGTGTATCCAGCTGTTTCTGTTTATACAATTAATTTTAAATCAGATTGGTTCATCAATTTTGAAAATAATTTTATAACGAAAAATTAATGATTTAAAAGTTAAATAAAATATTTAATATTTTTTGCTACATAATACAACAAGAACCAACCAATACATTGTATTTTATATTTAAACTTTAAATCTGAAAAATATGAATATATTACAAATAGATTTATGAAAAATATATTTATTTATAAACAAACATTAATATAATATTGATAAAATAATATGAAATATTAACAAGTAACATTCTATAGTTTGTTATCTTTTTGAAGATAATGACAAAAAATTGTTCATTATCATTTAAAAATGAAAGTAAAAAAAAATTATTAATTCACTTTGTTGATTTCATAAAGAAAATCATTGTTTTCATATTTTTGTCTTAAAACGGACCATTTTCTTAAAAATGAATAATTCTGCATGGCAAGATCATTGAAAAACTTATTTTAAACAAAAAGAGAGATAAATAAAATACTAATGAAAATAAGTTATTCTGAAACTGAACAATTTTAAATTTGTTTATTTTTTTTATAAATAACTTACAATTTAAGAATATGTATTTAAGTTTGGGCATGTTTTTTTATCTCAAGAATATTTTTTTAACTTTGTTACTTTATCAAATTCTAGGACAATAAAATGACTGTATCTATGCATGGTCTGAAATAGAAAGCTTCAATTGAACTCCTTTGTTCAAATTAATATAAGTGAGTTGATTCTGTATGGTTACCATTTACAGAAAGTATATTTTTAATCTGACAAATTACTATATACGGACATTTCAAAGCAAATTTCAGAATTAGAATAAAACTTAGTTTTAATTAATTAAATAGAAAGTGTAACGTTTCTTAAAGTCATGCAAATTTAGTTTTAGTTAAATTGCAATTTTAGAGATAGAGAAAGAGATAATACTTTTATAATTCCCAAACTCCCCATTTTTAATGAATTTTCATAAAACACATTTTTTTTTCGTTATAACAATATTGTAATGTTACGTGCTTTTTTCTTAACTTCCATTCGTGGCTAAAAATAAGAAAACTTAAAAAAGGCATTTTTCTAGAATTTAAGTAGAGCACTTAGCTGTAATGGCCTCTTGTTATAATGCTTAGTTTCTTACCAGCTACAGGAAAAAGTCTTAAATATTTTTTCGTAAGATTTTAAGCTATGTATTTTTTAAAAATCCCTCATTTTATGCGTGGTACTTATTAGAGTATATTAAAAATGAATGATTTGGAAGTGTTCCAGTATCTTATATTTAAGTAAATTTCTACGCTGAAAGAAATACCGAAAAGCCAATTCTACTTTCGGATGGTTTCGAAACGAAGTATGACAAAAAATTAACGCATAATATTTTTTATGTTAAGAAATATTGAGCTTAGCGGAATGACCTATCACATCCGGAATAAAGTGCTTTTACAGTACATTGTCCTATATAAATTATTGCTCATCACGTTTATTTTCTTTCTTCTACTAAGAACCATTAAGTTAAATTTTAAGTGTGTTTTATGTGAGTGTACCGAAATAATATGCCAAAAGTCGACCTGAATTTTTTTGTATTTAAGCAATAATTCTTAATTCAAAAATGTTAAATTCAGCTTTAACTTGTCTGTTATTCTTTGGGGCTATTTTAATCAACTTCTTCCTTAACATAATAACTCTAATTAAATTGATAATTGTAATGTGTAGCTTGTGATCAGAGTGATGAGAGGCTAAAATATTGTAAACTGAATTTCTAACAAACGTTTGTGTGTATATATATAGATATATATATATTTATTTATTTACATATATATATATATATATATATATATATATATATATATATATATATATATAGATATATATATATTTATTTATTTACATTATAATATATATATATATATATATATATATATATATTCGAAAGTGCTTAAAATTTGCGTTGTGCATATGGCTACATGATATTGAAGAAGAGTATTATTATTATTATTTATCTCAAATAATTTCAAAACCGTTGCAAGTGATAAAAAAGAGAATCATTAGGTTTAAACATCTATTTTAGTTCCATGAAATGGATTTTTTTCGAGCAATAGATTGATTTTGAGTACTATTTAGAGAATCTGTAAAATTAAATTTTTTGACTTGTAATATTTATTAGGATTTTATTGCTTTATAATTTGGGAGACAAAATACTGGTCAAAAAGCAAATTTTTACTTAGATAATACCAATTTCTTTAAGAAATCAATATATTGGTTTTATATCCCAATAATAACATTTTTCACAGTATTTTTATTAAAAATCGGAAGTTTGCGATGAAATTTTTCACAATGTGATAGACAACAGGAATAAAATGCCTCATGTAAGAAAAATATATAGTATGTAATCTAAATATTTGTAACCTATATATAAAAGACTTACCTAATCTAACAAACATTATTTTCATTAATTATACTTTAAACACATTCCTTTTAACAGAAAATTCCTTTGTTGAGTAGCTATGTTAAATTGTAATCTAAATATAATTAATATAAATTTAAATTAACTTACATCTTTTTAAATTTATTTTTAATTCTGTTAATATGTTATTTAATAAAATTATAAATCAAATCTATAGTTGTTAAAATGCTTTAAAATTGAAATATAATTACCAATTGCTATAAATTGAAGGCAAAGCTAGTTGCTTAATAAGAATAGTGAGATCAGTTGTGCGAAAAACATAGTTGAACTTTTCAGAAATAAGAAGAAACACTTAACAGTTTCACAATAGGATTAAGTTACACAGAAAGCCAATACACACAATCTTTCTCAAACAAAACTAATTGTTTCTGCAAGTTTTACGAAACTTGATCCAAGTGGGCTTAATTGGTGTGGATAACTAAACTTCAGGAAATTTTCCAGATGCCTCATCTTGGTGATAGATCAAACGGATTTTTTCCGTAGTGCTATATCGTGACAGATTAAATTTAGATATACACAACAATTAATTTCAGATATAAATGAAATCAAGACTGAAAAAAGTACTATTTATTTTCTCTTTACGGTTATAAATTATTATTATTGTATAGTTTATAAAAAGGGTATTTTCCTGTTGCTAGATGTCATTTTGCATAATTGATGAATTTGATATGCATAGTTAGTCTTAAAAACAGTATATAATTGTCTTAGGACTAAATTCTCAAACAAAAATTATGCAAACAAAAATTACTCTGATGTTAACTAAGGATACACGAATTTAGAGTAAGAAATATGAGAATAAATCATAAGTTATTTGATATAAAATAAAACGTAATGGAATAAATATTTCTGGGAAAATTAATTTATTGTAATTTGGGCCTAAACTTGTGAATAAAAGCTTGTCTTTCTATGATATATTTTACAAACATAATCTAATTTTATTAATGTTTCAATTGTGTGTGTGTATCATATCACTCTAATCAAACCACTTAAAGTTATTGTTTATTTTAAAGCGGCAAAAATGGTCTTACAACTATAAATTTTGCATTCTTAAAAAATTTATTTATTTAATTATTCTAAATACATTTCAAAATTCATGAATTCTCATTAAAAAGTTGAGACTGGATATAAATATAGAATTTTAATGGGATTTTTCATAACTCTCAATTTCTTTGAGATATTTATTGGGATTTATTAATTTATAGCAGAAATAATTTTTTATGAATTTATACCTTATACCAGGGAAATTGAAGTAAAGACGTTGATAATAAAGCGCTTAATTTTATTTAAATGGAATGAATATGTAATATAAGACCATATTTATTCCTCATCAGAAGAGTGGTTTGCTTAGTCCATTTAATTTTATTAAATTTTTAAAATAATAAGTTATTATTCTACAAATCAAGTGCTTATACAAAAATATCGGTAAACAAAATAAAATGTTGTAAATGGATTAGCCACTTTATTCAGTATTTTTTAAAATTAAAAAATTTTTTAATTTTGTTTTCATCACATTTTATCTAAAACATTAATTGTACCCTTTTGTATGAGTGTTAAATACTTACCTTTAAGTATGCATTCTTTGAATTGCATTTAAATTTTAACCAATAAAACTACAAATACATTTATTACTGATTACCTAATAAGAATCCAAATTCCCAATGTATTTTGTTGTAAAAGTAAATATGAAGGAAAAATCTGAGTTTATAATGAAAATGTCTTTCACACAAAATATTCTATGAGCAATGCACAGACATACATTGCAGTAAATTTAAATTATTTGTCAGAATTAATGGCAAAAAAGGGAGAAAAATATAAAATAGCATTATGTAATAGAGTGTAACCTAAGGTAAATGATATTTCAGTAAGTAATTAAATTTTAATATCTGTGTTCAAAATTGTTTGAATTATATAACGTAACATGAGGACAATTTTCCAGACATTTTACACAAAAACAATGCAAACATTACTATCCCTAAAATAACTATAACTTAATTTTAATAATATTAAAAATATTTGAGACACTTCATATTGCTGAAATATATTTTTTTGTCAGTGATTAGCCATTATGTTAAATCAAATGAAATTTAAAATTTTAATTTGTAATTAAATACATTCAAAGTCAATAACCACTTTAACTCCACAACGACCTGTTGTTTAGATACATTTCCTGTGAGTAATGACAACTGTTTTGTTAGTGATAGTTTTACAGCCTTTTTAGACAATTTAGAGTGTGATGACTTTAAACTGAATTGATTGATTCAAACTTTTTAAATTTGATTTCATTTATCCATGCTTTTCTTGTAGGAATAATTTATCAACTGATTCATGAAAAAATTTAACAAAAGTTTTTTTTTATACATTAAATTCAACTGTGAAAATTCATAGTATAACAAAAAAACGCAATGTAATAAAAACACTGAGTTCATATTATTTAATGAATGACACATTTACTATGAAAGTTGTTTTTAATGTAATTAATGTTGCTATATACATATCTTTAACATGAACTAGCAATTATTAATGGGATGCATTCTAGAATTATGATATTCATGATAATATTAATAATAATATTTCCTGTCTTATGCTATCAATTTCAACTATTTTTAAATAATAAGTTAAAAGAAATTTATATGGCATACAACAAAACATTTTTGGAAATCAGTGAAAATAATAAATTTACATGCATAATCAAATTTATATATAAAGGAAAGAAGCACAATGAAGTTTATAGAATAATGTTTTTTTTTTTTCTAGTAACTTAAAAATTAAAAATAGCAATCAGCCTTCAGAAAAGAACACCTCCAAAAAGAAATATATTCTTACATTCATATGAATATAATCTATCCAATATATTTAACATTATATAATAAAATTTTAATATATTGAATTGAATTTCCAAGACTTATCAATAAAATTTCTATGCTTCAAATGCATGTGGTATTCAAAGCATAATTACTTTGTACATCACTTGAGTTGTATTTTGCCAGGTTTTGGATTCAATCTCGTAGAATTTTAAGTTTTTACAGTTTCACAGTCTCAATATTATCCGTTTTCAATAGAAAAAATTTAACCAAATATGAAATACATTACACTTATTACTGTTTTTTTATGTTGACTGATAATATTGAATCCTTAATTAATAAACATATAAATTGCTGTAGATTCTAAGATAATATAACTGCACTTTAAAAATATATATTTGACAAAGTTATTTTTGTATAATTTAGGTCTTAAAATAACTTTATACCATATAAATGTAATTTGTAAGTTTCATTTTTGCGCATAAATTATTTTCTATTTATTCAATAATTGGAACTGTATTTTTAATGAATATAGAAATTTATTGTCATGAGCAATAATAAAGAAGTTATTTTTTTAATATTTGATTCGACAGTATTAATTTGCGTGTATAAATAATTATAGAAACATTGTAACACATATAGCTGATATTGAAACATGTGATAATTATTTAATATAACTTTTTTATATATATATATATATATATATATATATATACATATATATATATATATACATATATATATATATATATATATATATATATATATATATATATATATATATATATATATATATATATATATATATATATATATATATATATATATATATATATATATAATAGTTGTAATTTAATTTACAAATGATTAATTAATGAAAATAACTTTATCATCTGAAACGCCTGAAATTAAATAATAAAATTAACAAATATAAATTTCTTATTGGAATATCTTTTAATGTTTTGAAGATTTTTCTGATATTGCGCAAAACATTAAAGCTCAAATAATAGCAATGCTTTCAATATAGAATAGAAATACTTTATTAATTAGAGCCAATGAGTCTTCATTTATGTTCATTCTTATTCTTAAATAAAATTCAAAGAATATTCAAATCTGACAATAATAAATGCTGAATGTATTTAATCATTACATAGTGATATTAAAAATACATTGTCATGATTAAACAAATAAATTTAATATATAGGAATTTAAAAAACTACAGTAGTTCTACTACTAGAGTTCAATTTTTCTAAACTTTAAATATATATATATACATATACATATATATATATATATATGTATATATATATATATATATATATATATATATATATATATATATATATATATATATATATATATATATATATATATATATATATATATATATATATATATATATATATATATATATATATATATATATATATATATATATATATATATAATTTAAAAACAAAAAGTGCCTAAAATATTTTTATTTAACAAAATACTTCCCTATTCATATATTCATATCATCAATATTTAAATATTCAGCATTTTAACAGATTTTATCAGAAGATTGTTCAAAATGTATTAATTCTAAAATCGTGATAAATAAAAAAGTTTTTGACAGAATTGAAATATGTTTTTCCACTATATTTTAAGTAAAATGTATAGACTACTTAAAAAGTAGTTCAAGTAAACAGTAGTCAAGTAGTTCCGAAAATGCAGAACTAGTTTCTGCATTTTCGGGATTTTCAATTAAAACATAATTTTATATTAAATATCATGATGTACAGATTAAAATGTTATACAATGTTATGCTGTTATGTAAAAAAACTTATAGATACATTTTTTTTTATTTTTATTTATTTATTTTGTATTCTTTGCAAAATAATAAGAACAATTCAGTTTAATGTGCAAGAATATTATAGTCTAGCATTGATCTAGTATTAAAACTACGCTAACAACAATACATGATTCATATAAATCAAAATTTATAATTTGTTTTTAAATTTAAAAACAAAAATACATTTTCTGAATAAATCTAGCTTAAAAATGCGAGAAAAATAAATTAAAACAGTGTTTTTTAGAAATATTTTTTATGCAATATATCATCTAAAACACAAATTCATTATGATCTGTTGCCGCTCAACTTGTCTAATGGTCCGTGTGAATGACTACTGATAGAAGGTCTTGGGTTTGAATCCCGGTTCGGGAATGGATGCACTTTCTCTCCCTATTTATCCTGTCTTCGTCCTTCCCTTGTATGAATGAGGTATGAATGGTTGACTACCCTATGAACGGGTACCTATGAGATGTGTGTATTTAAGATGTCAGACTTCACATCAAAATACGGTTCAGTTGGAAAAGTGAAGCAGCCCACCCCATGTTGCCAGTCTAGCTGAAACACGACAACAACATTAGCATTTGCTTACAAACTTGGTAATTTTAATTAGGCGTGTTAAAACGACATATTTATTTTGTTTTGGATTCTGCTTTTTGAATAATATTTTACATGTTATGATGAGTATAATTCACATTTAGGCAAAATCATAATAAACCCCTTAAAGTAAACTGACAATATAACTACAAATATAAATACAGAATAATTTAACCTTGAAGCAAAATGTCAAAAAAACTTGATTTTGCTTTACTTTTATAAATAAACAAATGTTAATTTTCAAGAAAAAGAAAGCAGCAAATGTTTGGTTTTAAGAAAATGTTCGAATTTATGTTTCATCAACAATTCTTCAGTCTAAAGATTCCAGCTGTGTTACTTGATTGATAAAGGGTCTGTCTTTGTAAGACAAATCAGCGTCAACTCCACTTAAAATTGATTCAGTCGTGGTAAGTGCTCCCATGTTTTGCGAGATCGATCATCTATCAAATGTCAGAACGATTAACTACAGACAGCAGTTTGAAATAGAGGTCGAATGTCTTTTAAAATTATCTCGTGTGCCTGCTTGAAAGGATTTCTCTTTAGCAAAGAGACATTCTTAGTAATTTTTAGGGTAAAATCATTGACACGTTTTAAATGAAATTATGAGTTTTTATTGGAGATGAATTTGATAGAAGAAAATGAATATTGTGTCGAACGTATTATTTTATTATATGTAAATACTTTTTGTATCAAAAGAATTATTTAAATGGCTGTAATTTCTTAAATAATTTTTAAGATTGATTAATTTCTATTTTTGGGTTTATCATAATATTGTATTATTTGAAGACATCCTGCTAGTGGTCAGTTTGATAGACTGCATTAGGGAGGTCCTGGGTTTGAATCCCGGTTTAAAATGAATGTACTTTCTTTTCTATCTCCATTTCTTTTTTAAATTAATTGAATGAGTGTTTAATATATTTAAATCTTTTATAGGATATAAAATAGAATAAAACGAACCTAATATATATATAAAAATATTTATCTACATTTACCAGGAAAGCCTTTAAATATTATTCCTTTTAAAATACCTGAATGAAAACAGTACTCAGTCAACCCCCGTGTCTAGTGGTCAGAGTGCTTAACTGCGGAAAGGGAGGCACTAGTTTCAAACGCGGTTCGGGTTTGAATGCACTTTTCATCTCTCTCTATTCTGTCAATATCCTTTCCTTGTATGAATAGGTTGTGAATGGATGCCTACCATATAAACGGTTCCCTATCGCATGTGTGCATAGAGGAAGTCGGACTACACACTGAGGCTTAATTGGAAAAGTGGAGCAGCCTTTCCCCCATATTACCAGTCTGGCAGCCACAAGACAACAACATTTGAAGAAATGCTTATGAAAATTTCTTTAATTATCTTTAATAAGGCATATAAAGGCGAACTGCTATACGTAAAGACATTCCCCCCCCCAAAAAAAAAAGTAAAAAATATGAATATATATTAACTGCGGATATTAACGTATACAAAAAATATTTCATGTATGCAACAATGTGGAAGTTTATTATTATGGTATTAAAATAGACAGAAGAATGAGAGAAAAAAGCGGAATAGCTACGTACTATAACATTTGTATAATATATGTACTTTAATATACTAAATAATATTATAACACATATGTGAATAGAATGAAATCAATTAAATACATATAAATTTTGGAAATTATATCCAAAGTATAACACAAGCGCAGTTAATTTCTGTTACAAACCATAGTAAAAAAAATTAGGGATCATGACTGATTATCAAAAGCAATTTAATTCTTCTCTCTCTCATTGATTTTATTTAGACTGTTATATTTTAAAAATTCGAAAATTATTGCATAATCTATTCGAAAATAAACAGTTAAAATTTATTGTAAAATAAATTTTTTTCACAAAAAATGTTTAAAATATTCATAACAGATATATATATATATATATATATATATATATATATATATATATATATATATATATATATATATATATATATATATATATATATATATACATATATAATATATATGTATGTATATATGTGTGTGTGTGTATGTATATATATATGTGTGTGTATATATGTATATATATAATCTCGGACATGTGTGTTTGGAGTGCCATACCTTACCACTAAGTAATTGGCTTTCACTCTTTTTAAAATATTTATCTTGAATTATATAATTTGCACTCAACTTAACCCAAGAATTAATGTAAAACTTAACTTTGCTATTATTATATAATTTAAACATTTCATTTCAGTTAGAAAAGTATTGAAACAAAACTCACTTTATACATTCATTATATTTAAATGTTAATAAAACTGTTTCATTTTGATATTTGTTGTTTATAAAGCAATTTGTTATTTTACATTTATTGTATATATAAGTACGTAATTTAATAATATTTTATGTGATATATTTTTCTTCTATTATCTATATAAAAAAAAAGAAACAAACATTTCAGTGGCTTATTATAATTCTAAATATATAATGGGCAGTAATTTTTTTTATATATATTAGTATTGAGAAATGAAAAATTTATTTGATAATTCATTCATAATGATGACATTTTGCACCGTCATTAAAATAAATTAATTAATATATTTAAGCTATGAAATTTCTGAATAATAATTTTATGTTATAAGTGAATATTTTTAAACGCTAAATGTGCATATGTAAACATTTAGAAAATTTTTTTAATGGTAAATTTGCTTAAATTTCCTCCTGAAGTAGTAATTGGAACCACTCTAATAAATAACAGTTAACAGATTGTTATGCCAAAAAGTATATACAAGAATGAAATTTTCTACGGAGAAATACACTAATTAAGTTTGAGGATTTATATGCAAGTAAAAATAAAATGAGTGAATAACTTTGTTGTGATTGGTCAGGCTTTATTTGTTCCTTATCTGAAGCAAACATTTTGGAAAACAGATTAAAATTTCTGATTGCTAGTGATCTGTGTGTGTACGTGAGCACATTGTAGGATTATTATCATTAGCACCAATTGCATAATTCTTTGATACCTTTCACTGAGCCAATCAAAAAATTACGAAAAAGATGTCGAGCAATCCGTCAAAATTCTCATTAGTATGGGCAGCCATCTCTTACGAACCTCCCAAAAAACGTGCAAATGAATGTTGTAGACTATTCTGAAGCAAAGAAAGACCTGATGGCTGAACCTTACCAGACTTAAATCCAATGTATGATGATCCAGCTTTCTGTTTAATGCTGGTTTAGTACATTTTCATGGGCTGTCATCATTGAATGTTATTTAGAAATGTGAAAGTATTTTAAGAATGCTGTGACTTATGTAGTTTTGAAAACTGAATTGTATTAAAAAATCAAATGCTCACTGAAAATTTTATTGCTTATATATATTTCCTGATTAAGAAAATCTGATAAAAGTATGTAAACAGGGGAGGTTATAATTTGATTTTATTATGGTTGATGTTTTCATACAAAAAATGATGAAATCTTCCAAACTCTGTCTACATGTAAAAAGAGAACAAAACACTCTATTATGCATCTTTTCTTTGATTTCATTTTTAGTAATTCCATTAGATGTAATATTTAATTGTGTTTGCAAATTTTATATTACTTTTTTTAAATAAATAATTTTAATTTAATTTCATAAATAAAGATTTCTTCCATTGTTGTAACAATTTTTGTTACTCATAGCCATACCTTTCAAATTGTCTGCCTTTTAATCAATTTTATTTCAATTTATAATTAAAAAATGCGTACTTCTCTGAATTAATTGTAGGGTAAATAAATGTTCTACTATTTTTATTGCGCAAATGATCTAATAATGAGTTATTTACCATATATATGTATTTATACATTCAGTAATTCCCTCCTAAAACAAGTTCAAATTTTGTGTAAACTTAAATTACTTTAATTTAACTATTAATGTTAGCTCTGAGTATTATTAAGCTCATATGGAAAATAATTTAGAGTTCTACTGATTACTCCCACTGCTAACAGAAGACAATTGTCATATTACTACTTTACAACAGAATTATATTTACTGTACTTATCTCTAAATGTTCAGTTTAAGTGTTATAAAAGTAGATTCTGTTAGAATAACAATTCCTAGAATATTTTGAGAAAATGTAATTAAAACATTCCAGGAGGGCTTACATATGTGAATATAAAATTATATTTATTATATTTATATATTTCAAAATAATTTTCAAAATATATTTGTAATTTTTTTTATAAATAAATACAATTATTTAAAAAAATATATATTGCTTTCTTTATTTGAAATACTTCTTTTCGTTTCCTTATGTGTTTAATTTGTTTTGAAATGCATAGATATTATATCTTAACGAGAGATATAATTTTGTTGAACATATTTTATATGAATTTAATTAAAAATCTAAGAGTAATTCAGAAAACTGTAATATCATCTTAATTCTTTTATCTTCACACATATCTTCAACAAATGAAATAGACATGCTAAACCCATGATGGGAATATCAATTAATAATCAAAAGTTGATTAACTACGTGTGCATTCACGTTTAAATCTTTTTCTGTTATGTATTTAAAACTCCATGAATACATTAACATAGTATAAGTTATTCATAGTTTAGATGTATTGTGACAAAATAAAGAAATATTTGCTCATTTCAATACTTAATTTTTCTCAATCCAAGACAAGTGTGTGTTTATATATTTTTTAAATTTGCTTTATTTCTACAAATATAAGAACATATATGTTTCTTAAAATTTTTAGTTTAATATTGAAATTTAAATTATAATTAATTGGATTACAATTTTAGTTTTAAAAATATAAATAAATTAGAATTATTTATGTTCCTTAGAAAGTGTCGTTTAAAGCGTTTTAAAATTTCATGTTCATAAATTTTCAATTTAAATTACTGTTAATGCACTTTAGCTGCTGAAAACATGCACTCTATCAATAGAAATGACAGTGAGTTTATAATAAAAGTTTGTTTGCTTAAGGCAGAAAATTTAGATAAAGATTAGCATTATTCAAAATAATTTATTTATTTATAATTGAATTTTATGTATGTTTTATGTAACTGAAGTTTAGTTCAAATTTTGTTGACAAAAAGAATTATTTCACTTAATTATACATCTGTTATTATAGTTAAACTATATTATGATTAAACTGTTGGAAATAAGAAACAATCTTTTCAAGATATATATTTTGTATACATTTGTGTGTCATATTTCAAATAATACAGAGATACTTTACACATTGCATATAAATATCATTCCTACATTTCTTTCTATTTATAACTATTATGTTCATTTATTCCATAATACAACTACAACTTTTCTCACCAAAGTAAAAAGAAACCTAAACTTCACATGTGACATAAACACGTGATATATATATATATATATATATATATATATATATATATATATATATATATATATATATATATATATATATATATATATATATATATATATATGTATATATATATATATATATATATATATATATATATATTATACATTTAATATTTCCTCTTACTCAACTTATCTGGTACCTTCATATTTTCACATTTATTAAACATGCTTAGGGTTAATTTACTAGCGTGTAAAAATTAATAGCAAGAAAACTTTTATAAATCTTTCATTAAATTTCATTGCCACTAATACATTCAAGACTCCATTATTTATGTAACTTTTGCAGTATAATAGAGCAAATACTCATGAAATTAATTAAAAAGTACTCATGAGATACAGAGGAAATAATGGCATTAATTTAAAATTCTATCATAATCTAATGATGCTTTATTCATTGAATTTGCGAATATTCTGTTTTGATATTTGAATTTGAAATTCAATGCCAAACGCACATACATTTATGTGTATACAATAATTATTTTATTATCTTTTAAATATAATCTTAGTTTTGTAATATATTCTATTTCATATTGTAATATCGTTAGATTTCAGCGTCTTTATTTATTTATGATATTCATTGCTTTTAATAGTCAGAACTTCCAGTTGAACAGCTCAATTGAGGAAAATAAATTTAAAATAATATTCCCCTTTAACCACTCTTCTGGGAATGGATAGTTGATACATTTCGAGCATAATTCGGAATTATTGATAAAATCATGTTGAATCTTTGAATTAAAATACTTGTTCTTTACATTGAAAGTGAAGGTAAATATCAGATAATCTGATTAACTCTTACACAGAATTTTTATAATATATATTTAATTTCATATTTAAAGTAGTTCGAAATAATGAATTAATTTCTTTCAATATAAATTGGCATTCTGCAATGAAACAATGAAAAATATTTCCATAAACAATGCATATAATAATGCATATAATAAACATTGCATATAATAATGCATATAATAAACATTGCATATAATAATGCATATAATAAACACTGCATATAATAAGCTTTTGAAATGTTTTATAAAAAAAAATCGGCAATAAGTGAATATGAAATAAAGTAGTTGCAAACATTTGTTTGAAATCAGTATAACAGTTTTGAGCTAAGCTTATACTACTATTTTTATTTTTTTAGTAAATTATGTGAGCGTTGATTATCAATTGATGTTTATGTTTTTTTCTGTTAAAAATGTGAACCTTTATTAATTTTTTGAAATCATATATGATCATATAAACAACTTTAAATTTATTATTTATTATATAAAGTTTACACATAGTAAAGGGAGATCTTTTTTAAAGTGACAGAATTTAGAGCGCTCTGTAGCGCGATCTATTTGCCGAAATAGCACCAAACTTGGTATTTAGACTAATCAAAATACGGGAAAAAATTCCATGATAAAAGTTTAGTTCCAAAAGTTACTGCTAGGGCATTTTGTGGCGCTTACAATGTATAAAATGTGAGAACAGAAAAATATGATCCCTTAAACATATCATGAATAATATTGTTTTGAAATGCTTAACTACTAAAAATTAATAATTTTGTAAAAGTTATTAATTATATGGGAATTAACAATTCAAAATATATAGGTTGCGTAGTTTGTGTTGTATGCATCATTATTCAATTTTTATCATGTCATAATATATTTATTCATTTATTTAATATTATTGTTGAACTAAAGAACCAATTTCCGTTTTGAATTTAGGTATTCTTAATAATTTCATAGTGTAACACTTGTAAATTACATGTTCCTTGACTTATATTTTAACTATTAAATTGCGATTAATTAAAAGCAACAGCTATGCCATAAAATACACATATATGTTATCGAAAACGTGTTTCATAACACAGACTGCCAAATTTATAACCTAGAAATCAGGTTAAAAATTATAACTTCAATGTATTAAATAAGCATTTTTTTGCTTAATAATTAAGGAATTAAAATTAATTTCAAAAATATTTTATTTAAAAATATTAATTGTAAAATGAGGAACATAATGACTGAATGTGGGTTTTGTTATTATAAAATAGCATCTCACATGAATGCAAATATAATGCAAAATTTTGAACAAAATAGCACTATGAAGTCGTACAAGATTTGGAAACAATCCAGGCAAGAACGTGAAAATAATAAGGTTCTGTGTGTGTGTGTGAGTAAAAGGAAGAATTCATTATCCTACCACAGAAGAAAATGACTTTAATGACTTTAAAACTCTCACATGAAATTATTACTATAATTATAAAGAGAAATATTTCTAGAAAATAGTTGGAAATGTTGCAAAAATTTGTTAAAAATGCATTAAGTAAAAATAGTGAACTACATTTTTAAATAGAATTTACCGCAGCTTCCTTTTATGCTGCGTTTGCTTAACATAGTAACATTTTATGTTGACTTTCTGAAACTTCTTTATAACTGAATAATAAAAATAAAAATGAAATAAAACTAAATTACTTATTAATTTATCAACATAATTATATAGTTGAAATTGCTATAAAACATGTCTGAAAAGTTTACCACGATTAGTCATTCCAATATCAAATATGAAAATAATGCACTTATGTATTATAATTATTATTTTGTCCATTATTTATTTAACACAATAATTATGTCAGCTTTTAAAAACTGTTTATAATTATTTAAAAAATTATATTATATTATGATATGCCGGTTTAAAGTTGTTAAGAAAATATTGTTTTATTAAGTTTACAAAATGTTTGTGGAAGAGATATAACTGTTTATGGTATAGGTTAGATCAAGTTATTAAAAATTTCAAGAATTGAAATGTCGACATTTAATGGCCTTAAAAAGTTGAAAGATGGCCATTGTCATTTTAAGTGTCATACTTTTTAAAATGCACAGTTAAATTTGTATTTAATTTTGAAAATGAAGCAGTTTTATTTTAAATAATAAAAAATACACTCTATATCTATATTTATCATAAAGGGAGAAATGGTAATAATCATTTAATGTTACTTAGTATGATTATTGATTGTGTACCAAGTGACTTAATAAGTGTTATTTATTTAATAAAAACTATTAACTTAAGATTACATTTAATACATATAAATAATTTCCCATGTTAAGCGGAAATTATTATTTTAACAGAAATCATGTATTTTGATTTTACAATTGCCTGTTTAAAGTAATGCAACAAATATACTGAAATTCAATAAAGTATTTATAACAAATAAAATGATATTTTAAAGCATATGATCCATTTTATTAATATTAATTGCGCCTAGTTCAGAAATTAATGAGTAACTTTATGTGAAAAAATTACACATATGAGAAATCCGACTTAATTTTAAATTAAAAATTGAAAGGGAATCAATTTATTCCTCTATAGGTGCTTAAGTATTATAAGTTATTAATTTCAAAAATTCTCACAAGTATTTTAACAAAATTTCTTACTGTATTGTGAATTTATAAAAAAAAGTTTGATGTTAAAGTCTTTTAAAATTAGTTTCTGATTATCAGCTATAATTTTAAAGTACTCACAAACACACTAAACAATAAATATGTATTATGGAAACTGTAATAATTTGTTTAATTAGAAAAGTTTAACAAACGCGCAGCAATGCGCACAATCTTATAAGGAGTTTCCACTAATTGACTAGTTAAAAAGAAATATTAATTATGTTGTGTGTATTATCTGATTTATTTACTATTATGTATGATTTTTATGAAAGTATCTAAATAAATTGGTATATTTCAAGAAGATAAATTTTTCTAGCAATCAAAAAGTATTTAAATTTAGAAATCAAAAAATTTGGATGATTTCCGAATATTTGTCTCTTTTATTTTCTTAATAAATGTCCCATCTTAGGAATGTTTCTTACTTCATATAGTTATCTTTTCCATAACTAAAAATAACTCCCATAAATTGATTTATTATTTTAGTAAAAACAAAAAAAAAAAAGTTACTTATTTTGTATTTGAATTTTATCAGTTGTATGTTTTTCTGCTGTATTTTGTTTTGGAAAGTAGATTTAATTTGTATGCGTGGGTATACATTTTAATTAACACCACTAATTGCATTAAAATGGTGTGCCATAATTCCCTTTATTTACATTATTTAAAAATGCTTAAGTTGCTTTTTTAAGACAGTTACAAGTATTAAGAGCATTTTGTTACAGGTTAATGAAAGTGCTTAATTTTTATTTTGCTTATGTTTAAAGATTTTTACAAGATATTTATTTCGAGAAAAAATAAATCTCCTAACAATTTTACATTTTATTGTAATTTTTAAGTATTTTCAAGATAAATTTTTCGGATAAAAATACTTCAGTTATTAATATTATTTACTGATTTTACTTCGCAGGAAACGAATTTGCTGCATATGTCGAATTTCTGAATCATCGAAATGTTGGAAATTATTTAAGGTTTAAGGAACTATTCATTTGCATTTAATGAATGTATGAAATTATTTATAAGCTTTAAAAATATGAATATTTAAATTTACTAAGCATAGATATTGCAGTAAAAATATTTTATTTTTAATCTATAGAAATATTTATATATTACGTTAATATATTGTCTATCGATAATCTTTGGTTGCCGATGTATGGGTATATAAAAATGTAAACTATCAGCGGATGACGTCTTTTATTAATTTAATGATACTAGTGTCATTTAAGCATATTTTTACATAAAAGTTTAGATTATAATGGAATAAAAGTATTAAGATACCAACATTTATTAAAGTATTCCAATGCATTTGAAATATTTATGGAACTAAATCTATCAGATAATTTTCTAATCAAATTCATTTATGTTGAATGCACACATTACATCAACATTTAAATTTAAACATGTCAAATATATTACAAACTCAATAAAAAATTACGGGAATCAGGTAGATTGTTAATGATAAAACATTTTTTATGTGATGCAAATTTTTTATAAGAATGCAATGCATAATAACATTTCTTTTATAATGTGCCCTATGCAATTTATAAACCAAACTGGTGTTTACGATATCTGACATCATTAAAAATGCTAAAAAATTATTGGGATCAAATTTTATGCTAATTTATAATAACGTGCTGCTTCTTAATATATTCCTCCTTTTGGGCTCTTAAAGTGAAACAAATAAGAGCACAAAAATGAAATAGTTATGGGGAAAGAAAAAAATACCCATTATGACGATTAATATACTGTATCATCTGAAGCAACTAAAATGTAAAGAATAGAGCTGCTTAAATTAATTTTTTCTCAATAATTTAATACGGTATATATCATTAAATTATATAGCTTATTCAATTACTAAGAAAAATATCAACTTTATCCATAGGGAGGTCAGAATAAACTGCAATGACTACATCATATATAGATTCTAAGTATTAAGTTCTTAAAACCATTTCTTATTACTGTTTCCTTAGAAGGTTTCCATTTTAAGCATTGAATTTATCTGGGAATAAAATAATTGCAGATTCACGTCATTTTAGTATTTTCTTAAAAAATTAGTATTAATCACGCATAATGAAATATTTTATTAATATTAAAAATTTCTATTTTTAACAAAAGATGTAAGTTAGAATTCAATTTTTAAAAGACAGAGAAACTATTATAAATGTAGAAATATAATGTATTCTAAATTTAAATAAATAATTGATAAATGATATTTTTAATAAAGAATATTTTAATGCAAGTAATTATCGTTGGTTTTATCATATATATTCTAAACAGAGAGCAGTAATATTTATTTAACACAATTTGCGACTCCAACGCTGATAATGTTAGTTTACTATTCAAAACTAAGAATGCTAATTTACGGCTCAAACGCTTTGCATTTTATTTCCTAGTTTGTACAGTGTAGTGAATATAATGTTTGTATGTATTACAAAAAATAATTAAAATTAAAAGTAAATTTTATACAGTAATTTGATGAGTAATGAGGTATAATTAAATAAGGTGTTCGTTTAGGATATTTCTCTCGCAATTAAGTACATTTTTATTTAAAAGCACGATTACTCAAGCTATTTCTCTTAAAAATAGAAATATGTTAAATCAAAGTGTCAAGCAAAGAAATAATAAAAATTACAAAAATATTCTTTCGCAGATAATGTGAATTAGTTAAAAAGAGAAACCATTTCTAAAAATATTATATTCTTGCTCTGTTCTTCATATCATATTAACCGACCATTATTGTTTTTGCAGCCTTGTTTCCAATTATTTGATTGAAAATGTTAGTAAAATCACCAGTACTTTTGTATATTTAAAAAAGATGCTAAAAGATATTTTTAAATTTTGAAATCCATATTTTATAATTCACTTTTTATTTCAAAAATTATACATGGATGTCATTCATATAATCTTTTAACTTGAATTAATGAGAAAACATAATTAAACTTTCCTACAGGCTTTTGTCAACTGAATATTTCATGGAAAAATTGTAAGTATCAATTATAAAATAAATTTAGGGATTTTATTCAATCAAAATGAGGTTTTTCTTTTCATCTCTCTTCAAGGAATTGTTCAGTATTTGAGCCAAAATACAGAAAAAACCCTTGTACTAAACGCATTAAACACGCACAAGAGATTCGAATGGAAATTAGATTCCGACTTTAACACTTATTCATATTAGAATAACATTTTTTGATGTATTGTTGAAGATATTTATTTCTAGAAGTTTAGAAACTCAAATATTTTAAATTAAATTTATTTTCAAAAATGTATATAGAAACCAATATTAAAGTTGTTTATATAAATAAAATATGTATGCTGTATTACATAAAAATTTTAATATGTTGTGTTTGTTAATATTTTAAACCTTTTGATTTGAACATTTCAAACCCTAGTTATGCTTGAATAATGAATATTCTCCTATACAATTCACAGTTAGGAGATTTGATTTCACTCTTAAATGTTTATATTAGTCTGATATCAAATTTAAATGGTATTTATTGTTTGAGACATATTTTATTTACAGAATATGACCCTACCGTAAAATACCAAAAATTAAATATTTTGCTGCCTATTTATTTTAGTTCAAAAATTTCAACTACAAATATTATTTGTAAATACTCAAAAACTTCTTAATTATTTTGATAAAAAATTATAATAAAATATGTTTTGTTACATAAATTTAAATATACAAACTTTGATAGATGGATTTAAAAACTTGTTTCCTAATTTGGATATCAAGTTAATAAGAAACTGAGTGAAAAGTAAAAGCGACACTTATCAAAACTTTTGTTTTATTGTACTTAAAAATATATAGAAAAATAAAAACTTTTGTTTGACACAACAAATTTTTGTTGGTGATAGTGGTTATCACAGATTTAAATTTCATCTTATAAGTGAAAGTGTTAATGATTTGAACACAAAATAAGTCGGTGTTAAGAAAATCCACATTCTTGAATATTTAAATTTGTAAATTAAATTATATAAATAATAAAATCATACATGAAACATTCCAAACATTATTTTAAAAAATAAACAAAATATTCCTTGCTGAAGAAAACACAAAAGGTGTGAGTTTTGAACGTGTAAAATCCTAACAAAGGTTTGCTGATAAACTTCTCTTTCCTGTAACAGTTTTAAGGACGAATAGATACCATGTTGTTTTAGTGACTGATTGATGTGGTTTCAGAAGACAAATTAGAGAGAAGGACACTTCAAATCGATTCAGTCGTGGTAAGTGCACCCAACTTTAAATTATCTGCCATTTAACGAATGATGGAGTGATAAGTAGGTTGGAGTTAAAAATAGATTTCCAATTGCATTGTTTGAATCTACAAAATGATGAAAAAATTAATGACTTAGAAAGAAACATTATTTTGTAAAAATTATTCACTCACAATTCATGAAGAATTTTAAGAGAAATAGTAGGAATTGAATTTATGAGAGACTTTCACTAAGTAATTTATTTATATCAATAGTGACACTTAAAAATATTTATTAAAATGTTCTTAAGCATTGCTATTTATATAGTTATGTTTGAGATAATTTTGTTTAAATATTATTTTTTTACTTGTATTTAACAGGTAGGAATAAATTGTAATTTCTACTATTTTAAAAAAGAAAAATTAATTCATTATCAAAAATAAAATAAGCACATTTAAAAATATATAAAATTAGAATTTCAAAATGTTTTCTATCAAGAATACAAAATATATTTTTTCCGCAATGTAAATTATTCCTAATATAACAATATTAAACAACGAATTATATTAAACAATTAAATCCACATTTTAAAATTTTAGATAAAAAGGTTGATAATTTTATATTTTTATCAATACCCTAATATAATATCAACATAAAATGCTTGTAGTTTTAGTGCTTTATTTATTTAACTTTAAACGTAATTTTAGAACTTTGTTTACTTAATTTTATATCTATATTTATCACTATATTTAATAAAACTTCAAATATTTGTACCTTACTCTGTTCTCCTTTTTTTTCTTATTAGTTTATAAATATCACGCATCCTTTTAAAAAAAATTACTTAAAGGTTATTTCAGCTCATTAAAAATTGTTATTTGTTAATAATTGAAATGATATTTGAACAAAAAAAAATTGAATAGTTAAGGAGTCAATTTACATAATATTACTTTAACATGACAGACATTTAATGAGGCAGTAAATGTCTGAAACAGTTTCGAAAATTTGCTTTCACTTTAGATTTTGCGTCTTTTTTCTTATTTGTTTTAGAAATTTCCAACTAAATGCATTTGAATTCAATTACCTTCAGGAATGATGTGAATCAATTCTTACTTTGCTCATCAATCACGCATCAAAATGATTAACAATTGTTTCTTGAACAGTCAAGATGCAAATGAAAGCAGCGAGGCGGAAGCAGCAAATACGCTGGTGATCTGTTGGGGTAGATTTGAAATTAGTTGATGAATTAATAATAGATCATCCAGTAAATGGATTTATTATGTGAAAGCCAGTTGCAGGTTGAGTTACTTTTGCTTGGTTATCAATTAGTCCTTGCAAATTAGAGAAAGATGCGTGTATTAATACGATAGTGTTTAAAATAGAATAAATAATTTTTTTTAAAAAAATAAGAAAAATGAATTTTGAATTATGAAATTTAAATTAATGATAATTTTTTTAAGAAATAAAAAAATAGAAATTTTAAAGGAAATAAATTCCTTGCCACCGTAAAGTGACAAAGCTATAATTATTCTGTAAAATAATCCTGAGTAATGTATGTATATATATATATATATATATATATATATATATATATATATATATATATATATATATATATATATATATATATATATATATATATATATATAAATTTATATTATTGTTTCGTGATAAGTCAAAAAAGGTCAGATTCTATCATATGTTTTTTTTAAAACTCAAAATTAGGGCAGTTCAAATAATATTCATCAAATTTAAAGAGCAAGATCATATAAAATTTGATTAAAACAATATTTCTAAAAGGAAACTGAATGCTTTTCGTATACGAAGTTATTTTTTTCTCTTAAGTAGACACGTGTTAAGAAGATGAGGAATAATTTTGTTTAAAATGGCAGACTATTTATAATTACAAATGAAATTAATAGCAATAATTGTATTCTACAGTTGATATTTTTTTAATAAATGGGCAGAAAAATATACTTAATAAAGCACAGAAAAGGTTATGGTTTTTTTCCCTAAGATTGTAAAATGTATTCTCTGATGCTTTCCAATGCACTTTTAAAAACGTAATCTCAATTTCTTTTCGGTAATAATTAACAATCATTACTGAATGACACAATACAATTTTATTGAACCAACTAATACAAAATCGTTACTAAAATAATTAAGAGAAATATTAAGTTTTCCATTTAAATATTTTTGACAAAAAATTATCTATATCTGCTCATTATAGAAAATGTAAATTCTACTATTATGACATACATTAAAAATATTACAAAAATATCTACGTCCACACATTAATCCAAGAAACTATCAATTTAAAGTATCGTAATGGTAAAATGGTTCATGTAAGTTTCATAATAATATTTATTCGATAAAATTCTACAAATTGTTTTTTTTTTTTGAAGTGGAAATGTTTTTTACATGCTAACGTAAATCATATTTCTAGATGAATTTTTTTATCATTCAAATTCGTTTATTTCATTCCTTTTTACCAGAAAAATTCTAAATGTGCTGTTAGAATGTTAATTGAAATGTTGTACAGCGTGAAATTCACTTCACTTGCCCTGAAATTTGAGGGCGCTTTCTACAGCTGAAAATTGTGTAGTAACATTACTTAATTAATATTAATGATATTTCGTAGACAATGAAACTTCATTGAAAATATTGTTGTCAAATTTTTTTACTCAGGAAACCATTATTGATAATTCAATTAGTATACATAAAAGAGAGGATTCAAATTCTATAATTAGTATAGTGCCAACCAAATACTGTCTTTAATGACGCATTATTTAACATTTGTTTGCTATCGTGAGAAATCCTCGAATATATATTTAATAATTTATTTCAAACTTTACTAAGTGAAAACTAATATCTCCAAATTTCACCAATAACATTTATATTAAGCGCTCACATAAGACAGAATCAACATAAATGTATATATAGACAATGTTTTTATATGCTACTTTCTTATTTTTAGAGGATTTCATTTTTATGATTAGTTATATACTTACCAAATGCTAATATTTCTAATAAATGATTTTTTTCGTTTTGTTGCTTTATTTGGTTGACAATTTTCACTAATTCATTTCAATGATTCTTTGTTAGTCAGTTTAAAAATATTTAACAGTTAACACCTACACTGCATACCCTGTCAGTGTGTGTGTGGGTAATTATGAGCAATTTACATGCATTTTTGTAACATCATTGGAATTATTATAAGCATCATAAATACAGGATATTATTTTAGTTTATAAATGAGTTAAGGTTAACATGAAGGATAATACAGCACAACATATTTCTGAATTTTAATTATATATGGTTTAATTATATATGGTTTATGGTTTCCAGAGTTAGATATAAACAAAAATATGTTTTATTTTAAGTATACTTTTTAACAAAATATCAAACATTTTATTTCACTATCTTTTACAAACTTGAAACCATTAAAAATTACCAATTAAAAAAAAAACTGAAATTTTATTTAATTTGTTAATAACCAGAGAATAATATTTCACCGAAGCATACTCGGTGAATTTGAAGAAGTTGGAAAATCTTCTTGGAGTTATAAAAGCAGTAAAAGAAGCAATATTTCTTCTATAACTTTGATTACTTTATTGTCTGTTTATTTACAATCCCAACTTGTGTGGAAGAAGGAACTCTTTTTCCTGCGCTCCTTTAAATTCCTTTTTAAACGGCTTAAAATGGCCGATTAACACCGGAACTTTTAGAAAACTTGTGAAACTTGGGATTATTCACTTATTGACGAAATTTCAAGATATTTCATTCACAAACGTCAGATATCTACGTTTTTGTCGAATAACAGGAATACATTTTCAATATGGTGTTCCTTTGACGCGAACAAAGAGCGCATAGCAGCCAGTGAAGAAGCCCTAGGGACGAACTTTAGTAAGTGTTGTATTGTGATTAATTAAGCAACTTTAGCCACTTGTTTCAACAAATCTCCTGAGTAATTCTCTTAAAAACATTCTTATCAACACTTTATGTCACTTATGTGCCATTTGAATTAAGGGAAGTTTATTGTTTCTTTAACTATATTGGATAAATCGAAAATTTTCCATGTAAACTTTTCTCCGTCATCAAATTTAAATCAACATGAATGGCTAAATAACAAGGTAAGTGTTCAGATGCCATTTTACTTCGTTCGGTACATTGATTCAGTGCATTTTGGTATATAGATCGTGTTGATTGGATAATTAGATCCGAAGCTATAAATTTATTAACTAAAGCAAAAATTCCATGTTTTTAAGTAACTTTTCGGAAAAAAATTTTACTACCTTTTTAATTGCACTTCAATAACTTCGGCTCTGCTAGTCCTATCAACCTAGAAGGAATTTTAAATTGGAGTGGATATTTTATCGTTTCTAAAAATGTATCATTTACTATTTAATGTTCAAGTGAAATTTTTATGATTTTCCAAAGTATCATTTCAAATGTACCTATTTCTGTTTTTATTGTATCTTTCATTTTAAAACTGTTATTAACATTAAATTATTATTAAATCCACTCCAATCTTTTTATGTTTATTCGGAGCAGATTCCCGTGACTTAAATTATTTTAAAAGATATTCAATAGTTAATAAAATATGGATCAATTAGTGTTATAAAATTTTATATTTTTTCACGAATATCGCCCTATGGTTCTTCATTCCTCCCCAATGTATATGCATTGTTGCATTGATACTGCACATTTCTAAGTCCCACTTTAGTTTCCTAACATGTCTCTTCGTCAAGTTTACCCTAACCCTTTGAGCACCAATTTTCCCGAGTTTAATCAATTAAATTAATTTAATATTAATTAGTGTTTGTCTCGGCTCCTAATTGTCGTAGCGACTTGGGACCTTCCTCTAAGTTTCATATTTTTAAATGCGCTTCAAACGAGCCCACTTAGAAAGCATGATTTCAATTCAACATATTATTCAAGTTATTAGTCCACTTTTTGTACTTAATCCTAGCTAAGCCTAAATCTTGAATCAAAACTTTTCCCACCATTTTCTTTTTGATTCTAACATTTTAGCAGTAATAGTTAAACATAAGTTAGGAACTAAAATTTTTCATTTATATATTTTATTTTTTACTTAATACTTTATTTTATTTTATTTATTTATTTTAAATTACCATATTTTGGACTTAATCTTTTTTAGAGATTATACTTTTGAAAGTTAATTTCTCAAGTTTAACTGGTAAGGTTTCTAAGTCTTTTCAAGGTTTTTATCCCTATAGGTTTTGAATATGTACCATGTTAACTTCAAGGAACTTAGAATAAATATTACACAGACACAAATGTATTATTTTTATTTCTGTCAACAGTTTTAATTCTACTAAATTGGATGTTATGTTCAAGTTACATCCCATTCTTATATCATACTATTTTATATACATAATATAATGCAACAAAATATTACATTTACTAGCAGCAGCAATACGATTAATAATTTTATCTTTATTTTAACTTAAAATTTGTTTTACGCCTATCGATTTTATTCTTCTACGCATAATTAACTAGCTCAATATGCAATTTTATATATTGGCATGTATCGCAGTAAAAATTCATGTCATGGGGGAGAATATAACCATTAAACCAAATAAAAAAAAGAGAGATATATTTTTAAGAGGGGGAAAGAAATAGATAGAAATAGACCTTATTTTATTTCCCCTTTTTTATATATTTATTTATTTTATCTTTATTTACTTACTTTTTATTTTATTTTTTTCTCTCCTTAGGCCAGCGATTTTTAGCTCTAAGCTAACTTCGCGACCCCCAACAAATTAAATCCATTTACATTTGCATAACTTCATTTCAGTTTTATTTTAATTATTTATCTCCATTTATTTATTTACTTATTTTTTTCCCTAACTTTTTGTAATTAAATTATTCTTCCAAAATTTTATAATATCCGCCATCTGTGGAAAAGCACCCACAGAATTTTACCTTATTGCCACAAGGTGTCTTCACCATCATAATAGTCCATATATAATTTTTCTATTTATTATTATTATTTATTTATTTTTGTCATTCTTTTTCTTATTATCTCACCCTGATCTGCCCCACGATCAATATATCGAGTGTGTGGATTTGTGTGCGGGATGGGAAGGGTGAATCTGGGTCACTTCCGCTTTACCATTGTGCTCTATTACATTTTAGAAACACTGACTTCAAGGAACTTCTATCATATAATTGCAAATTAACCACTTAGTAAATAGATTGCAACAAGTCATAATGGAAAATATTGTCTCATTTACACCTAGACTTTCAAATTCTTCACCAAACCTATCAAGCCTAGATTTGGAAGGCCCTAATGACAACATCGATGATTCCATCTCAATCTCAATCACAGAAAAAACTAGTGTCATGGCTGCAAGACAACCACAGATTAAATCGGACTCTGCACAACCCAATCGAATATACTACACATTAACTGTTATCAATAAACTGCACAATATAATCCTTTCAAAAATAGATTAAATTTTTATCTCCCCAGAGTCATTAGGAACAGTGCGTTGGAAACACTAGACAAGTTGTCAACCATACAAAATCCAATAAGCGATCAAAAACAAACGATACTTTGAATGACCTGCAAAATGCCATTCAAGAAATTAGCCATTTGACCCCAGTTTTGATTCCCAAGTTAACAAATGAAATCGTACAGTTAGAAACCTCCAGTCAAATTCCCAAAAAAAAGCTGCAACAACTTATAATAGCTGACAAACCTGCTAAAACATGCAGTGAAGCCCTCTGAACAAAACCATCAAAAATAATTGAAAAAACGGAAAAAAAAGTCATGGAATCCCTCAATACTTTGAAGAACACAATCAAACCTAAAGGGATATACAACAGACCAAAATACATTGAAATCAAATGCATATTACATGAAGACTCCGCAAAACTTAAAGAAATGTTGATGAATAAAAACATAAAAGTCAACGACAAAGCTCTTCAAACAAGTAAGGCAATAGTTTTAAACCTTCCAGAGAATACATCAGAAGAAAACTTACTTAAAGCAATAAAAGAGGACCTGCAAGTCACCAATATTGATCTGGAAATTAAACCTACTGAAATTCTGAAAACCTTAAGTAAACATAATCTTTGGAATTATGTAGTCGAAATGCCAAGATTCCTAGCAACAAGATTTCTCAAAAACCGCAGAATCTCCCTGGGACTCAAAAGCTACAGAACAGATCGATAGCCATCAAACAGAAGATGGCTATCGATCTGTTCTGTAGCTGTTTGCCAGGATTTTACCCATGCAACACATAGTTGCCCACACAAATTAATTTATTGTGAACGCTGTGGGGAAAACCATATAACGCAAGACTGCAATGCACAAAAACCTTTCTGCCTAAACTTCCAGTCAGAGAATAAAAAAGGAGAAAATTTCAGAGTTAACCACCCAGCATACGATAAGCGCTCCCAACTTTTCAAAAAGTTCAAGTTTAAACACAGCTAATTATTAGTTTATGGATCGCAACATCAACCAAACGTCAACAACCACCGTATCCAGTTCAGTTAAAAGTATACCACTAAATTCAGGAAAAAACACGCAAAATTTCCTTCAAATTAACCTACAGCGAAACCGTTCGGCACAAACATAATTAATTTAGCACATAAATTGAATCTTCAATAACTTGCATACAGGAGCCCTACACCTCCAACAACCACATTAAGGGTTACCCGATTTCCTGTAAAATCATATTTGATAAATCCGCAACTCTAGCCCCCATATCAGCAATTGTCATTGCAATTCCAATAAATCCGATCCTCCTATATAACCATAGAGATATTATAGCTATCCAACTTAATTTCTGACTTCTACCAATAATTCTAATAAATCTGTATGCCTCTCCTTTTGAAAGCATCAACACAGTGCTAAAAATCCTTAAAACTGTGCTCAATCGGTTTCATCACCACTAAATTATTATTACTGGAGATTTAAACGCCCACAATATCCTCTGGATCTATCCTTCAAAGAAAAGCAGAGTTCAAATCTTGGAACAGTTCCTGGCATCAAACAACTTATATGTCATCAACGAGCCCAACAGCCCCCCTACTTTCACTGGCCCGGTTGGCTCAGGCTGGCCAGATCTAACTGTATGCAACAACCAGATCTTTCAAAGCCTCACTAACTGGCAAGTGCAAGATTCGGTATCATGCTCAGACCTCAACTATATTTCTTTTAACTACTCAGAACCAACAGCAATAACATTTAACAAAATATACAATAGCACCAAGCACCAAAATAAATTTATCAAGCTAATCAAACCTCAACTATATTCTCTGCAAAACTACTTACAGCTAATATCCTCAGCCTGCCAACTAGATGACTTTACTGACACTCTAACCCAAAAAATCGTTGAAATAGCTCAACAATGTTTCCCTATCAAGAGTCCAGGAAGAACATTCAAGCTAGCGTGATGGACACCAGCCCTACGATCCAAGAAAGACGAAGTAAAAGCAATAAGAAAATCAATGAAATCAGAAACAGACCACACAGTAAGATCCCAACGTCATCAAAATTAGAAACAAAAATTAGCAAGTTACAAAAAGACTTTCTCGAGGTGAAACTAAAAAGCTGGAGAAATTACTGTTTTAAAATCAACTCCTCATATGGATCCTTAACCAAAATAGCAACAGATAAAATATTCATCCCCAGCCAGTTTGAAGTTCTTAATCCAACAAGCCAATTCAACCACATCCAGAAGACCATCTTTAATGATCTGCTTACCTTTTCCTTCACAATGGATAACCTCATCAATCAAGACATCCTACAAGGCTATCCAATTCCAAATTCTACCTCAGATTCTCCTTTCACAATCATAGAGATAAGTAGCACACTCAAGAATCTCAACAACACAAAAGCACCCGGCCCCGACGGCATAGATAACAAGATGGTTAAACTTATTCACTACGCCCGTCCCAAATTCCTGCTAATCTACTTTAATACCTACCTCAGGTTTTCAACATTCCCAAAGCAATTTAAAAAGGGGCAAATAGGATTCCATCTAAAAAAAGCATAAAGAATAAAGATCCAAAATAACCCGTCTCATACCGCCCCATCAGCATCTTACCCGCAATAGGTAAAGTATATGAAAGACTCATCATCAACTGTTTCAAGCATTACTTACTGGTCTCCAACTACATTCATCCCAGACAATTCGGGTTTCGCTCCAATCTTTCGACGGAACGCGCCTTGCAAACAGAAAAAGGCGTAATCAACGACAACCAAGACCAAAATCACTATACTATGCATCTAAGTCTGGACATAACAAAGGCATTCGACTCAATGGCATGACCTTTACTAATCAAAACTGCAGCACCAGCCAACATCTTTAAAACTCTTCTCTTCTTTCTGGATAACAGAGAACTTCTATGACCCATGATAGCGGTACCACCACAGCGCTCCAAAATCGCGGCTGCCATCAAGGATCAGTAAGAGGACCAATTCTCTGGAGCATTTACTTTTACAGCGTTGTCTCAATTACCTGGCCGGAGCACACACAAATTATTTGTTTTGCAGATGACACACTCCTAATCACAAGAGGTAAAACTAGAGCAGAATTAAAACAGCAATGAATCCCTACAGATTTTATCAAATCTCTGCAACGCCCTTCAGCTCACTTTTTCACCACAAAAGTCACAAGCAATGATAATTCATAAAAAATCTAGGACTCTAAAATCCTACCCAAAAATAATGCTTAATGACAGCAGGCAGCAGCCTAAGACATACTAAATCACTCAACTACCGCGGGGTCACAATAAACAATAAGCTCTCCTTCTTACAACACATCCGAAATTTAAAGACAAAAGTCCTCCCTATCTCCCAAAGATTAAGATATATCATTGTTCGTGACTGGGGCCTTCGAAGTAAACTCCTCAAAATCTTTTACACCACCTTTTGGACATTCCCTGTAACCACACGAAATATAAAACTACTCTCCAGTCTGTAACACCTCTTCACCCTCCGAATTACAAGGATATACCGAACCACGCCATCATCCTCTATGGCACTCCTCCACTCCACCTCCAACTTAAATACGAAGCTTTAAAGACAGCAATCCTCCAACTTAATGAACCAGTGAACATTGATGGAGAAATTCTTCATCCAGACCAAATAGAGGGCAAGGCTCATAAAGATCTGATTCACCCAGGTAAACGCCATGAAGGAATCAAAGTGATAATCAACAAAAATTTAACCTTACAGCCTACTCCTAACCACCCCAACTACTACATAGACAGGTCAAAAATTGATGAATCAACTGGAGCAGCTTTTGTTTCACTAATCAATGACAGCATCATTACGACAAGTAAATTCTTACTAAATCCAAGGCATACAGTATTCCAGACTGATGCTCTCGCTATCTTTGAAACCATAAAGCACACCTTAAACTCCAAATACCCAAAATCAACAATGTGGTCAGACAGCTAATCCACCCTTCAAGCCGTTAACAGTCCCTTACATCGCTCTCCCCCTAATTCAACTAATTTAATCATTGATAACCGATACAGCAAATTCATGTAAATTCACCCTCATTTGGACCAGAGCTAACATAGGCATTAAAAGCAATGAGCTCACTGACGCAGCTGCAAAAGAATCAACAAAACTTCCAAAAGATAAACAATATCATCTCTCATGGTCCCAAGTATCCATAAAACACAATCTTAAATCTCAAAAATCAGCCTCATGGCAAACCGCATGGACAATAGCAACACAGGAAAAAACAACTACCAAAATAATTCCAAAAGTTTCAGAGCCACACCTACTGGATAAACCATATGTAAATTATTTCGTAACAGAACATGGTCAATTCTCAACTTATTTAAAAAAATAAATAGAATATCTTCATCTCTCTGTCTCTGTGCAAGGAAGGCAATCCTTTCCATTACATTAAAGAATGCAGCTACTAAACACAGCATCATCTCAAATGCTCTGAAAACCTTAACTGCATCGATTTTCTTCGATTCTATCTTCATTCAGCTCCTCACAAGAAAAAATTAACACTAATCGCAAAGCTTCTCACAGAAAAGTTCTCAGTCTGTGCAAAGACATGAATCCTACTTCTATCAGATGATTCAACAGACTCAGACTTTTAACCTCTTATGTTTAAACAAATTTGATCTTTTAGTTAGGGACTTCCTTAACTGAAATGACTGTATTTTCCCTATCAATCACAGAATCAAGGACTTTGTAGCCACACGATAGTTTCCATTTCTCCATTTGTATAATTCTTCTAGGCAATTAGCCATAGAAATAAAACTATGCGCTAATCACTCCTTTTCTTCCATTCAGAATGTCAAATTGTGCCTCGCTTTAGAATTCTGCATATTCCTTGTATTACGAATCAGATAAAAATGATATTACTATCCCATAAATTTATCACCATTTTTTCGGACTCACTCTTTATAAATTAAATACACACGTAAAGATATTCCGCTTTTACACACCTATATCTTTTTTTAAAAAATCAGTTAATATACATTTTGTAACATAAATGTATTAAATTAATTACTCATTTTTATGCAATACATACACTTAATTAAGAAACAAAGAGTAAAATATGTAATGCAGCACTGTAAAATTTAATTATTTAGTATTTAAAAAACCAACTACAATGGAATGCAGCTTTTTTGTAACTATTAACCAAAAAATATTGTATTTTTGCTAATTTTTCACAAATCTCTTAGAAGAAAAGATTATGTAATAAATAAACACAACTTGAAATTTTTTTATGAGAAACATATACTTTTCTTTAAATTAATTTCTTTTTTTGCAATTTTGCAACAACTACAACAGTAGTTGGTAATTTATTTCATACAACTCTATGAAAACAATAACAGAATAGCTCTTTAAATTGACATTTTCTTAAATGTTTATTTCATTTATTTGACGTTTTCATCATTAAACAAATAAATAAAGCCCCTTAATATTTATATTAAATTGCTGTAAAGGTAAATAATATTAATTTATTAAATAAAAAAGCATTTAAAACATTCTGAATCTGTAAATTCCAATATACAAAAAAGTAATGTAAAATTTTTGTACACATAAAAGTTTTGTATTTTTGTATATACATTTTTTACAATTTTTTTCTTTAAAACTATTACTTTATTTATTTAAAATTTGTGTATAGGTTAAAATTTATTTAAGGGTTTTAACCTGCATATATATACTTTTTTTACCAATAATTCCTCTTTTCCATAACTTGATTTCCGTGGCAAGGAAATATGATCTGAAAAATATATTGAATATGTATGAAACATATAGGTTTTGTAATTAATATGCATAAAAGTAATTATTTTTCATTTTAGTCATAAAATTTAAAATAATATTCCCCAGAATATAATTTTCATTGTATATTGGAATGTATGTTTCATGTAAAAAATCTTGTATGTTTCAGTAAAAAATCTTTGGTAACGTATAACATAATATGTTTTATTGTTTGTGTTTAAAACAATACAAGAGATTCTTATCTCTTATTTTCTGCTAATTTTTCAATAAAACCTTGTTATTTAAAATAAAAATAGCAAATATATATATATATATATATATATATATATAAAATAAGAATAAAAATAATTTAAGAAAAGTTTAACGCCTGAAGTTTTCGTTTCCAAGATTGTTACTTTATATATCTTTTCCTGATATATTAGACCGGGTTTCAAAAAACAAAAATATTAGTGAACTTAAAATCAACCTCATATGAGTAACAATTGCTACAAAAATAAATGGATATACTTTCATATTAATATGTTATTATTTTCATTAAGTTGTCAAGTTTTACGAAGTAAATTCTAAAAAAAAAAAAAAAAAAAAAAAAAAAAAAAAAAAAAAAAATGGAGCATTCCAGAATTATCATCAGAGTTTTAAATTCAATGAATTTAATTGGATACAACAGATATTCAAGAAACTAAAATCAATAAGATTTCCTTTAATAATCTCCTCTAGGTTCGGCTTCCTTGCTTTCAATCCCCTTTCTTTATGAGACCATTAAAATGATCCAAGTTAACGAGCTTCTTTAATTGAATTAAATTTCGTCTTACTAGAAGTGAGAATTTATCAAACAGTAATTTCTTCAGAATTTTTTTTTACTTGTAATACTTTGTCAGGAAATAAATTTAAATAATCAACAAAGGTATGCATGCCATTTTATTTAATTTTTTTCTACAAAAAAATTCTAAATGCAGTACTGATTTATCCTTTTGAATTTTTTAATTGAATATATATTTTAATGGTTTCGGGAGTCATCGTTCACATCTTCACGCATTTAACACATGATTGTTTAAAAAATTAATTTTTAGGAATAACTAAGAAAATTTTATTTTTGTTAGGGCATTTCTTAAGTTATTACACAGTGAAGATATGAGTATGAGAATGTTAATTATATTTTCAAACTACCATATTGAACATTTTGCAGGGTGTAATCCATCATTCTCGTTACTGTGGTATCTAAAATACCCAGGTCTGTCCATAAAATACAAATTAAATTGGGACACATTCAAAGAAGATACTTATAAGAAAAAATTATATTTTGAACAAGAGATTAAATTTTACATATGCATAACTATATCCATATACCTGTCTCTATATATATATATATATATATATATATATATATATATATGTGTGTGTGTGTGTGTGTGTGTGTGTGTGTGTGTGTGTGTGTGTGTGTGTGTGTAAGAAATACATTTAATTTCAGCACTACGCGCGTATGTTAAACCAAAGAAAACTATTGTTAATTAAGCACAGAAATCTTCAAAAAAAAATTCATTCCAAAGCACAGAAGTTCATACAACGAAAAATTCGATAAGCATTTCAGAAAAACGTGTTACTTATATAATGACAAAAATATTTTATATTAATTGATAAAGTAAAATGAACAGCAAAGTAAGACATTTGTTACGTGATATTCGTAAACAAAAATATTTAGAAAAGAAAACATTAAGCAGAAATGGTAATTATCAAATTTTTTAACAAATTTTTCATTTTGTCATGAAGTTGATTATTTCTTCCAATTTCATTTATAACAATTTGGTTTTGCAACGATTATAAGATAATATTCTCTTATTATTTAAATTTTATCAATCTATTTGAAATTTTATAGTTTTGAGTATTTCTCGAGGAATTTGCATCTTTAGTAAAGATTATTTCCACCAGCTGTACGGGACTCTCAGTTTTGTGATGTTTTGAGCTGGTTTGTTCTAATAAACTTAAGAGTTTGTTTAAACTAAAAGTAAAATCATTCTCATTTTCAGAAGAATCTAGTAAACTCATTTTAGCATATATTTCATTTCAAATAATTTTCCTTAATTCCTGTGTGATAGAAAGTCTTCCTGGTTTTTATTTGTTATTAAAAATCAAAATAATTCATTTTCATTATTTAGATAATTTTTTAAAATTATCTTCTTCTGTGTACTTGTTGATATATTTACTTCTTGTCCAGGAAATTTAAAAAAGGAACATTCAACCAGTTTTTCACTTTTAATAGGAATATTATTGTCAATGACAATGTTTACTCTTTTTCAAGACTTATTTCTTTTATAAACTGTCCGATTATACACAGTCCGACATAGAAAATGTAACACCAAAATGATTGGTCAGACAGTTATACTAATTTCAAGGTAGACTCTCCTTACCGATTTACGCAAATCTGCTTACCGGCTCTCCAGCTTACGTAGGATAAGATATATCCTAAGAAACTGGTAGTGAGAGATTCGAGAGGTTATTGTTGATGCAAACGAAGCCCTTAAATGCAGAGAATACAGGCCATCATCGACTGAGTCAGTTCCAGATAGGCCAGTTTACGGGGGAAACGGTAATGGAACGTAGAAGAGCCGGTTGATTCTTATATTAAATCTCAGATTACAGAGACTCGGATGAGTTCATAGTGCACCGGCAGTGTCAAAGACGGCTGAAACTACCAAACTTTTGAGGGTAGCCAGTTCAACCAGATGACCTCAAAGTCGTCCGTGGATAGGTGTGTCCAATAAGAAACTGTGGCTGCCTTAAAACATGTCTACCAAAATTCGGCAGCATGTGCAAGACACTCTGGAAACTCCCACTTCAAGCAGGGCCATATGCCGTCGACTGGTTGTTAGTGGCCAGTACTTATGGATCTTATTAAGAATATTACTAATGACCTCCCATCATAGACACCAACTTTTGGAATGGTATCGGATTAGAGTCATTTGGACAATGGAGTGACTCAGTTTCTCTTTAAAATGCGTCCTGATTGTGTTTCTTCAGGAATGATCACCGCGTATGTGTGTGGACATTGCGTACGATTCCAGGTCACCTCTACTTCATATGCATGCAATTTTGACAGCCAAACGTTACAAAGGTGATGGCTATGACCGGTGAAACTCCCCTATATTCAGGGGGTAGCCTTTGCCCTATACCAATATGAAAATACCTCACCATACATTACTTGTATAAGCCAACATGCCTAGCAAGGAATACAGCTTTCCCCTAGCTAATCAGCCCGCCAGATTTCTCACCAATCGAATGCATTTTTTACATGTTGCGCCTTTTCTCGACTTCCACTTTTCAGAAGGACTTTAACAAATAGTTAAATTATTATGGCGAGTTATTCTTCAAGACGTCATCCGCACACTTACTGACTCAGTGACTAGACATGTTGCTTCGTGTAATTCCATCCACGGTAGCCCTTCAAATTACTGACCAGATACTTTCTTGCTCTGTATTATGCATGTCATTTCAAAGTACGGATCACTTATTGTTCATTGCTGTCGATATATATTTGCCATGTTTCTTTTCTATAAAATATTTAAATAACGTTTTATATTTTCAGCGATAGATTTAAACTTGTGTAAAAATAAACTATCTTAATTTTCAAACCTGCAGGACTTCAATTATAAATTCAGAGAGGAATTTTCAAACACATACACTGCTTGCTTTCGAAAATGCACATATTCTGAAAAAAATATGCAAATCATATGAAATTGGCAGCATGCGTTTGCAGTATTGATTGATTCAAACCATTATTTTTATATCTTTAACGGCACATCAACGGTGACTGTATTGTCACCTGCAAGTGAATTGTACTGCACCCTGAATAAAGAAAATATTCCTTTTTCTACCGTTTCCTTTCAATTTTTGCATTATCTGTCTAATCACTTATCGTAGAACGCATCGAACATCTTTTAAATAAATTTTTGAGTGCGACCGAAGAAGAACAGTAATTTACAGGAGTTGTGGAGTAATTATCAAATCTTCCTCAGAGAAATCAGTGATAGCGTTGGATTAAACCAATCAACGCTGATGCTAATGTGTGATCACTGGATGTAGAAGGCAATGACGGACAAAAAATCAATCGTTACGTCACAATACGTTGACTTTTGTATGAGATGGCATGCACATTGTACATCATGACAGATCACTTGTTAATCATCATTCGATTTCCACTCGTACTACTCGATCTACAACTGAGTTGTGAGTCCTTTTTAAAACATTCATTACTTTATTTGTCTAACCTTTGACTCAAAACTACTCGTGTTTACATTATTAATTGGAGTGATGAATTGTGAGCGAAGACAAGGGAAAGGAGTGGTTTTGTCTTTACTGGTGAAGTCTAATTCTGATTTCCTTGTAGAGAATATAGTACCACAAAGAGTACGCAATGTTCAACACCTTTTTACTCACCAAATTGAATTCCTTTCTTGTCCTACAAGTTCTTTAGTGCATTAACAATCAAAGAGTTTTATCCATGTTTGTAAAACAACTTGCCGGATATGCAAAACCCACTGCTATACCAGCTCGACTTAGACAATATGTAGAAATAACAAGGACTGCTATGCCTCAATGATACATTTTATGTCCCTTTGACTCTATACCATGGTATGTATCGGTAGTTGTAAATTACAGTTGCAGTTTCATTGATTACAAATTTTTAATTGCCCACACTTCATAAGAGGTTGTAATTTTATTTATTTTATCTTTGTATGAGAATACTGTTGTGAATTGATACATATATTTTCTAAGGCACAGTCACAATGTCAGGCACAGTATCTGCTCAAGGGGCTGTAAAAACAACTGATTTTGATTACATGTAGATATGTACAGGGAACAGACCTATTCATGTCATCACACATGAACGTGCAGCACTATTTTGGAAGAAAACTCTTTGAACATAGGGAAGTCTATCCCTTTGGGAAAAGATTTCTTTTGAGTCTGACCAGAAGTTGAAAACACAAAACAGTTTTGTACAGGATGTTAGCTAGGTAATCTCAAGTTTAGGCCTAAATTTTGAGGCTGAGGAATTTTTCTCTTCACGTAATGCTATAAGGACTTCCCTCAGACGCAAACACGAGTTTATTAAAAGTGATACAGGTGAAACTATGCTGAAAGTTTTAGTATACGAAGCTGTAAATTCCTTCTACCCGAAAGAAGAGTGGCTATGAATGTATACTGAGGGCTCTAAGATGAGTAACTCAAGAAGCAGGGTGTAGGTGTCTACTCTGAGTTGCTTTCTTATAAAATCCAATAGCCCTTTTGCGACTACCTTCAATATATACATCAAGCTCTCTTACGGCTACAGCCTTGTCGAGTTTTCTTTTAAAAGATGGTTTTCTTTTTTTGTATGAAATGCTATCATCAATCAATAAATTTAGATGCCATACCTTTGCTCTCTTCCGCCTGGGTTAGCAATGTATATTGCTAGTAATGTTTTAATTTCTCTTATGCGTTATATCAAACAGAAACTTTTGTGTGTAATACATTTTTCATTTCAATTCAATTTTGGTCGTATCGCAGTATATATTGTTTTCATTTTTTAATTTGCTTGATATACGTTTTTACGTAAAAACCTTTTGGTGTTATATCCTCATTAGTTTTATTCGATTGCATACTTAAAATATCAAACATACGAAGATTATTTTGAATTCACATGTTCAAGTTCCTGAATGATATTTTAAATGTTTGATATAACAAATGCTTTGGAGATAAAGCGCTTAAAGACATTGAAATATAATTGTTCTTATTTCATGTATTCATTGATTGTTCTTATTCATTGCCAAAAATACATTAAACTGGTCCTTATTCAAATATAGACAGTAAAAAGAATCATAAAAACAATGAATACTATATAAATTACCCATCATTTCAAATAACTTATGAAATTAGAGTAATTAAAATAAATTGAAAGATTTCCTTAAATATGATTTTCAAATTCTCATAGATACAAATTTGTATTATACTTTAACATATTTTGAAACAAAACATTAAAAATTCATTATTTACGTTTATTGTAAATTATTTTCTAAATAGATTAAGTACACAGTAATGTATTTTTATTTGTTAGGTAATTATCTTTTTCTTGATTATATATGCTGAGAAATTTGAAGAAATATTTCATAAATGTTTGCGTTTTTCCCACGCTAAACACTGATATAACATAAAAAGAAAAGTAAAGTGTTCTAATGAATAGAGGGGTAATTAAAATAAGATAAAATTTTGTAGTATTAATTAAAGCAAACTTTTCCATTTGAATAATTTGTAATGCTCTCATTTTATGCATGAATCATTTCTCTGATATATAATAATATCTATGAAATAAAGTGTAAACATAAAATGAATATAAGTCTATAATTTCAAGACATTCATTGCTTAAATAATAAATTGCACAGTAAATGTTTTGAATATTTGAAAAAAATTATAATCTTTGTTTAACTATTGTTTCAAAATGTCTTTTAATTTCAAAGGAAAACAATGTTGCATACAGAAAAGTAGAAAAATAATTCTGTGTAAGTGGCATAATTTTTAATTTCATTACAAAAATATGAAATAATTCTAAATTTATTCTAAGAAACTCAAATTAACCATATACATATATTTATAATATTTATCTATCGATATTATTTACCATAACAGTATTTATGAAATATTTGTCAAATAATAGTAATGAAGTAGCTTAAGTGCGTTTTTACGCGCATTTAAACATGTATTTATTGTGATTATATGTTTTCTTTTCCAATTAATGCTTATATATTCTTTTCAGCGTACATGCGAGTAATTAGATATATATTATTTTAAAATTTTTTCTAAAACATAATTAGCTAAAAGCAATATATCAGAAAAGCAAGATGCATCTACATCGTATTTTTCTTGCAAAAATTCGGAAATATATTTTCCTTAATTATTCTCATTTTTTATGGTGAAAGTTAAGTACAGTGTACAAGAAGTTAATTACTCACTACACCGACATGTTGGAGAGTTTCACGACGTAGCTTCATGCTTAATTCTTTTATTGATATATGAGTTGGTTTCAGGCGACAAATCAGAGTCCAAGATACTTAAAAATGATTCAGTCCCAGGAAGAGCTCACATATTTGAAATGATGGATTATCTGTCAAACTTCGGAACGATTAACAGTTCACTGTAGCTTAAAATTCAATTCCAACTGCCTCTGAGAATCTCTTTTAGAACGGTTTTGAAAAAAGTCGTTGCTCTTTGGAGGATGAAATTTAGTCACCGCCTGGCGAAAAAATATTGAAGATTTAATAGAAAGTAATTCATCATTTAAAAGAAGACCAATTACAAATACTAAAAAATTTATTTGACTACTTTGGAATTTAGTAAATTTGATTATATATATATATATATATATACAATTAGTGAATTATAGTAATAACTATATATTTAGTAAATTTGATTATAATAAATATTATAAACAATTATTTTTATATAGATTCACACACACACACAATTAACTTTCCCAAAGCTATAGAACACTTCTGGATTTCCTATCTGGTAGCTGTCTAAATAATTGGTAAATACTCATTCACATGGAAACAACAAATTAATTTCCTGGGAACTAAGAATATAAATCAAGCTAATAAATGGGAAATAGGAGGTTTATTTTCAGATATATATTATAATTAGTTGCTTTATATATATATATATATATATATATATATATATATATATATATATATATATATATATATATATATATATATATATATATATATATATATATATATATATATATATATATATATATATCTTATGTACCTCTCCCCTTAATATTAGCATGAACTCTATTATAGTAAAATATTGAAAAATATCTCATTTAACATTAAATGTGTGGATACTGATAATTTTCATCTCTCATTGCGTTTTATTATATTTTTCTTTAATTTTTATTTAAGATTAATGTTTTATTACAAATTTCTTGTTATATTTACAGGAGAAAAACATATAATTTACATTAAAATATAACAATTTTTTATTTGTATAAATTTTTTTCTGAATGAGTGAAGATAAATGCAAAGTGAAAATAAAATCACAATATTTAAAAATAATCCAAATTCAAGATATAATGATAAAACTTAAGAGAATTATTTTAATTCGCAACCACGGAGTTCATTTTACTCTACTGAAAAATAATAATCTAATAATGAAGTATAAACAAAATGTTCATAGTTAAACTGTTAGTGCAGTAATTGTGAAGTGTGAAATATATATATATATATATATATATATATATATATATATATATATCTTATGTACCTCTCCCCTTAATATTAGCATGAACTCTATTATAGTAAAATATTGAAAAATATCTCATTTAACATTAAATGTGTGGATACTGATAATTTTCATCTCTCATTGCGTTTTATTATATTTTTCTTTAATTTTTATTTAAGATTAATGTTTTATTACAAATTTCTTGTTATATTTACAGGAGAAAAACATATAATTTACATTAAAATATAACAATTTTTTATTTGTATAAATTTTTTTCTGAATGAGTGAAGATAAATGCAAAGTGAAAATAAAATCACAATATTTAAAAATAATCCAAATTCAAGATATAATGATAAAACTTAAGAGAATTATTTTAATTCGCAACCACGGAGTTCATTTTACTCTACTGAAAAATAATAATCTAATAATGAAGTATAAACAAAATGTTCATAGTTAAACTGTTAGTGCAGTAATTGTGAAGTGAATTTCAAAGCTAATAATGCTTTTCTTTTCGTCACTAAAAAAAACGAAATTTCAATTCCAAAATTTTTGTATCTCATCAAATCTTTTTTCACATATTATCAGAGGAGATACCTAATCAATTTAGTTTCTGAGACCCTTTTTATGATTACATAGATTCTTTCTTATATTTTTAAATTTTATTGATCTATACTTTACTGCACATTACAATTAATGTGAGTCTTAAATTTGTAAAATACACTTCGTGGAGGTTTTAAGTTATATTTTTTCATTATGTCTAACATCTTATTACAGGTCATGATGAAAAATCACTTTTATTTATTAATCTGAGATCTTTGCTGCTGATTTAAATGAGATGCATCTCATCTGACCCACATCATCGCTCCTTAACCCGGTCAGTTAAATTATTTTAAATATTACATCGACATAAAGCATATGTATTATTGTTCACAATCAGATTAAAGACTTTCGAGTAAACAGTATTCATCCTCATTTCTCTTACTTGAATTCGTAGATCGAAAGGGGAAAGGTTCATTAAGAGTATCTCATATTCATCTTGCATTTAAAACCATAGTAAAAATAACTCTAAATTTTTTTAATCTAAAAACGATGTATAATGGAGAGAGGAACTTTCTTATTTAAAACACTTAGCTTGGAGAAAATTGACAAGATTGCTGTTTTTAAATTAGCAACAACTATTTAAATTTCAAATTAATAATCATCTTATTCTTCTGAATAAATGTCTCCAAAAAAGTTTGAAAAATGTATTATAAAACTATTAAAATGTCTTTCAAAAAAAATTCTTCTTCTTTGAGCACAATGAAATTTATAATTGGGAAAAAGAGTTTGAATTAATTTATTAATTTATAGAATGCAAAATCTTAAATAATACACATCTCTTATGAAATGGATACATATTGATTTACAAAGGCATTTATAATATTGTTTATTTTTTAAAATCTTACTAAATGTTTTTAAATTTGCTATATTTGAAAAAGATTTACTAATTTCTGTAAAATATAACTAGAAATACTTTTGTTCGTAATTTTGCAAATATATCAAATAAAGCCACAGTTATTTAATTTGGAAAAATAAATTCTCTTTTTCTAATATTAGTAATATATATATATATATATATATATATTACTTATAATTAAACGAATTTTAGTTTAGTAGTATTAGGAATGACGAAAATAGTTATTTTCCTAGCTGATGTTCTAAATATTTTCTTTCTTAGCGTAGGGAATACTCTAATCGTGAAATCGATTTTGATTTCGTTAACAGAAGTTTAGATTTGTTCTATTCTAAATTTTCCTACACACATGTAAATTAGTGCAAGCAAATCCTGAAATTTATCTTAAGATTAATGGGTTTGTAATATTCTCCCATTAACAAGCGTCTTGCAATTTTCAGCCGCAATCAAATGACGAGATTTCGCTTGAGCTGCCACCCTTTTCTCTCCCCGGTCAAGTCACAACAGCAAGTAAACTTTGAACATTATATATTAACGTGGACATATCCTCAAGCCATGAACATCAAGCAACTCAATGAAAGAGAATGTGATCATCCTCCAAATCACTGATCGTGGCAAATGATGAATCCAGAAAATTCAGCTGTAGATAATGTTTAACAATAATAGTTGCCCCTAATATTATCTACGAGTATTACATCGATATTTTAGTTTGAATTATCTATCAATATTTTATGTTTTCGAAAAAGAAAACCTTGAACATCACAGAAATTCAATAAAGCTACTAAAAACTACTGGAATATATACATTTCTATTCATAAAAAAATTGGTTGCTTTTCTTATACTTTAGTGCATATGAAAACCACTTGAAAAGTAAAGAAATGTCACTATTACAGTTAATTTACACATGCAATACTGGTCACTGTAAATGCAATATCCGAAGGAAATATGCAAATAAAATGAAATTTGCAAGATGTATTAGTGAAGGTAAGATATACAAATGATTAGAATTTCAGGGCAGACTCACGTCACTTGCAACTGTGGCGCCACTTCAAAGAGGTATTTAAGGTTTGAAGATTTCAATGATTTCAAATTCGGCAATTATGCTTATCGCGTGTTTATTAAATGATCAACTATGCCTTGTAGAAACCAGCGATCGTCTTTGGATCAAGTATCAGAGTTCGAGAGAGGAAGGACAGTGGCCCAACGAGATTGTGGATTATCTTTCAGGGAGATCAGTAGCCGTGTTGTACAAAACCAAACAACGGTAATGCGGATATGTTATTGTTGGATACAGGATGGAAAGGCGTACCGACATGTTCAACCGCATCACCTCAGTGCACCACTTCACGTGATGACGGGCACATTATGCGCGTGGCAGTGCAGGATCACTTAGCCACATCACAAGCAAAGCACAACACGTTTAGTATGTGATATATCATTCAGTGTCTACGCGTACCATTTGACGTCATTTACAGCAGAGTGGCCTGTACGCAAAACGCCCATTGTTTCGTCTACCCTTGACTCAGAACCACCGGTGCCTCCGCCGCCAATAATGCGATGAAAGAAGGATGTGGACTACAGAATTGAATAAAATCGTCATTACTGTCACGCTTATGTCTGCAACACCACGATAATCGCATTCGAGTCTGCAGAGAGAGGATAATTAACAACTACCTCATGCAACGCCACACTGGTTCTGTACCAGCTATAATTGTATGGAGTGTTTTGGATGTCACGCTCGCCCTTCTCTAGTACGCATGTAAACAGTCAGTGCTACATCTTTGAGGTGTTAGAGACAGTTATTCTTCATACCTTCAGAGCTTGCCCACAGCCATATTTCAACATTGTAATGAATGACCACACGTGACATGCATTGTCCAAGGGTTTTTCCTCGAACATCAGAATGAATTGCTTCCCAGAACGGATCTCCAACTGGATCTATCATCGATAGAAAATAAGTAGTCCAAGGTTGCTCAACGATTGACCCAAATTGCATCACCCACTGCGACACAAGATCAACTTTGGCAACGTTCCGAAGCAACTTGGTCTAAAGTACCCCAAGAACCCATCCAAAGTATCTTTGAATCAATGCCAAGGTATGTGACGCTTGTGATCTCCAACAATGGAGGTTATTGTGGCTAATGAATTTGGCAGGAATTATACTTCACAGATGTTTATAAATTTAATTATTCGATAGTTTGTCAATATGTTATTTACAAATAAATTTTGTTGTAATATCTCTTGTCTTCCTTAGCGTTTCAATTTGGGCTGCTAGCAGTATAAATGATTCCTTGAAACTTCATTTGATCATGAAGTTGTAACCTAATAAGCACTTATTAATATTTTTTCGCAACCTTGTACGTCGAGTCGAAATAAGTTTAAATATAAAGATGGAAGAATAAAAATATTTGCTTATTAAAATGTCAGAGTCATCTATATTTAATTCAGATAATCATCTGCTAAAATTCTTTGGTAATTCATTATTAACTCTCTATTTAATATTTGGATTATTGTAATATAAGTAGGATATCTTAACAGCGTTTTTGATTAAATATTTTTGCGTTACATTAAGTTACTTAAACTATTAAAATATATAAGACCACGTTCATCATCATTTTTTTTTATTTATGCAACATTCAACTAAAATAAAGTGATTAAATAAATAATATTTTTATGGTTAGATAAACTAAGCTTATAACAATATTATTACATGATATATCAGCTTACAACCAATCATTGCAATCTTTTACGATTTGAAACAATAGAGAAACCTTTGTTTGAAAATTTATATAATATTTAATAATCTTATACAATGAAAGAGAAGATACATCAAGGAATAAATATTCAGTACAGTTAACTGCATTACCTCTTAATTTTTATGCAATATTTAAAACATTACGTCAATTTTTAAAATTAAGGTTAATTATAAATAGTATATTTATTCATTTTCAAGGTAAAAGTCTGCCTGATTTTTAAAACAGTAAACAGATAGTAATTTTAGTAATTTTCTGATAAAAATAGCATTATGATTTAAAAAAATATTGCTAAACATGTATGTATCAATATTGCTTAAATAACGCTATTCATTATTAATGTATGAATAAATAAATAAATCATTTTAAGAGTGATTTATTAATGTTTTCGCTTATATCTTTCATCAGATCATCATGATTTAAAGAAATTGAATCTGAATGTTTCGGAAACAAAGATATTTTCCCTGAGAAGTTAAAAATAACATTGAAATTATTCTATTTAGATTTTTTGTTATTCAATATATTCATTTTTCTAACATCTTTTGTAATTGAAATGTAATTTAATTAATTTCATATATTCGGTTAATGAAAAAGTTTATTTTAATAATTTTATGTGAAAAATGAATTAAACGTGTGATAAATTCTTCGACTTCTTTTAGTTTTTGAAGCTTGAAAATAATCAAATAAGATTAAATACACTGCTGGACAATTGCTAAGGACGGACCATAAATTGCAATGTAGCATAACATTAAGTGAGGCATGAGGCCTAGTAGGACAAAATATAATTTCCACACTGTTCAGACATTAGATTAAAGAATATTTATTGTTCTGGAAAGTATAAAAGCTGTGAAACATCTGATAGAAAAAAAAATGTTCATTTGATGCTACATACGGAAATATGGAACATTGCATCTAAAAGTCAGCAGGCACCTTGAAGAAAGGTATCAGTACGGGGTATATCCACGGTGGAGTGTGATGCAACATTTCACACGTCGTATCATACTTTGCACAACATTACCCAGCAGCTGTTGAGGCAATTTATCCCATTCCTCTGTAAAAGCACGGATGAGGGTGTACTTGTTTGTCGGAGGATAGTTTCGACCAGCAACTTGCCTCCCCAAAGCATCTTACACATATTCAATGGGGCTTATATCTGGAGAATGTCATGGCCATACGAGGCGTTGAATGCCCTCGCTGTCTAGACAAACCTCAACAGCGAGTGTTCCATGACATATAGCGTTGTCGTCCATAAAAACAAACTTATCAAAGACAGCACCACGGAAAAGAAGAACATGAGGAAGTAGAATTTCATTAATGTATCGTTGGCCCGTCATAGTCCTATTCGCAACCACCAGTAGGGGCGTGCGGCCATTGATTATGATGCCGGCCCTCACCATGATACCGCATGTCGGATATCGGTCCCTTTCCTGGATATTTTCTGGACGATAAGCAGTACCACTGTAGCGCCAAATCAGTTGGCGTCTACAATGACAGAGTGAACCTACTCTCATCTGAGAATAGTATGTACGCCCAGTCCTGTTCAGTCTAATTGCGATGCTCACGACATCATTGCAAACGGGCAGTACGGTGCTGCCTCCCCGTGCCACCTACTACACATTCCAGTAGTTTTAAATAATTTCTACAGTCGTGAAACAACGCTTCATCGATCTTTCCAATAATTCGGCCACGCATAAAATCATCTAAGTGATGTCGGGAAGACGTACCAAAAATTTCAAGTTAGTCTATCGCTACTGGCGTGCTCGAGACATTCTCAGCACTTTATGGACTTTTTTATAGACTTGTCTACTTATTCATTCTTTATTTGTGGCGCAGTGATATTTGCAAGCATGGCCATTGGAACTAAAAACAAATCTATACATTATTAATTACTGAAAGAATATTAATTTCATTAAAAATTTAATTTGCTATCAAAATCAACATTAATAATAAAATGAAAAAGTAACTTTCCATTCCATTCAACTCTTAATAAACTTCTTATTTGTATTCAATGACAGCAAGAAGTATCGAACAGACTCCATTTCTACGTCGCATGAAATCAGAATTCCAAGAAGGAAAGAAACAAAGTTCTCGATAATGTGAAATGACGGAAGTGCAGTGATTTACATCTCCTGAGAGTTTTCGGTGGACAGAGTTGGGAAAAGTCTTGAAAGATCAATAGTAATTGGTGTGTGGTAAGGCTTTCCTGATTTTTTTTTTTTTTTGCATACTTTTGATTCCCTGCAAAAATGTTTTAAGACATTGAAATATTCAAACCGAATAAAATACGTAAAGGATTTACTTTCAGAAATAATACATTTTAGAAAAAGACTGGTTTGTTTTGAATATCAAATCCAAATTTCGTGTGTAAAATTTACTTGAATACTATTTTTCAATTATAATTTCATTTCATCGAACAGCTTCTGGCATTAATATCTTTTACATCCATTAATATAAATTATAAATACCTGTATATATTTAAATCTATAATTATAAATCAAAATGCTTTCAATAAAAATTGGTAAATAATGATTTTCCACGTTAAAAAGAGGTAAATAAAGAATCACAAAACAGTTTTAAAATTTTAAACAAAAATGACTAATAATTGGAATTGGATATTTAAAATTTAAATAATAAATATTGAAAAATACAAATGAGGATTAGAATTAGTTTAGAAATAGTAAATGTTGTGATTCATAAAACACAGGCAAGCATATATATTGTGGGAAAGTTTATTCACAAAAAAAATATATGAACATAGTATGAACTTCACATTTGGTACTTTAACTTACTTTATAAATCACTCTTTATTTTTTGTATTTCTCCCACAAAAGTAATTTTTTTGATTTATTAAAAAAATTAGAATTAATTTTTAAAAACTTAACATTGTATATGATTAGATATTTATTAGCTTTAAGTATGACACTGCATTCCTCTTATAAGTATATAATATAGTACCGTTTTTCGTAAACAATTTTATGCATATAATTTTATTTACATAAATGAGAAAAGATATTTATTTAGGGTTACTCTTTAAAAAAATTTAGAAAAAGATTCATCCAAACTGAAGTAATTCTTTGTTTTAAAAGATTGTTGTTATAATCCAAGCGATTAATCAGTGAAATATGTAAATTATAGATGTTTATAGACATTTAGTGCAAATTGATCAATATAAATCTAAAAACATATTACGATGTATTTTAACTTCAATCATATTAAATATATACCACTATTTAGATAGATCAAAATATATAATGCATATTTATTTGAATTTTGCGTCTTAAAGCCAAATCAAACTAGAAAGGTATAAGATTGATTACGATTTAACTAATTATTTTTAAACATAACGTAAGATTCTCATTGAATTGAGAGAACAGCGTGTTTTGTAAGGTGCATCCAGCGTGAACACAGAAGTAAATCAATAAAACACATTTTAATCCGAAATTTAAATAGACGATTCAAAACAATTGTTTGCAGGAGTTTCTGAAAAAGTTTTATTTCATAAAAATAAACTGTCGCGTAGTTTATTTTAACCGATAAAATGACAGTTTATTTTTATGTATTAAAACAATCTTTGTGACATCTGTTACTATTCTAATCTGAACATTTATTACATTATTAACAATCCCATATTAATTTTGTTGACGAAATTTTAATTTAGGTAACGTTTCACGATAAACATTCAAATAATAGAATTCTTTTCTATGAAAAAATGATTCGATTGTAAATGACTAAGTTTACCTCTTTGAAAATTATAACAATAGAAATATTGCTTATTAATTTAAAGGCTAATTGACATGCATTCAAAAATATTGAATACTAATGAGAATAACTTAAAATTTATGCATAATTTGAATTTCTCCAACATTTAGTATTTAAATGAGAAACAGATACATTTATAAATTTATATTTAAAGGTGAATGATATGGTAGTTATATATTTAAATTTTCATAACTTAATTCACAAGTTACATCACATACTAGATATTATAGATCTAGAATTAATCTCACGTACTAGTCATATGTTAAAAATAAACTTAACAAATAATGAAATATAAATTTATGCGTTATATACTTTAAATACAATGATAGACAAATACTCGGAAGAAATAATATATTTATAATTTTGAAAATTGAAAGTAAGTAATTTTGAAATTGTTTCGGATGTATTGGACGATATAAGATAAAAAAATAATTAACTATTTTCTTTAACCATGTAATTTGGCCCCTTGGTATCATTGACAAAGTAAATGTTTGTAAATAGCATATAGAAAAAAAACAATCATAATCCTTCTAAGAAACAATATAATTTATTGCATGATCAAAATCTAAATAGTAAATGTTGTGATCATATTTACTATTTAGATTTTGATTTCATTTTCTAAAAAAAGTTATAATGTCAAATAATAATGGTGGAATCTCTTTGAGTTTAACTTGTAATTATTACTTGTATGGAATTTTTTACACTTTAAATGGTATTCCAAAGAAAAAATTAAAATCATTATGTGATGCATTATAAATTACTTACGAGTTTCAAGTTCAGTATTTTATAAGTATAATGTGGAATTAAAAAAGAAAGTATAAATAAATTTTATAAACTGCATAGATTTGTGAGATTTATTTATTATGCATATTTAAAAAAATGAAGTCGCATTATTTTAAGAAATATTTTATTGTTATTTACCTTTCACCCACAGTTGTTTTTGATTATAATTAAAATTCTTGGAAACACTTAAACTATCAATTGAAGGCCGCAGTATTTATAATTATGTAATATATTACACAATACTTAAGAATGTAATATTTCTTAGTTATGTTTTGGATCTTGAAACTATAAATTCTAGATCTAAATACATCAAAATTTGATGATTTTGAAGGTTTGAAAGCTTTAGTTCTATTATGATGTTTGTTTATTATAAAATCATTTTTTACTTTTAAATATAAACCAAATCTAAAACTAAACGGAAACGAAGGATAAAATTTTCACAAAACATAAATTATTAAAACGAATAAATATAATATGCTGTATGCTGTAAATATTTTGAGAGCAAATTGTCGTAGTTTATGTTTCAAACTGTAATACGCAGTTCAGAAAAATATTTTCAAAAATATATGATTTATTTCTTATTTAATTAATTTGTTTTTTAATTAATTTATTTTTCAAAAAAATATGTATTTTTAATTATTTAATTCTAGTATTTTTTTTAATTATGTACTTACTTTAAGTACTTTTTATTGATAAAATTTATCTACATGAGAACAATGATGTCTACCTACATCTAGGCATTTAATTTGTGTGTGAATTAGGATAAAAAAGCATACATTTAATAAAATCACCAAATATCAAAAACAGCAACTGCTTCAAGGTATGCCTTCCAATGAAATATAAAATCAATTGTATCTGAAAGGTGGCCTTATACGAGGTGAAATTTCTTCTCTTGATATTTCTAAGTATAGTTTCTTTATTGCTCAGGAAACTTGATTTTTTCTATCATTTATTTTATTCCGGCTTGAAACAAAGGAATCAGATGGTATCATTTCTTCCTTTTTAGCTAGAACATATTTCATATGGGGTTTCTTCATTATATCGTGTTTCTTGCTTTCCGATAATTGATTGAGACATTTGGACTATATGAATCCACTGTGATCAATAATATTGAGAGGATATTTTGTAGATATGTACTTTGATGTTGTGGAGGAGGTAATATTATTTATATTGTGAGATTCTTTTCTTTATCATAAACAATGCAGTAACATATGATTGAAATCATTATTTGGAGCTGTAAAGAATAACATTTAATAGACCTATACATTTTATAATTAGAGGGATATTTATGAAATGTCTTAATAAAGGTCAATATTACCAAATATTACTTTGAGTGAAAAAAATAGATGGATTTTCTTCAAAAAAGAAAAACACTTTGAATATTTACGAAATAATTATATTACAGTACTTATAAAAGACTACTTACAACCAGATAAGTGTATCTGTAACATAAAATGAAAAACTTTTTACTTATTATTAAATTGGCTTCAATTACATCATACCGTGTGAAAAAGTATTGCGGATAGTTCTGAATAATGAAAATAAAAATCTTATTTATAATGAATTCTTCTGCCATTTGTGATTTAATTACTGGAAATAATTTAATGGTTTGGATGCAGACCGGATGGTTACAGACCGGTAGAATAAGTTTCTTCTTGCGTATCCAGTTAATGCCAATAATATTGATAACCACCTGGACCATCTACATTGAGTTTTTTCATCAGAAAAATTAACAGAAGTGTATTCGGAGCTCAAAAGTCATGTATTCTTCGGCTCACTGTAGCCTGTGATCTTCGTTTCATTTGTATGTGGCTTTCGTTCCATTAAAGATGGTGCTTTTTTTTTTTTTTTTTTTTTTTTTTTTTTTTTTGACTATGAACGTTTTCGATCCTTTCATGTAGTTGTAAAGTGTTCTTCTTATTATATGTATGATTGAAACTTGGTCTTGTACTTTTCCAATGCTACCACATGTTTTTTTAAGTTCTTTAAGTATTTATTGTGATCACGTGGTGTCAATGTTTTGGGTCTGCCAGTGTTTACGTTCCTTTGATGTTTTGGGTTTTCCAAGAAGTTAGGAACAGAGTTAGGACTGATTAGTAGGTGCCTTGCAATTTCCCTTACACATTTACCAGCTTATTTATATGCCACAATTTTTCCTTTTTAAAAAACTGAATGGTTTCCCCCGTTAAACATTTTAACTATTCAAAAAAATGAGGATTTTTTGAAAAAATATTTAGTTTGGAAGAAAAGATAACTTAAAAAAAACAATGTTATCAACATAGGAAACTGCTGCAGATTCTAAAATAAATTATTTACAGGACATTAATTATGCTAAAGCGTAAGAGTGTTCCTCTTTTTTCACGTAGTGTATTAACAGAACATTTTTTAAAATCTAAATCTTATGATTATAAAAAAAATATTAAATCTTATGTACATTTATTAATTCAAAAGAATATTAGATAATCTAAGAAAGTTGTAAATAGCTTCTGAAAAATAAAAATAAAATAAAATAAAATAAAAGAAACTTAAATTTTTGTAAATTTAATTTTGCAATATTTTTTTGATTTTGAAAAACTGACATGCTAATAAATAAAAATTAGTAACCACTATAAATACGTATTTTATAATTTTATTCACGGAAACGGAGTATTTTATGATGTATTTGTTACCGTATAAAATAGTTATGAGAAAAAATTACTAAAAATTTCTGAGAAAACTTTTTATTTATTAATTTATAATCCTGTGTGTATTGTATATCAGTTATTTATTGATTTAATAAATTATCACGAGTTTGAATTAAAGTGTTCGATAATTTATATATTTAAAGTGTTTCAATATGCTTGGTATCTTATGAAAACATACAAATCACTATTAATCGATTTCTTTGGGCACTTTCAAAAAAATTGTAGATAGGAATATTAACTTAAATTTGTATTTATTTGTAGTGTTTTTTTAAATACAGTTGTTTTATTTCAAATAGAGTAATTGAAAAAATTTTACTATCCAATCAAAGAAAACAATAGGATTATATATATAATGGTTGAATGAATACTCCAATATTTCCCCCTTTACTTGAAAATATTGCTTCCTAAAATTTGAATTAAATTAAAATTATATATATTTTAATATTATATATTATATTATAACATTATTTATACAACTATATTTACTGTAAAATATTGTACATTTGATTTAATAAAAGTGAGAACATAACCTATAAATGAATATGCAATCATTTGTAAAAGACTTGAAAGATTGTAGAAAGAAAAACCATTTTCCTCTTTCTTGCAAACATTTCTGGGCAGTAGTGACAAACCAATCTTTCAACCTTTCTTTTTCTTCATCGTCAACATATTGGCTTTCCATTTGTTCCCAATGATTTTTCCTTTTCCGAAAGAAAGAAATGCTGCATTCCATGGCAGGAACACGTTACAGCTGACAGGAATTGACTGCTATCCTTGGTACACAGAAAGTGTTTACCTTTTTTTTTCCTTTTTGATGTGTGTAAGCTACATGTTTGCTTTGATATATTTTATTTCTTTCTATGAAATGAAATTTTTAATTTACAAATTACAAACCATAATTTTAATTTCTAATACTTTAATAAATTGTAATTCTATGGTTAATTGAATTAAATATTTTATATGATTTCAATTTACAATATTATGGCAGGCAAATTTCTCAATCTTATAATGAGAGAATGTAATATATTGTATACACTTCAATTACAAAACAATGCCCGTTTATATAAGTGGTTATCTAAATATAATAATTATTTACTCCAAAAATTTTAATTTTCTTTTTAAAGTATTTTTCAATTACATTGAATACAACAGTCAAACCTATTTAAAGTAATAATGTAATTTGAAACTTTGTAAATAATAATGCAATTTAAAATGAATTTGAAATGATGTTAAAAAAGATAATAGATATTGAGCCCTTAAAAGATACTTTTCATTTATTCTTCCTACCATAAAATGATGAAGCCTGTACAAAGACATTTTACTTTTTAAATAAGAGACTGTATTCATTACAAACATTCAAAGTAAAACCATGTGATTAGAAATTTGCCAACACGGATTAAATTTTTCCAATTTCTTTTGACTAAGATTTGTCGTAAGTATAAATTTAGGCATACAATAAACATTAAAAATAATACCTAATACCTCTTATTTATGTAACAGATTACAAGCAGCATTTCTAATAAAGAATTAATTAATATGTGAAATAGTTACATGAAAACACATAAATAAAATTTTCTCAATGTTATGAATCAAGAGACTTACTTATACAATAGTAATGACTTGATGTTTAATTTATACTTTGAAAATATTTACACAAATGATATAAAATATAGAAGTCATGAATGTTCTATTGCAAAATATATTGTAGAACTATTATTAACTTGTTACAAGTTTTGTAGTAAAATTACTTTTATTACAGAATCTACATAATTTTGACAGAATATTTAATTAATTCAAATTAGAAAAATATTTATATTTGGCACAATTTCTTTGATTACTGAATGATGTTACAAGAAATATAATTCAAAAAGTTAATTTGCATAATAAATCCGTATCATAACATAAAATTGAATTTATTAAAGTTTTCCACATTTAATATAACTTTATTTAACTAGATTGAATGAAACATCCAATATTATGATGCATACATAAATATAACTTGAACTTATGTTTTCTATTTTTAATATAAATAATATTATTGTTTCAACAATATTCATATTTAATCATTCTTTAATGTTAAACTTCGAAAATGTTAAATTAAATACATATTATTTAAGCTACAAATATAGAAATCTTTTTAATACATAAATCTTTTTTTTAAATAAAGATAAACTAAAAACTGGATGCAAAATGTCTAAGAAAAATAATTTCTTTTAAGTAAATTCTATGTATTGTTAACTTTTCTATAAGTTAGATTTTAATGTTATTTTATGAATTAAATTTTTAAATCCAAAAGACATACTATAACAGATTCTGTGTAATCATTTTTTTATTTTGATAATACGTATTTATTCTTGTTTGACTATCTATAAATACTACATTAACTATTTTATTTACTAAGATAAGTTGTTGAATGAAGAATCATGTTCAATAGTATTTTGAACGATGAAGCATCATTTTCATTCAATAATTTTAATATGCCCATTATCCATTTTATGTTTGTTTCTGCAAGAAAATACTCAAAATATGTTTCAGTAACACCATTTTAAAATCTGTGGAAAAGAAAGTCTCCCAAAACACTTCTTCATAAATTTACAATAATAACATTCTTAATTTGTGATTTAAATTATAATGATGTATTTTATATTTGTTATAGATACATACAAAAATTAGGTAATTATTTAGAAATTCCAAATAGTGAATATAGAACCATAAATTCCATAGGTACAATATTAGTATATCATAGATTGATTTGAAATCGAAAGCCATAGACACTCGTCAACTAGTTTTTATATTAATTTGTGGTTTAAATTTTAAATGAAGTTATGAATATCTTTCTCACTTTCAATAGCAAGATTTATAATTTCAAAATAGAAGTTTTAAGATTCATTCCATTATTAAACTATTTCTTAATCTATGTAAAGCTCAATATTGTTAATTCAAGATACTTCTTTAATGTTGCATAGGAATAGTGTCATGACAATGAAAAATTTTAGTTTTACAAAATCTTTCATGGAAACATATTAATTTAATAGTCCAGGTTTAAGTTTTCTTAGTAAAGGACAGTTCTAATTTAAACATGCAATATTTGAAGATATTTTACATTTTTTAATGTAACTTTCAGATTTAAAGGTATTATTTACTCTTCATATTTCTTTTTAATATTTGTTTCATTAAATATTTAGCACACATAAAGAGATTTCACTATTCAAGGATTTTTAATTCAATTTTAATGCCTTGCAATTAAAAGGAATCTTCATATTTGTCTTTCAAAATTGTTACCAATGGCAACAATCCTTTTACTCTGCAGAATATTTATAATTCTAACATACTTATTGCAAATAAGAAAAAAATGAAATGAATATTTTTTTTTAAATTTACATTTACATTTTTAGCAATTTTTTATAGTTCATTTACAGGAAAAAAAATTATAAAGCTATCAATTATTGAAAAACTATGAATAGATTCTTTTCTGTCAGAGACATGGTAATATAACCTATTTGAAAATATTTACATAGTTATATTTTATAAGGATTTGTAATGATCCAACGTTTAGTTTCCACATTTGTTATTTTTTTAATCGGTAACATATCATCTGGAAAAAATTTTGAAAGAATATGTTTTTCTTTTATAACAATACAAATATATCTGGCAAACATTTATTTCTTTAGTGTTATATTTTCAGTTTATTTTTAAAAAAATGACCTGAACTAGGGAAGAATAAAATTTTCAAACGAGATCCAAAGAAACATTTCATACTAAACTGAATTCAGATCAATTTATGCTAAAAGCAAATTAAAAATATTTTTCATTTTGCTTCCAAATAGAAAAATATCTTGAGGAAATAACAATATTTATATTTTATTATTCAACTGAGGAAACGTACCATTTGGAATTAATTTAAAGCTATAACTGAAGTATAACTTCTTTCCAAATCATTCGATGGATGAAAATGTTGAAAATATTTACTCATAATTATTTTCATGGTAATTTAAAGTAAAGTTTTCCAATTTTAAATATACATTTTTCTAATTACTTTTGAGTGGTGTATTTTCCATTTACACAAAAATAAGTTATGATAGATTTTGATAAAATTACTTTCATCAGGATAAGCTGTATTTTATGAATCCAAACTTTAACATTAATGGGATTTAAACAAGTAAACTTTTTTAATGAACAAGTCTTGAAGGAAAGGAATTAAAAAGAAATTTATTTTCTCACAATCCAAAAAGATATAGTTTTTTTTTCTAATTCTGTGGGACAATTAATTCTTTTCTAAATAATGTTAAAATGCTCATTTTTATGTCGAATAAGAAACTTTGAATTGTTGACGCATTGAAATTACTTATGTTTATTTGAATTCTACGCTGTGTTAGATCAAGATGACTGAAATTTAAGGCTTGAAACTAAGATTAAAAATTGATATGTATGCTTAAATTTAAACCAGCCAACACAAATCAACAAAAATATGAGAATTAATTTTCAAAAATTAAATCAATGATCGTTATTTATTAAAATGCAATCCGCAACAATTTAAAATTTCTTATAATGTAGTTCATAAATTGTATTTTCCATATTAAATATAGTTTTCACTTTCTATGTTTTTTCGCATTTTTTAAAATATTAATTAAAAATTCTAACAGGTTTAATTAATATTTTAAAAATTGAGAAAAATTTTAATCAAATTTTAGCCTTGTAACAGGTTTTAAAATTTAAACCTGTTAGAAGGCTAAAATTTGCAAACTGTTTTCACAGTATTTGTTTTGCTTTGGTTAAGTAAATAACTTTAACTGATCACTATTTTTTATTTTTTTAGATCAAAATCCATACTAAAATCTAATTTAAACATCCGCGTTCAGAATATTATCCAGTATTCATTTTTGCCACCAATCTTTGACATTAGCATAATATTAAAAATTTGCAATTTTTTAATCCAAATTTTGGAATATAAAATATTTTTGATTGAGTAATGATATTAATTATAAAAGGAAATGTAACATTTAAGGACGATATTTGCTTTAAAAAAAAAAAAAAAAAAAAAAAAAAAAAAAACTTTCAGCTTCTTGGATAATTATAGATACATATTTTCGTTTGATAATCAGACTTATTATCATTTGAATTTCTGATACTAAATTCCATTACTATAATTATTTATGATTTTATGATAACACATATATCCTTAAAACCTATTTAAGTACGGATTTAAAGAATAAAATTTTACTTTTTATTTTATATCTTAAGGAGATTTTATTTTATTTTATATCTTAAAGAGTTTTTATTATTTTATTATTTACTATAAATTCATCTGCCAAAAATTGTAATTTTAAAAAATTTTATCTCTACTTTTTTAGTAGCTGCGATTGAATATATTCTCTCATATACAACACATATTTATATACACGTTTCAATTTGAAGTATACTTTACCCAAATGTTTTTCAGTAATTTTTTTTTTTGCTTTCACTAAATATATTAACTAGTATAATTTTCATTTCTTTGGTTTCAATTTTAATCAGTAAATATTTTTAAATCATGGATTTGAAAGAAAGTTTTTTTTTTTTGATTTACAACACATTTTTAAGAAAATTTTATAATGATTAACAATTAATCGTTCTTGTATCATATTTTGTTTATATACTTTTACCTTTATATCATTTATTGAGGATAATTAAAATTAGATGATATTTACTTAATCTAGTTAAAATTAAAGCATGCTATTGTATAGCATTAAGTACTAGTGCACTTAACTTAATTGTAACGCAGTCAAAATACTTTAATAATCCTACAAGTAAAATAGGGAAGAAATTATTAAATATAGTAATTTTAGTTCACAAAATAATAGTCCATTTTAATATCATTAGTTTATGCATTGACAACCACGTTGTCTTTACTAGCTTATTTATATATTCATCACACTTTAAAACCAGCTTATATATTATATAACTGCCAATGATCCAGCTGGATTAATTTTCTCATAACTCTTCAGATTGGTTCCTGAAGCTTTATTTAAATGATAGATGAGTGTGTGAAGCTTTTACTAACAATTCAACGTCAAAGCCACTTTAAATTGATTCATTCGTGGTAAGTGTTCCTGTGTTGAAAGCTATCAGTTATATACACTGGATGTATCAATGGTTGTTGGAAATATTTAAATCTATGTTCAAATATTTTGAAATTACTTTTTTGTGTTATATGTATAAAATAAGTACTTAAAATATAAAAGTTAGCAGTAATGAAGAAATTGTTTTATTAAGAAATTCACAATAAAATTAAATTTCCTTAGATTGCTGATTGAAGATAAGAGCTTGTAATTGTTTTTCTCTTGCTTTTGAAATTATATTCAGAAAAAAAAACCACAAAATCTCTACCATCTAATATCCATTGAAAAAATAAAGCCAGTACAAAGTTCTTAGAACAATGCCAGAATATTGCATATATACCAGAATACTGATTAGTTCAGGATATTCAAACAGTTGCAACTTGTCAAAAGTGGTAGTTTGAAGAAAATAATTTTCAACTTATAGTTTGCTTACCTGTAAGATGCGTTACAAATTTTAATGATTTAGATTTTGATTTAATCTTTTTAATCCAAACATCCACAGTTTTCTTAATTTTTTTCTCTTTTCATTGAATCTATTACGAAGAGCAGAAAAATATCATTTGTGATTATTAAAATTAAACGCTTAATCAAAACTTTTTTCGAAATAACTTATGGTAAATTAATTATGTTTGTATGGGTATACTTATACCTGTCATCCCATTTATTCATGATAGCTACTTTTATTTCGTACATTGATTCTTATCGACAATTATCTACATACAACTGATGTGCCAAATATGTCTCAAAGTTTTTTTAAGGAAATCTAGTTTAGACTATTGGCTGATCTGATTTAGAATTTAAACTTTTTGTTCCTGAAACAAATTTTCAATTAAATACTCAATATCTGCTGTGATTACAAATTTGACGATTCTAAAAATCAGAAATTCTTTAAATGTTTATAAAACAGGCGTTTCAATAATTGAGTCTGTTTTTTAGGACCTCGTTGCAATTTTGTTTATCCATAATGGGCAAACTTAACCACCATAGCAAACTTACTATTAGTGATATTCTAAATGTTTTATTAACGAAATAATAAGCTTTTGTTCATAAATTTTGAAAGTTATAAATATTACATTCCAAAACATCTAACTGCAGTTTTTTTCCATCGGAAAAAATAATTTTTTTCCATATATTGTTTCGTTTACACACACACATCGTTATCTTCTTAGCATATTGCAATGAGTACATTATTTTGTAGGATATTTCTCCTTTTTTTATATTTTGTTAATATTGGTTACGTTTTTAAATTTCTGAAGACCAGCATTTTAATCTGCTTTTCAACTAATCAGACTTTTGTAAGGGAGATATTTTTAATTATCTTCATTGTGTGCTGTTTTATGAATAGTGCAATTTTGCCGAATATATCAAGTTTGATATTTTACAATTCTACAAAAATGCTTCGTTATTTTCTGTAATAATTATGAAGAGCAGTATCAGAACTTTTAAGAAATTTTGTTTACCTTCCAATTTTTCCAAAATAATTATGAAACCAAAAGTTTCAAAATTCTAGCTCTTATAATTCATTTTCACAAAGAATTATAAAGTCTTTTACAAAAAGTAAAACGAATTAACTTTAGATTTTCAAATATTACTGCAAGCAATTTGTAATATTCAAAATGTTTTCCTTACAGTTTACAGACGTTTATGAAAAGAATGTATTGACCTCGAAAAAACAAATAAATTTGAATACTTGAACAAATGCATTTTAAAATAGGTGTTCTTTTATTTATATACATTGATATTTAAAGAGAAATAAATTGTGTGAAATAAACTCAAATTTTAATTTCATTGATATAATTGAGTAAGTATGACTGATATAAATCGCGATAGTTTTTCTAAAATTATTGGTTTTCTGTAGTGCTTTTTAAAGTGAATTAAAGTTTTAAGCGTCTTATATCATGTGAAACAGTTTGTTATATCCTCGTAATTTTTTGTATCTATATAATATTTTAAAAATTAAAAGATAGAGAACTAAAAACTACCTGTATTTCTCATTTCCAAGAATAGTATTATTAAATTAACATATGTACTTAAATTTTTCTTTTTCAAACTTAATAAATAAGATTCTTTATAAAAGTTACATTTGATAAACCTCTGAATTTGATGCATTTTTTTCTAAATTTTAGTGCAACTAATTTTAGTTATATCCCATTTCATATTTGAATCGTAAGAGAAGCTTAAAGCACTTAGTTTTAATATAAGCAAATTCATTGGGTTAAATACAATAACATGAATAAAAAATGTTTATTGTTTATTAGTATATTAACTAAAAATAAAATTTCAATATTTTTACATGAGCTACTTTAAGGTAATTTATCTTATTTCTAGGTATAATTAATTATGAATCAATTTCATAGCTTGTTATTTGTTTAAATTATTTATTTTCATAGAATAATTCTTCTTGTAACAATTTTTATTTTAATAAAAATAATCAAAAAGTATATATACAAATAAATTGTTCACAGTTTGCTAATATTAGAAATTATAATTTAAAATTTCATATGATTTTACTTGTGAGACTCGTTACATTTATCACGTTATAATTTAAGATCATTTAATCAAATGAACTACTTAAGAATTTTGCGTGTCACCACAAAAAAAAAAAAAAAAAAAAAAAAAAAACAAGATGCTTCATTAATAGCATTAAATTATGAAATTTTGAAATAATGTTTAACATTTTCGGTGGAAATAAAATGAACATTTAACAATTCAATCTGTTATACTGTTATTGATAAACTATTCTTAAAAATAAAATTGTATCATTTTTAAAAAATTTCTTGTTTACATTTTCGTATCAATCCTCTCCGTTGTTTTCAAAAGCCTGGAAACGAATTTTTGAAAAAAACACGGATATGATTAAAGAAGCATTTTTTCCTACCAGGAAAAGTTAACAAATTCATAATAAAGCCATCAGCTCAAATTATTTGTTGAGAGATTATGCAGAATCTGCGAATCGACATTTTATTTTATCTCAAAGAATAAAACAACTCCTCCTGAAATTTTTAAACACTGTGATCTTTTAGAAGAATATTAAACAATTTAGTTTCTGTTTAAAAAGTTTCGTACATATTTGTGTGTTAAGAATTTTTACTTAAAGCCTGACTTTGATAATTGACATTCAAGATTTCATTTTATCTTTCCACAGATTTAATTGATTATATTCGAATGCTAAAATTTAAATTGTAATAGTCCAAGTATTGTTAGTTAAATTTGCATTTATAAGCACTGATTAATATTTTGTAATTTAGAACCATGTAAAAATTGACGATGTCGACCCCTGTTCGGAGTCTTTATTTCAAGTAATTTTATATCAACGGAGAAATATTTAACTTTCTAAAACGCTTATCATTTATATATGCTAAGCAAAAAATGTTCTGTATGGTCAACGTATAAAAATACAATAAAACATTTTGCAATTTAGTCTCCGATGTTAGAATTGATTTTTTATTTATTTTTGAGCTCATGTTCATATTTTTTTTTAAAATTTATCATAACACTTCTATGAGGATACTGAAATAGAAATGGCAATACGAATTAATACGTGATTTATTAATTTATTTCATTATTGAATGAACAGGACTGAAAAGAAATGAGGCGAATAGATTTAGAGCATTAAGTTCCTAAATTTCCCAAATTGTTTTGATAAAAAATGAAAGAATTTTTAACAGATTAACTTATATGCAACTTATATACGTTTAAAATAACATAAATAATCAAAAATTTAAAAATAATTTAAATTTCTTAAAATTTTAAAAATATTTTAAATTTTTTAAAATTTTATTTCAAAGAATTGAATTTTCAAAGTTTTTATTATATTAACTAATTTAAATTATAATTATTGTCCATAAATTTATACTTTATATAATAAACTTGAACTATTAAAATTATTCCAAATTTAAAATTAACAAAATTTGTAATATTGTATTAAATTTAAAAAACGAAACATTATTTGTATATTTCTGAAAAATATGCTATATTTTGATCGACAGTAAGGAAAATTTACTGTAAAGATATTAGAATAAATAAACTAACTTAAAATTTTTCATGATAATTTTAATATGATTGACGATATTTTGATAGAAATATTGAAAATTATCCATTTTTTAAAATGAACAATTACTACTTATTATGCAAATATATGTTAAACAATAAAATTCACTTTTTGCCTTTTGAACAGCATTCATTTAAGATGTAAATTATTTATTTATTTAATTGTTATATTTAACTTAAAAATTCTCAAAATTAATACAAGTTTTATTATTTATTGAAGTAATTAATGGGTATCATAAATAGCTACCATTATTACGAATCCCGAAATTTTTTAATGAGAATGTGACCCGGAAATAATTCTAGAATTATAAAATTATGGATACATTTATGTGCTTGAAAAAATAATAACTTAATCAAGTAAAGTAATGATAATAGCTATATTTTTATTCATTGAACAATTATAATGCATGCATCATTTATCACGGAAAAGCTATAACGCAAATATTAACTCTGCTTAAATATTTTTTTCCTGAGAAAACATTTTTACTCAGAATTTGCTTATCGTATATAGTAAATTTCACTGTTGAACAATTTAGATAGCAATATGAGCGTGAATGAAATTTTTCATGCGAAATAAGCAATAATTAATTAAAAATAACGTCAAAAAATGTATCAATTACTTGCTTTTGTGTGTTTGTTGGTCGCTCAACGGTCATTTTTTGCTCACGAGGGCTAATTAAACTGGGACCTATGGTTTAATGAGGATTCTGAACCACTGCAAACATCCATGCCCAAGTTGAAATTCGAACCCACGAACTATTGAACCAAAGGCAAAAGCGATAACCAACTCAGCTGCGATCTCGTCTGTCCGTTACTTACAGTTAATGGTTCATATTTTTTTAAACAAAAAGATTTGTTAAAAATTTGATTACTCGTGTGTTATTATGCAGCACAGATATATACAATCAAACATTAAATAATTTGTTTCAAGTATTAATGTTAATGCATGTCATGTATTCTATGAACATCTATAAAATTATTATCAGCAATTATGATTGAATTAAACAATTCAAAATTGAATTGTTAAATGGACAAAAATATGTCAGAAGCAATAGTTGTGACAGATTTACTATATAAATTTATTGATGATATATGTTTAATGTAATAGCATGACTTCAAATTATTTATCTATTCCTTGGGAGGAACAATTGAATAAAAGCAAATGCTAGGTAGAAAATAATTGGTATGTTCATAGTAATGAAAATCAATTCTCTTCAAATTCCTTGCCATGGGCAATCAAGGCGATCAACAGACTAAAAGTACTTAAAGTCTCATTTCAAGAGGAAATTACTAGAAATTCTCTCTCCAGCACATAAACGAAGTTTATTTGCTGACTAGTTCAATCTGCGAAACTATGTGCTCATAAATGTGATGATTAAACTGGAATGGTTGACAATAAGAGCTAGTGGCATGATTTTGAAATGCAGTTTATATTCATCTAGAGTAACAAAATAATTTTGACGAGGCTTATTTGATGTTGCTGTGTTGCCAATTTATGAGTTTAAAATATATTAACGATTAATAGATATATAAAAAAAGGAAATTTATACTTGAATTTATTTCTAAATTTAATGATTAATTGTATATTAAGCATACATGTTTTAAAACATTAAAATTTTAGCGTTCATATACTTTTATCATGAAGTTTTAAAAACGGAAGCAGATATATTTGTATGTTTTATAATAAAAATTTGTTTTAGACGATTCTAGTGGAGTTGAGAGTATTTCACCTGAAAATAACATTATACGATTTAAATGTAAAAGCCAAGTTTTAAAGATACTAAAATACATAAACTGGAATGTACTACTCTATTTTATGTAACTTATAAAAATTATTTATTATAATACATGGTTGATATATACCAAAAATGTTTCTTAGAGAAACCTATTTTCAAGATTTTCTGGTATAAACAAACTGCATTTTAAGGAAGATTTTTAGAAATGTTAAGATTGTTTTCTGAAAATTTCAAATTTTATTTAAATAAATTATTTCAATAGATTGACAAATTCAATAATTATATATCGTTAAACCATCATCAGACTGATAATATATAGCAAAAATAGCTTTTTGAGAATGGAAACGCGTTTAAATAGAATCCTAAGAATTTTAAGTATGTTTCTAGATGCATTAAATTGATATATTGACTCATAATTAATTCATGGATGAAACAAGAATATAAAAATACGTTTTGAAGAATATATTTATATATATATATATATATATATATATATATATATATATATATATATATATATATATATATATATATATATATATATATATATATATATATACATATATATATATATATATATATATATATATATATATATATATATATATATATATATATATATATATATATATACATATATATATATATATATATATATATATATATATATATATATATATATATATATATATATATATATATATATATATATATATATATATATATATATATATATATATATGTATGTATAAGGATAAGCATACAGTTGTTTAAAAAAATTATAAAGGTTTCATTTTCATATTAACAACGTGATTAAAAGGTCTTGCTTATATTTTATTAAAATAATGATGCTAAGCATATTGAATTATAAAACTAGAAATTTCATTTGGCGTAAAAATTCTCGAAAATTGTTGAAGAGTTAGATAAAATATTTGCCTCTTTATTTCATTTTCCAAGAAGCACATTTCGCTTATTGCATATATTGTACTTCAAAAATCAAATGCTATTTAAAATTCTATTTAGAAGATTATCTGATTGAAGAATAAAATGGTATTTAAAAATTAATTTAAAAGACAGTATACAAATATAAGTTTTCGGTTTTTTCATAGAATGCATGAGTTTCAACTGAAATGTACACTGAAATACAAAACAACAATGTCATTAAATAAATTCCTGACTCTTTAAACTGAACTTTAAACATTTGATCGTATATTATGAAGAAAAGAAATGTCCTGAAGTTAACGTCTCTTTGGAAAATTTAGATCGGTCAATTGGGTGCAGCAAATATTCAAAAGAGATAAAATCATAGCAAATTCTCAGCAGAATCTCTATCGATCCCGTTTTATGTCTTTCTCCTTCCCTCTTTTAAAGTTATTTGAAAGTAACCAGAATAATAAGTATCTTTTATTGAATTTTGGGTGTTTCCTCGATGTATTTTGTTTCAAGTGTGAATTTATTCACGTGTGCCAAATTTATAGAAATAAACCGATTGTTATTAAACAACCCACAGCATCTGAAATATAATCTGTTTCTTACATTTTCTTGGAAATCATCATATGTATTTTATAATTACTTACAATGAATTTTAAAATCAGTTGAATGCTTCATATTCGATAATATAATAAGAAACACTCTTTCAAATTGAAAACACAAAAATTAAGTGAAAATTTTTTAAAGGAAAATATATATCCTCTCTTAATTTGCAAGAAGGGGCTCACAAAATAGTCGGATTTTTTTTTAGCAGCAAAAAAGATTTTAGTTAAAAAACTCTGAAACACAGTGAAAAGAACAACAGTACGCTCCATTCATTTATTCTGATAATAACAGTTGTTCAATATGACCTCCAGTACATTGTACGACACCTATAGATGGCGCTGACATCGAGAGATTCAGCAGAATTATGCAAATTAATCTTGCGATAAAAGGCCGTGATACTCGAGAATTTCTCATTCGCTTTCAGAATGTTATCATTACCCGATCGACCGTTGTTGGTGAAGTTGTTCTATTTGAACGGAGAGTCAGCAACTATTGCGTTGCGAACATTTCGCACGACGAAAGGACTGAAGACGAAGAAAGGCAACATATCGTGTCCTGGAATAGTCAAGCTTGTCAAGAGGTTCGAGGAAACTGGCTTTTTGGAGGATCGGCCACGCAGTGGAAGACCCTCGTTGGCGGAGAGCCAAATTACTGCTGTGGAAACCACAATGAATGATTTAGCGGCGGAATCGTCCATTAGGAGTAGCAGTGCTCGCGAAGCTGGAAGAATATTGGATGTGCCCCAATCATCGATTCGACGGATCCTCCTCGGGATATTGCATCTCTATCCCTACAAACTGCAGTCACTGCAGGAGTTACAACCGGGAGACACAGCTATGCGGGAATCATTTGCCGAGTGGGCTATGGCAAGAATCGAAAACGACCCTCAGTGGTTGTTCAACGTTTTCTGGACGGATTGGGCGCACTTCACACTACACGGGGATGTCAACACCCATAACAATCGTATATGGGCAACATCTAATCCTCGTGAATACACGACGAAATCTCTGCATCAAGCCAAGTTAACAGTCTGGTGTGACTTCACCTCATCTTTCATTGTCGGACCTTTCTTCTTTGAAGAACCGTGTCCCAGATTGGGCTGGAAAACATGCACAGTAACCGCTAAGCGTTACCTCACTCTTTTACGTGACAAAGTCGTGCCCTCATTAAATAAAAGAGGTGTGTTATCTGTAATAAACTTTATGCAGGAGGGCTCACCACCACATTATGCCAATCCAGTAAAAAAACGATTCCTTTTGAGTACCTTTGGTGAAGAGAGACTGATCAATCGAGGTTGCAAGATCGCATGGCCTCCACGATCACCCGACATCACTCCGGTCGACTTCTGGTTGTAGGGCTATTTGAAATCACGTGTGTACCGTTCATCTCCTTCAACATTGGCCGAACTCAAAGATTCCATCTGTCGTGAGGTTTCTGCAATTCATTCCGACATATTGCATTCAGCTGTAACGGGCGTTGCGTGTCGCCTTAGTTGTGTCGTACAATGTACTGGTGGTCATATTGAGCAACTGTTATTATCAGAATAAATGAATGGAGCGTACTGTTGTCATTTTCATTGTGTTTCGGACACACAGCGCCATCTTTAGGCGACTTTTTTAACTAAAACTTTTTTTCCGCAAAAAAATATTCGACTACCTTGTGAGCCCTTTCTTGCAAACCGCACTTCTTTATCTTACTTTTTTCTTTTTTGATGAATTTTTAAATTTGTAATGAACTTTTGTCTCACCCTGTATATATATATATATATATTAAGTGATTATGATGAGAATGAGCATAATATTTTCTGGACTCAATCTAGTTCTTTTAGTAATTAGTACTTTTAAATAAATTATCTACTTCGAACAAATTATTAAATATAATCATTAAAACTGTTGATATGACTAATATGATGGTAACATGTTATATGCCAGATGCTCTTAAGCAAAACTTTTCAAACCGATATCTCAGTCCAAATTTAAAAGATTATTATTTAACTCTAAATAGAAGTTAATTTTAAGTTCTTTTTTAATTAATTTTTATATTTGTTTTTTAAGTTATTGATTACTTTATTTATATATAAAGGAGAAAAAACTTCTAAATACATTTGGTTAAAATTAATAACTTATTGTGTGAGTAACAATGAACTCATTATCCTGACAAGCTAAAGCATATAGTCTCAATTTTGAATTTAAGTTTATTATATACATTGATTTCTGCAAATACAAATGGATATAATCTTTTGTATTAATGAGATCTGTTTTTTTTTAAAAAAATGATGAAATTCATATTATTGATTTAATTACCTACGAATGATAAAATTATTAAAATGTTGTCTTTCTATCGCAGGTATACTTTACTATAAATGCGTAGCACTAAAAACAATATGCAACTTTTAAGCTATTATTCTACACGTGAATTATTACTTAGTTTATACATATTAATTTAAAGCAGTAATGTGTATCTTATAAAAATATGAAAAGAATACGGGAATTTAATAAACAATTATTTTCATATTTTATAGCTTATTTTATGTGAAATAATATATAATTATTTATCAAAATAAATACTATCATGAATATTCAAATGATAAAATAAAAATATAATGTATGTTTTAGATCTATATGTGTTTCCTCTCTCTCTCTCTCTCTGTCGCCCTATCAACTGTATTCTCATGTTTTATCTAATAAATGTATTATTCATTAAAAATCTTTAATAGTAATTAATTTTGATGTGAGAATTTGCAAAAGGTTAAAGTAACATCTATGAAATGCTATAACAATAGGGAATAAATTGTCATTAAATTAAGTTTGTTTTGCTCTGTTCTATTAATTTATTCTATTTTATATCCAACACTTAAAAATATTTCTAAGTAATAGAGATTAAATACATATTCAGTTTGTCCTATTCCCTTGAATCCGAAAAGACAGTAAGTAAGTGTTAAGGAAACAATGTATTTGAATACCGACAGCATGGGAAGTGGAGATAGTCATATCTTCAGAGCATTACAAAGGAAAAGTCAGGGAAACTCGCAAAAGATCAATAGTATCCAGGGTTTGATAGCATAAGAACATATTTCGAAAGAGAATTATTTTTGCGGATAAAATTTTTCAAATTTTATTTATCTTTCAGGAACTTAAATTTTTACTAAATAATAAAAATAAAAAGCACGAAAATATGAATTGTCAATCTTGATTTCTGATCAAATATATAATAAAATTTGAACATTTTAGTTTTGTGAGTATGAACTGAATTTAAATGATTAAATTTATATAATTTAAATATCATAGATTCAGAATATGCGATTTATCTAAAAATGAAAATTTTGAATATCCTTGATTATTTTTACAAATATTTTTTTTTCTATTTCAAATATTCCAATTATTTCGCAAGCTATTTAAAGATTAAAATAATACTTCTAGTGTGTTTGGAGTGCACTTTAAAAATAAATAAAGTAGTAGCGCCTTACGTTAAATTTATCTGCGAAAATTTTCTCAATTTTTACAGAGACTTAAATTGTGTTATTGCAATTTGGATTATATAATCAAAGTTATACTTCTCTACGTATAATAACTAAATCTGGAAATATTACTTTTCAATAAAGTAAAAAAATTGGTAAAATTAGTTATTTCAATCAGTTAAACAAGTAGTTTTATCTTGATTTATAAATGTAAATTTTTACTTATAGGTTTCCTTTTAATAAATGCTGCATTTAAAGGACCAACATTTTTTCCTAAGAGTAAACTTTATTTCAATGTAAGCAAATTTCTCTTTTTAAGCATAAGAAATCCTACTAACTGAATTATGTTTTTAAACTTTCTATAAATGATTGTAAATTGGAAAGCCAAATGTCTTAACTATGTGAATTTATGAGTTAAAGGTCATCCTTTATTGAAATTCGCTTAAATTTTGTTGCAGTTCGTATATTTAATCGTAAGAATCCAAAAATTCTGTAATCAAACATTATGCGTGATAAGCAGTCAGAGATTAATGAGAAAACGAAAAAAACTCTTATTCAGAGTATCTTACTCAGAAGTTAAAATATTCTTCAAATATAGAATTTGATATTTACGAGAAATTAAATATTTTGTTGTTTGAAATGAATTTAATAATTATATACTATTTCCAAGTATTTTAAAAATGGAATGGTCCTTTTTCTTTTTTAGGTAATTCACTTATTTATATAAATACCAACATGGAATTATGATAAGAAATGAGAAGAATCGATATATCGATATAAATTTATTTCGTACATTTAACTAAACATTTATCAATTTAAGAAAAGCAATAACAATTGTCAATATTGATATTCAAATAGATAAATTTTTCATCTGATTTATGGAATAAAATTTATTATTTATTAACAACTCATATTGCATTTAAAATGATTGCATTATAATAATATTAAATGAAATTGAAATCAATGGTTTTTTTGTTTATGGAATATACAATGACTTTAAACTGACCTGATTGTGTAAATCATCCTAAATGTTTGGCTGCAAAATGAGCTTATTCGCATTTTGCATTGAAGAAAAATGTTAAGATTTTAAAATAAGAAATATCAATTTGCTAATTAATGAGAATATTTTTTCTTCTTTTACCCAAGTACCAATTCCAGCCAATACCTTTACAGGTCTTGGATGTCTCAACCGTACACACTTGCTACAGCACGATCAATATTAATATAAATATTTACATGGTATTAATGCTTTCGAATTAGTGAGTGTGCGCTATAAGCGTTGCAAATACAAAAAAAAATAGCTAATTATTTTTATAAATTTCTTCATGAAACTCTCAAAGAAACTTGAACAAATTATCAAGAAAAATTAAGTTTTGTATTAATATACATCAAATTTTATATGAAGGGAATTATAGTTACTCTCATCATTATTACGAGGTAAAAAAATATTGAACTTGGAATATTGTTTTATTGAGTAAATCTGAAACCCAGTGTTATTGTAGATAGTGTTAACTATATATCATAGATACTGAGTGCACTTTAATATTATCGATGATAATAATATGATAAAAAACAGTTGATTATTTTATTTTATTAAATAGTTTTGTGATAACCACACTAATATTTGAAGTTATGGATGCATATAAAAATAAAAAAAACAATTCAAAATTTGGGGCACTCACTGGACTTGGTGATATTTTGTTTATTGTTAAGGGATTCATAAAATTTAAATGCACATTTAAATATTATTTCTTTGAGCATTTCTCGAAAAAATATAAAGAAATCGTCAAAAATCTAATTTTTCTTTTGATATTTTATCAATTCTTTATAGATACGAATTCATATTGAAATTAGAATCCTATAAATAATTTCCTCTTCAAATACTGTAGAAAATACATATATATTCTTGCCAATTAAATTGCTTAGAACAGATTAATTTTTTAAAATCAACTCATTATATGCATACTAATCATTAAAAAGCTACATTAAACATTGTATTTATCTGATTAAAAAATATAATGTATTTGTTACATCTCTTTTTTTTTAAAAAAAAAAAAAAGATAAGATTATTTCCCAATTGCATTTTATGTCAATGCATTATAAAAGCAATTCACTTGTTGTCAGAAAATGTTAGTAAAAATATTGACGAAAAAATATATAAATAGGATATTCGTATATCCTTTACAGGATAATATCAATGAGTTATTTACTTTGAACAAGAGGGAGAAGCGTTATTTCTGGAACAGATTCCCTTGAGTGCATCCCATCACCGTGATCGGTGAAATAAGAAATGAAGAAAATCGCTTCAAGGTAGGGATGCCATCGCAACTTAAATTCAATTGGGAATGAAAGACTGAAAAACTCACTGTAATTTTTTGTTGACAAATGTAACTATGTTTTATATCTTGTTTCAGTAGTAGAGCTTTTTTTTCTTACATTTCTTTCCTTAGTTGTAGAAGTTAAGAGTCATAAGGAAATATTTTTCTTTACTTCTGCAGATTATATAGCCTTGGGGTTCACTTCATTATTTCCACTTTCCTAATCTCATACAGTTCATTGAGTTATCCAGTTGCTAGCATCATCGCTTACAACGATAACTAGTTTCAGTGTTGCTGATAATGGAGAAGTAACATTTGTAAATAAATATAGTGTCAAGTTGTTATAGATGTTTAAATGCATAGTCTAGAATGATTATTTAATTAAATAAATTTATTGAATTGCATAGCTTTGGAAACACTTTCAAAATTAACATAAAAGTAATTTAATTTAATTTTCTATGATTACTGAATTATATAGTAAAATACAAGGCTTGACATTCATTCATTTTGTTGTAATAAATCATTCATTAAAATCCTGCATAAACAGAATTATTCTTTATTTTTTTACATTTTTTGTACTTTTTGAAAGATAATATGATCTTATCTCATTATTATATTTAAACTTAACTCAAATAAAAGACGGATGATTTAATAATTGACCTGACTCACTTTTGTTTTCATCGTGTGATGAGAGAGAAATGATACTTGGTATCTTTCAACTCAATACTTAAAATCATGAAATCATGATAAAATTATTTTATTTATTTATTTTTTGTTTCTTTATATATATATATATATATATATATATATATATATATTATATCTATTACTTTATGTTACTTATTATTCAAATTATGATTTACGAACTGTATTTCATGATATTTATGTACAATCTATTTCTAAATGTAAATAATGATTTCAATAAATTTAGGAATGTAAATATATGCCTTAAAATTTTTGAAAGAAATTAATCATGAAATTAAATGAAAGTCTGTAAAGCAACTATGGATAATATCTTAAATTGTTTTTTTTTATAAAATGATAAAAATACTTTTTATGAAATAAATTCTTTTTAACCAAATGTTTCTTAAAATAATTTAATTTACTTTCTATTAATAATAATTAAATATTTTAATAATATAAAAAAAGCAATATTTTTCAGAATAATGTTTCCATCAAATGGAATTTTATTCATTATTAAAAGAAATAGAAAATGAAATGTATTTATTTATTTATTTATTAATTTTTTGCTGTATGCTTCAAAGGATGAACTTTGGTTTATGTATTATAATGTATTTTTTAATAAATTATGTTTCTCACTACCAAAAAGTCTTGTTTTGAATTAGAATAGTTGAATTGCTGATTTTTAAATGAAAATATAATGTTTATAAAATCTGAAAGAAAATCAAGAGGAAGTGGTATTATGTATCTTGGATTTTGGAAGTTATCGACAGATGGTGGGTGTGAATATGCGATGTGTTCATGAATTGTACATTAGAATTTCTTTTATTCAATATAAATTGTAATGAGGAGTGAAAATTTCCAGTATTTTGCTTTTAAAAAATTGGATTCGCATAAAAATAAATGTGGTATTTCCACTGACTGCAAAATAGATTACTGTTTATTTTTCATTTACATTTTACCCTATCAATTTGTATTTTTAAACTAGAAAAAATCATATGGTATACTCTGACTGTAAATTTAAAGATACAATATATCTTTTTTACCTTCTACCATTCATGCAAAAATTAATGTTCATTCAAAACAAAATAACAAGTTATTTTGGTTGTTTGCTTATTTTAATACTTTCATGTACAATCGATGATATTAATGAGAACTTTTGGAGTTTTTTTTAAAAGTGTTGTTGAACTCAAACATTTTATTAAGAAACAAAATATTTTAATATTTTTAAAAGTATATTTATGACTAATTTTTGATACTTGACATCAGTTAAATTCCATTTTCCTTTTTGTTTGAGAGTTACCTAAATGGATTTCATTTTCTGTTGAAATTATATTTTTTACTCAAATCTGATTTGTGTGGGAATTTTGAATTCATTAAATGTTTTACGAACTTTTGAAATTTAATGATGAAAACACTCCTAATCAGTTCATAAATTTTACGTTTACGAATTTGGATTTTTCATAAGGTAACTTCAATTCTAATAAGCTAATCTTTTTTGATTCAGATTATCAGTTTTCAGCATTGAAAGAGATTTTGTTATCAAAGTTTTATGTTACTTTCAATTTTAAAAGTACATATTTTATTTTATAATTGTTGTACATAGTTTGATAAGTTAAAAAATGGAGATTTTAGATTACGCTTTCATTGAAACATGTTTAAATAGATGGATTTATGAGATTAAAAAATAACTATTTGAATGTTTTTAAACTATTTTGTGTTTCCTAAATTAATTTTATCTATAGAGGTTAGTGAAATAAAAAATACTGACAAAAACCCTTTAACTGCATTTAGCATGAAATAGGAAAAAGATAACTAGAAAAAAATATATTATCATTTGAAACATCTTAAGTGAAAATATTTATTCCAATATGAAAAACTGATTCTAAAATTTATAATTGTTTGTTAAAATTTATTAATAGCTATAGACAAAATACATGTTTTGCAGATTATGTTTATAAACTTTTGTAGAAAATAAATGGATAACAAGATGGAAAACCACATTTATGTTTGTAATGTAGTTAAATGCATAACGCATTTGAATGAATCACTTCCATTAACATAAATAACCTAATGAAAAATCCATTAAATACTTTGCTCAATTAACTATGGAAAAAGTAATTGTCTTTATGCAAAAATTAAATGTTGTATGAAAATCCAAAAAATATATAACAGCATAACATTTGAAATAGTTATGTGATTTTTCAACTTAATAAAAAGCATTATGTTGTTTTAATTTGTTTCATTAATACTGGTGCATTTTAAGCTGCTTTAACGAAATTTATCGTAATATCTCAAAGTATGCAGTTAAAAACGTAATATATTCTGTTCCAAACACATTGTTCCATTTCTTATCTCAATTCTTATAAAAACTCTTTCAAAATTTTTGTCTAAAATAAAATTATATGTAAAATTTAATAAATTATAAATACATTTATATTTAATACGAAGCAAAATCCTCTTTTATGTTCAAAATATGAATATCGTTGCAACCAAGAATCCCTTTTCTTCTATCATTAAAAATGAAACTCTTCAATAACATTTAATTAAAAAAAATATAATACAATATTAAAACGATAATTATTTTAATTCAGTGATATAAAGGCTTAATAGCACTAGATTTTTGGGATCAGATATTTTTCTATGCGATTATTTAATTTAAAAATTTCGAACAATTATAAAATATTAAAGGAAATTTTATTTAAAGTAATCTAGAGAGAATAACTTTTTTAATATTTAATTTTTTACGTTTTTCAATACTTAATTTACAATTAAATAATACCCTTCTTATAATTATGTTTTATAGTTTGTTCTAATTTTTATTCATTACTTAGATACATTTTTTGAAGTTAGCAGTTTAAGAGATTCTGTTCATTGTTCGTTTTAAAGTTGCTAAAAAATATTTTATGGTGTGAAATACTTATTTTGAAAATTAAATTGAATTGCAACAGAATGCGAACTTTATGAAAGAAATTACTATTAATTTGTAAACATATATGGATTTATTTAATGCTTAAAATTTTTCACGATTGTGTACAAATTCATAAAGGCTATAAGATATATAACTACTTTCTAAATATACATTAACTTACTTTTGTATTAAAGAAGATAAAAAATTAACAAAGCATGAAAAAAGACTCAAAATCCAAAAGTTGAATATACTATAAATATCACAGATTAATGACTTTCAGATATTTCCTCAAAAGAGCAAAAATACGAATCTTAAAAATATTAATTCTATAATTCTTATTGTATTTTCTTTAATATTTTAATGGTGTTAAATAAAATATATAAATAAGAAATTATATTGTTTATAAATATATGATCAGTCATTATGCGCGTTTGAATTTATTGAAAATTATTTTAATTTTAAATAATATGATTTACATTTTCAGAAGATATGAAACAAAGAATTAAACTTAAATATTAGCTTAATCAGGACACACATTTGCTGGTATTTTAAGACAAACGGCTATATGAATATTATAGTTAAAACACTTATAACTCTTTTAATACTTTTATATACAAAGAGGTTAAATTTGTTGTTATTTAAAAACAAAAAAAGTTTTTATGGAAAATTCAAACATATGCTTTCAACATATGATTCAAACAAGCATATGCTTTCTTTTTCTAGATGTAACGAAAGAAAGATTTCCTATTTAATTCCAGTGGGTTATTTGGTATCATTAATCATATTATTCGAGTTAACGAGATTTAAAAGACATTTCAACAAATATGTTCTCTCACAAGACATGCATGGGAATAATTCTTAAGTGTGATAAAGTTTTAATAAGTAGCAAAGCGTCAAGTTTTCTGAGTAGAGATTTCATCATTTAACAACGTATTAAATTTATCTTATTTATTCTTAATAATGATCAAGCTGAATCTCCAAGCGAGTGAAAAGGTAATTGGAAAATATACAAATTAATCTGAGTTGCATTTTAAAGCTGGGTAGTTTCTCAGAAAGATTATAGCATAGAGTAAAAATATTATTACTGCATAGCAAATTAAATACATTCAGTAAGATATATTATATTTAGATATAGTTTTAAATTTTACATACTTTTTTACATAATTAATTATTAATTTAGGCTTAAAATTCATATAGTTGAGATCGTGAAAATAGTTTTACTGTAAAAACAATAAAAAAAAAGTTAATTTTAATTATTTGAATCACACTACATTTTCATAAAAAAGCTCATATATTAGAGCAATAGATTATATTTAGAAACTAGTTTATATGTTAGGATATATAATATAAGTTAAATATATATTTTTAAGTTATTTAATGAACTTTGATAAATTATATTCTCATTATATTTTTCTAAGGAAATACAAATTTGCAGTTTATTTTAAAAACATCATTTTGAAACATAAAATATATATATATATATATATATATATATATATATATATATATATATATATATATATATATATATATATATATATATATATATATATATATATATATATATATATATATATATATATATATATATATATATATATATATATATATATATATATATATATATATATATATATATATATATATATATATTATATATATATATATATATATATATATATATTTTAATTTCTAAAAAATTATAAAATTAATTTTACTTTGTGCTAGAATGAGGATTAAAATGTAGGGTATTATTATTGTTTGATTTTTTTTTTTGGTGACTACATGATATTGAAAGAATATTGTTTAATTTTTATTTGCAATTTAAAATTTATAACCAGAACTCACTCTTTATTTTAGGATTTATTTTCGCATGAATAAAACAAGTAGTTGATTTTACTTCCTTTATGTTTCAAAAGCAGTTGCTTAGAAATTTCTAATGAATTTTGCACATTTGAATTAACATGATCGGATATGCAAGAAATTTATATTTAAAGGCATTGACTGATCATAACTTTAAACTCCTGTGATTATAAACAGAATACGAAACCAGTGAGACTATTAGAAATTTTCAACAGATGGTATCGTAAATAGCTGAAAATAAATATATGCTTAACGTATGTGCGTAGGTATGGTATATGGTAAAGTCACGTTCAAACCCTTCAGCCAAAGATTTTCAATGTCACATTGTCATCCTACATCAGAAAACACCATATGGTGGATATTTTTGAGGTGATTATCATTATTTTTGAGTATTATGTTTCAAATATGCATATTCTCTAAAAGTATTCTTTTTATAAGTTTATTTCTAAAAATATACGCTATGTTTTCATCCTTATCTATATTTTTAAGAAGATTTTTAAATTGTGCTCACAGATTATACATTTATAATTATAAAATATACTTTTCTAACTAAAACTTTACCAAATATGTTTTTAAATATACTTTTCTAACTAAAATTTTAGTAAATATTTTTTATTATTTTAATTATAAATATGCACACATGAAGTATAATTCAACAAAACTAAAAGTGCCTTTTTCATGATAGATCAGTTACTGACTCAAACAATTTAGAATTTCCGGCAATCTATTATTGTCAAATATTAGATAGTAAACAAGCTCAGTTTTCTAAAGTATGAAATAACATTTATAGTAAATTAATTTATATTAATATATTTCTCTTTTTCTTATTGAAAAATTGCCCAAACAATGTCTTCTAAATTATCTCCAAGAATCTCTCATTTGGAAAGAGTGTACACACGCGCGCACAATTCACTGTTTATTAATAATTCTAGAAAAAATTAAAATGGAGTAGACTGATAATGTAAGTAAAGTTTCCATTAATTAACTATCAATTCTAGATAAAATCATATAGTAGATTAGTTTGTATGTTATATGTGTATAATCTATTTCCTTGCAAATGTTTCAACTATAAAGAATTATGTAATTATACTCGTAAAATACAAAAACTAATCACGAAGGGTGCGTCAAAAACTGTTTCAGGTATCATCATATCTATTTAGGTTCTTATTTTATTAATAACTAATTTTACAAACCTAATTAGTATCTTTTTAATATATACTCCGTTTTCGCCAGCCATTCTCCATAAATATTTGAGAAGAATTTTATCGTGAGTAAGTAAAGATCGGAGGAGAAAAAACCTTGTAATCTGAACTGTTATTGGGATGGTGTTAGACATTAAGTTAGAATTCCTGTTACATCTCCCTAATTTGGCAAGCAGCAAAAACTTCCCATGGCCATCAATGAATATGATATAAAAAGTCTCAAGAATATGCGATTAAGCTTGTTGTGAAGTTTAAGGGGTAGATATAGCTTTTACTAATAAAACGATAATGTTGAAATTTAATTCTGACTGAAGACATTTTAGAGAAGTATCATCATTTAAATGGTCTGGCATCTCTAAAGGTTCATTAACAGCACCTACAAATAAATCAAGACAGCTTTTCTCATATTTTGTCAAGAAATGAAATAACCATCAACAAAAATTGCTGGTAATTACAATTTATGAACCTGTCTTTTTTACAATACATGTAACGTAAATTAAATGCCAATTACTCTTTCAAAAAAATCAAATGGATCTATTTTATAAAATTTAGAGCAAACAAACTTCTAAATATTTTTATTTCGCATTGCATAGTCAGAGTAACCATTTAATTTTGAATCATATTACATGCAATTCTTTAAATTGTTATAACGTATATCATAATAATAAAATACATTTGTTTAACAGAGTTTTCAAATACTTGTTCTTTTACATAATACGTGTAATTTTGCAGTGGACGTTTGATTTTCATGAAGCATATATTTATTTATTTGTGGAAAGAACTATGTTATCAATAGAGAATTTTGATAAAGGTAAGAAGATATGGTAATAATCGTGCCTTGTAATATGTACATAAATTAAAATATATTTTAAATAAATTACTTTACAGAATAAACTATATGTGAAACAGTTTTATATGACGAGTGTTTTCCGAATCAGGCAATCTCTGAAACACATTTAAGGTTATATAAAAAACGAGCTTATAATGTTAAAAATACTTTTTTGTTAGTTTACCAATATATGAAGCCAAAATATGTATTCTTTCTAACTTAGTTGGTTACGTTGCGCATGTTTATATTTTAGTACAAGTTATATATATATATATATATATATATATATATATATATATATATATATATATATATATATATATATATATATATATATATATATATATATATATATATATATATATATATATATATATATATATATAATAAAGGGAATTCTTATAGAAATTTTTAAAAAAATCTATATTCAATGAAAGATAAAAAGAAAAAAAGTTAAGAAAAAGTTAAGATTCATTGGAATTTGTTTCAGAGTAGTGTTTCTTTCAAAAATAAGTTCTAAAAATAAGATTACAATCAAAATGGAATTATACAAATTTCAGTCAGATATCCCAAAATTATTCGAATGTTTCAATGAAAGAAAATAATACACTGATTTTACTAGTCATTATTTTATGACACATGAGCTACAATCCTTTTCTACTGTTCTAAAAGTCTCTTTAAATTAGTTTATATTGTAAAATCTTGTTCCTGATTTTGAGAGTTTTTAATAACATATTTCAATTTAAGAAGAAGAGTTCTTCATCATAATAACCCTCCCTATCCAAACTCCAAACTTATTTATAACATAATCAATTATATATATATATATATATATATATATATATATATATATATATATATATATATATATATATATATATATATATATATATATATATATATATATATATATAGTTTTGGGCAGTGTTTACAACAAAACTGAGTAAAAGAATATGTTTTTAGAATTTCTTTAGCAAATTTGAGTCAGTTATAGTTAATTTTTTGACACCATCTGGATCAAACAAAATATTATTCTTTTTTGCAACAACAATTGGAATAGTTTTTTTATTATTACTGAAGTGGTTACATGATGTTTTTCTAATAAGAAAGAAATGCAATAAAATTGGACATAAAGGAAATATGATTCTATCTATATATATAATAAGAAATTTTATGTTTTTATGAATCAAAAACAGATGGTGCTCTCAGTTTTCGAATTTCATAAAACATCCATAAAAAGATTCAGGGAAGAATTTATACCAGTATGTAAAAACTCTTTTCTTAGTTTTTAAGTAGCATCAATTTTATCGTATATTGAAAATGTCTAACTAAATTATTTTAATATAGTTTGATTTTTTTAAAATAATTATTATCAGTGATTATTATGTTACCGAAAAATTTTTTCCACCAAAAGCACTTTCAAAGTTTACACTTTTAAACTTTAATGACATGTATAAGAATACATTTAATGTTTATGTTCAAAATACATGTGTGTGTGACCAAAATAATGTTATATAGTATGGAATTCTTTATTTTTGAGCTTAAATTTATTAAATAGAATAATTTATGGAAATGTCTATGTGCTATAGAATTTAATATCCTTTTTAAAGTTTAAATGTGATACTTAATATAGAGGTTATCAAAACGTTATCGATTCTAATCAGTTTAACATTAAATGTTACATTAGGCTCTTTTAACAGAGAAAGGCATGTTTCCTCCTACAAGTTTAGTTAATAAATTCAACGAAAAATATCTAATTTTGGTATTTTAATGACTGTTTTATTTTAAATGATATGTATATTTAATGACTGTGTTTTGGTAATTATATGTTGGATATTTAATGACTGCATTTTAGTATAAATATGTTGGATATTGGATGATTGTGTTTTAAAAGAAATATTTTGGATATTGAATAACGGTGTATTAGTATATATATGTTGGATATTGAATGACAGTGTATTAGTATAAATATGTTGCATATTTAATGACTGTGTTTTAGTATACATATGTCGGATATTGGATGCTTGTGTATTAGTATAAATATGTTGGATATTTAATGATTACGTTTCATTATAAGTATATTAGAATTAAATCAGAGAAATATTTTCATAAGGTAATTTCTTTTTGTGAAGCATTGCTTGATTTATTATTAGCTGAAACTCTAGAAAAAATGCATTCGTATACTATTTTTCCCATGTAATTTCATTTGGTGATAAATTGTTGTTACTCCGCAAGTCATGAATCAATTATCGAAGTCTGCAAGGTAACGAATTTATAATCTTCTGATAAGCGTTACCACTTTTATATTTCCTATAATAATAATTTTCTGCATTTCGAAACCTGCACTAAGTCCTCTCCTGTTTACTTTTAATCTTGTTTGGGGCTTACCAAGCGAAACTTGATTCGGGATCCCCATCTGGTGCTTTTCATTTTTAGGTAAATGTACTCATGGACCTGATCTAGCTTTGCAGATCACAGCGATTGGAAACAACATACTTGTCTGTCAATAGCTACAATAATATTGTTACCGATTATAAATTTGTTGAATAAATTTTCTTACAAGCGTTATAAAATAAAATTTCCCTTACATAAACATTGAAATATATCATCAGTTGGAATTTATAATTACTGGTATACTCATGACTTTAAAATGAATTCCAAAGTTAAAGGTTTTTTGTATTTGCTCTCCAAAGGTTGTTACAAAATTATCAGTATCCTTTGAAAGCATTCAATTTTATCACAGGCATCCCAATTTTATCCCAAGTTTTTGCCATTCTCGTGTGTTGTAGAATTTGTTAGACTAATTTCGAAAGACACTAGTTATCTGTTCAGACAGTCAAGATAAATTGTTGGATTCTTAGAAATCTACCACAAGTTTTGTTCCCTCTTGGAAATACTGTCTTACTATAGAAAATTTTTAACAATAATTCTCCGGTCTTCATGTGATTGTATATATGATATTCTAAGTTGCTCGACTTAAGCATCCTAACTTTCCATACTAAATTACATTACCTTAATTTCTCTTACTTTGTTGTAATGAATTAGTTATGATCTAGTGAAGGCCAAATCGATAACCAGTTTCATTTAATCAAACCATCATTGAGTATTTCAAAGGAACTAACCAGAGGCAGTAATTTAATCTCTTCAGAAATCAAATATATCTGTACTGGTGAAATAACAGTTATGAAGCACAAACAAATCAATAGTACTTATCACAGTAAAAGACATAAAGGACAATTTAACAAGAATTGAAGTATACCTTACTTCAATTGTAGTTAATTATAGGATATTTTATGAAAAGAACGATGTTACCTTAAAAAATAAAAACTAGATTGTGTCTTACTTGCTGAAGTATTTTGTATATATAGGCAGCTGTTTGTATATGGAGATATATATGAAGCTATCTCTATCATTACATATTCTATTAGAATGTAAAACAGATTTTTCACACCTAAATTTGAACAATTGGGTGAACTCTTAATTTAATCTTGGATTCTGGAGAAAACTTCTGTTAAATGTCTTCTGAATTTTGTCTTGCTCTTTTTAAAAAAGGGTTTCTTTTTAGGTTCCATTCTTAGATTTAAGTCTAGATTCAAGGCTGTCGATTCTCCCAACCCTACTAAATGAGACAGGGTATTAGTTTACCCCTTTTATATGTCTATAAACAACTCCCACATACATATTTTGGGTATTATAACGCTATTGAAATGTGATCATTTTTGAAGTGCACTGTTCTTGATCTGTAAAAGGTTTCGATTCAAGCATGAAATCTGTATATTTGCTTGGCATCTTTTTTAGAAATCTCTTTCATGCAATGATTTCATGTTGTTAATTAAAGTTATCAGTTGAAATTAAAAAATCTTATATATAAATTTTGGAACTTTTGTTATAGTTTAATTGTTCTATACGTTTGCAGAAAATTCATAAAATCACTTCCATCGCATTTCCCTTTTAATTTCCACCTGAATTACTGTTATAAATAGCGTTGTATGAATCATGTTTTAAGACATTACTTAATTTGTTTTCACTTTAGTTGAAGCAGTTGATGCCAAGATGAAATTTATTTCATTGTCAATGTTCTTTTTCTGTTAATTAGCCAAGAATTGAATTATGGTCGTTCTGTTGCTAAATGTAATTCAGAAAAATGCTTTATTTTTATTTACAAGTATTGCATCATTCTTTGAATTACTCGAATTTTTAATGTTAATTAAAATTCCTGTTACATTATTAATCAAGAAAATTTATTTAAAATATTTAACTTCTAAAATCAATAAACTTTATTGTCTTTCAGTATTATTTTAGAATAATATTTAATTTCTTCAATTATTATTTTAGAAAATTTCTTAATAATTGGAAATTTTATTTTAGCGTTACAATTACCATTTTTACTAAACACAGAGATTAAATTATTTTCAAAGACTTCATTCTTATTTATTGCTAACAAGATTTAATTACATGTTTAGTCTTTTTAAGTAAAAATACATATTTTGAATTCCACCTATATTGAAAAATTGTTTGTAATGAAATATTAATTAAAGTGATTATCATTTGAAGGTGAACCGTTGTTATTTTTTATCAGCATATGTTGAATAATAAATTAATATGAGAGAATATAAAATAAAAGTTTGAAAAATAATTATTATCCCATTTGTAATTGTGAAACTTGGACTTTGACACAAAAGAATATAAGTAACATTCTAATTTTTGAGCGGAAAATACTTAAATAAAATGTTTGGTTTATTACAGTTAAATAATAATATTGGAGGAATTGAATTAAAACGGAAGCTCTTATCAATCGTAAAAATATAGTAAGATTCATTAAAGTACAGACACTTTCACAGCGTAACAATGTAAGATCTATTATAATCAAGTAGCTAAGATCTCACATTTCAAATCAATGTACAGAGTGTCAAGTATAAGGCCAAGGTAAATGTGGCTTGTTGGTGTCTTATGAAGTCTTGAATCCTTAAACTGGAAAATTAAGGTCAAGAGTAGAGCTGTCTGGAGGTATATTGTGTGACTGGCGAAAACTTATTCTGGGCTGTAAAGATGATAATTATTTTATAGTCAAAAGAGATCGTAATACATTTTTTATAAAAAATAATTATTATTGTGTCAATAACAAAATTTAAAATATTCTCAATTGTCCTTCAAAAGCTGAAAGAAAAGATCTTTAACTTCATGATAAACAATAAATAAAACACTTATCTAGAAATAAAAAAATCTTAGAGATAAGTTCCTTGTTTGATAAATTTTCTAACTTGGGATGGGGGGATTCGAATCATTATGTGAACAATATTCAGCGTTTATGCAAATTAAATTTCTCAATTTGATTTCCTTAAAAACAAATAGATTTTTATAAAACATATACGTAATCCTTTTAGAAATTCCATTTCTTCTTCGACTAAACGTTTGTCATTTAAAAACATATATTTAGACAAGAAAATTCCATGTTTTTAACTTATTTCAAATATATTATTGATATGATTACAGAAAAAAATATTCAGTACTGAACAAACTTTATTGAAAAATGAATCTGATGGAAAAAAAAACATTTTTTTTATGTTTATCAGTGAAATTCTTATCAAGAATGAAAATTAGCATGGTTGAAAGAAAAGGAAGATTAAAATTTTTGGTTTCAAGTTCTTTTAAGTTGAGAATTATATTTCCTTTTAACATTTTGATTAAAGCATTTGTAATTAATTTTATGCATAATTATCACTGATTTAAACTGTCTTTAAAATTTTATGCTTAATATAATTGATATAAGTGGTTTAACATTCTTCACAAAAATAATTTTTTCTTTAAGAAAGAGTTGTGGTATAATTTTATATAACACTTAGAAGACTTTAAAATTTTAAAATAGTCTTCTAAAATTTATATAAAAGTAAACATTTACTACATTGTCTTAAATTATATTTAAACCATTTAAAAACGATATTTTTGGAGTATTATTTTAGAATACTTGAAAAAAAAATATTGATTTTGATTTTTTATTCAAATGTCCTTTAGCAACTGATTTCTCAACTGATTACTTGTAGGAAAGGCCTTACAGTATGAAGAAAAAGTACTAAAATTTAAATATTTAATTTTCCAAATGTGTAGTTTACATCAGTACGATCTGTTTTCAAGTATTTAGAAATAATTATAAGCATCTCGTTTGTTATTTCCTAATAAAAAAATTATTATATTGGGTTGCTGAATAATCTTGTTTTACACAATATATTCCATGTTGCTTGTTTCGTTTTCGAATTCTGAAAAGAAAAATTCAAAAATATTTTTATCTAACTGAATTACTTAAGTATTTATTTCAAAACAATGTCAAAGCAAACAGCATTTATTTTCCTCGGTATAATAGTAGGTATTAAAATAAAATATCTATTACGTATGTATCGTATCTACGTATGTATAAAAAATATCTATTGCATTTTTTTATACATACGTAGATAAGATTGTTTCATAATTTTGTTTTAAACTCACAACACTCACAACAAATTAAAAAAAACATTTTTAGAAATTTATATACAAAATATAAGAACGGAGAACCATTTGTTGTAATTATTTGCAAACAGTTTAAAAAATTCTAAGCCATATTTTAATCAGCATTATTAATTCTGTTTCAAAAAATATTCTTGAATATTCTTTTCATTGTGTGAGTTATACATTTTTAAATTTAATGAGTATTTTTAATTAAACTTGTAAGTAAAAAGAACTTTTAAGTCTAGAAAAATTGTTCATTAAAAATGAGAAATAAAATGGATAAATGAAGAAACATGTTTATTAATTATCAACTTTTCACATCATTTTGTAATAAATTAACGTCATCAAGAAAAAAGAAAGGTAACAAAAATAATTTTAAAAAAGAAAAATTGTTTCACTAGGTGTGCATAAGGGACCTTAGAAATAATAGGTTTTGTAATTAATTATCGAAAACTGTTGAATTATTTCTATCCAAATTTTAATATTTATTTCTCTTTTGCATCGTTAAATTCCTTTTATAATGAGTAGATGCTATTAAAATTAAAAATTCTATGACAATGCTAGAAATAATTATAAACAATATTCACAAAATAAAAAAAAAATCATTGAAAATTATTTTAATTATGCAAAATTGCTGATTCCGAATGTTTTATTCAGAGAAAATTTGAATTTTTCTTATTATGTATACATCCAATTTAAATTTATTTAACCTCGCATACTATGACAAGAAAGGAAAAAACTTATGAAATTCACAATTACATGAAAAGAAGAGGTGGTTAAATAAGCAAATGATTACTATTATAAAACATTTGAAAGATGCAAGACGAACAAATGGTACCTAAAGTGCTTTATAAAAGAAAAAATGACCATTAGTTTTCTTATTCGAAAATTAATTTAAATATAAAATTAGATTTTTTACCAGAATATTGAGTTATTACAAGAATAACAAGAAAAATTTTTTATCGGCGTAAAGTTCAGAGTACTAGGAGATAGATCTTTTTTTCCAGAAAACTAGGAGATACAGTTCGTACACAGAAGGGTGTTTAAGACTATCTGGGAAACCATTATTCCTTGAGAAGCATGTGATGGGAAAGATATTTTCTTTATACTCTTTTTTCCTCCTTTGCATAAACATCTTCTCAAATCATTCTTCCGCATAAAACCTTTATACAATCCCTTCAAATGGCTGTATTAATGATATCAGTTACTCTTATATAATTTAAAGTATTCAATTTAATTGAAATAACTTAAAAAATATTAATTGCCTTTGACTAATCACAATTACAAAATTCACATAAAATTATTATTTCGCATTTAGTGTACCCATAAGTACGCCTCTAAACAGGCTATCTGTTTGTTTTTATTTTTATGCTGATGGAAATTCTTTTTATTTAATATTTCGGAATAAAATATTTTGATAAAGCTTTTTCAAATAAATTTTATAAGTAACCATCTTTTGATTACTTTTTTTATTAAAACATGCTTTTTTATAAAATTCATTGATACATTCAATACTAAGAATACTTTACAAAAATCTTTTCTGAAAAATTTGCAATCAAAGCAAAAAATGAGAGGATTAAAGGATATATATATATATATATATATATATATATATATATATATATATATATATATATATATATATATATATATATATATATATATATATATATATATATATATATATATATATATATATATATATATATACCCATTTTTTGCTTGAATATATTTTTAACTAACATTGATTTCTAAACAATTATAAATATTATTTTTTTTCTTTTATGTTTTGCAAGCTTATATAGATTTCACCAGTTCTTTAATGATATTAATTTCTAAAATTTCAAGAATCAGAAGTATTTTTTAAATTTACTAAATATTTTCCATACGTTGTTTTTCCATTATGACTATCATAAAAGCTTACAGGATTTTTTTCAGAAATTATGTTATCAAAATAAAATATAACTTCCATATATACTTCAACATACTGCTGTGCAGTTGAATGCTATTGAAAAATTGGCCTCAAGAATGTTTCTTGCTGTATTATTAACTTATGTTTCTTGCAGTAATTCAACAAGAAATAATCTGACTCTCATGAAATTCATCTATGAGATACAGTATTTTTTACTTTTAGGATAACAAAAGCATTGTAATAAGAAAGTAAATACAGTGCATTCAGTATGGAATCCAATAAAAGGATATCTTGCTCACATTATTGTTACACAGTATTCTTTTTGTAGAAGTAAGAACAAATAGACATCCTTTAGTATGGGATGTACACTCCCCTTATTGCAATGATTGCTTCACAGCATTTGTGAATATTGATTAATTGGTTTTCCAATAATTCATGAGACCCATTTTTCTGTATCATATATTTTAGTTCTTGGATGTACCCTAGATTATTTAATTATTTTTCATTTCATTCGTTAGGATATTTGCATACCCATGATCGTTCTATTGAATTGAATGTTAGTTTTACAGGTCGCAAAATCCCTGTAATATCTATAACATAACGCGGCATGGTTCTCGTTAGGTTTGATCTGCAACCTACTATTGTGATGTTGTCATGAACCTGTCACCTTCAGGATAGTTCAAATACTTTCGTTTCTGATGACGGAATTATTCCATATTAACACACATAAACATTAATTACTGTTACAAATATAAATTGTAGATACATATATTTTTCATTACCCCGGAAGCAGGAATTCCGCTACTCCTCATCATCACAACAACCAACCGTTCCTCTTCACCGAAGCTTTCCTTTGTGTGATTAACTGGCGCGTCCTCACACTAAATACATAACATTTATATAAGTGCTTAAATTTCGGAGCCTACTGCAGTTAAAAAGTTTTGATGCAATTAGAACGTATTTGCATTTACCTATAAGTTTTATATTTGACAATGCATATGAATAACTAAAAATTGAATATTGTTATTTAATGAGCATAATGTAGTAAATTGAATTTTTAAGAAAATTTTTTAAAAAATAAATCTAAATTGAGTTCCAAGTAATATTCCAGATTAAACGCAATAATTTCAAATATTAATAAAAGACATGGAGCAATAACATTATTATTTTTATAAAGTTAATTTGCAGAATTTCATGTATCAGAAAACGTAAGGATAACTGTAAATCAAATTCAATAACTTTATATAATTTTAGAAAACTTCTTATTATTTATGAAGTATTTTACAGATCACAATTTTGTAAGAAAAGAAAATATTCAATATCTTTAAGATATTACTATCCAATACTTACTTGCCATTTCTAGAAAGATATAAAACATCCAAAATATATAATGTGTGCATTAAATATTTTACATTATAAATCATGTAAAAATAACCGAATTTTTGACTAATACCTTTAAAATTTACCTTTTAATTACACAAGGTAATACCTATACTAAATAAATTATTCGGCGTATTATTTTTAATCAATATTTTATGCTAACAATAAATTTAGTCATTTTCTGCTCTTCTGGAATTCCATGCAATTGAATAAAGTATTCAAAACTTTATTTATGATTCAATATACTATAGAAATTTTATTGTTATTATTTTTTTAAATTAGCATTTAACAGCAATAATGAATATATCTTTAACTTTATCTAACGGCACACCCGTATGTGGTCTTATATTATATATATTAAAGTTTAAAAGTTTTCTGCAAGTAAATTTTTCTAAAATGGCCACTTAAATTAATATTTCATTATTTATTACTTTATAAATAGCTTATTAAACTAAGCAGTTTTGAAAAGCATGTTTCTAAGCAACATAGTTTAAGTAAAATACGCTCGATTTGTTAGTTTGCAAATTTGTTAATTAAGGTGTTACAGTGTCCATAGATAAAAGTCTTTAATAATTTTACTTCTTGATCTATTACTTACTTATAAAATGGATTTGTATACATCTATTTATATCGATCTATACTATATACACACACAGATATATATATATATATATGTGTGTGTGTGTGTGTGTGTGTGTATGTATAATTATATATATATATATGATAATGGAGAAAATTTATCAGTTTATAGTACTCTTTTCAGAAATTTTCCATCAGGTTGAAAGAAAAAATCAACAAACTAAATTTATATATAAAATAAAATGTTATAATTACACAAAACAATCAACAAATATATGGTTTTATTTAAATGAAATGGGTTTTTATGAAAAATAAGAATTTTTCATTAAAACTTTAAACAATAAAATTGTACTACACTTTATTCAATATAAATTTTGGAATATTTAACATATATATATTCTAATAATTATTCTTCATTTCTCTGATTTAAAAGATATCTTATTATAATTTCGATATTCACGATGGAATTTTTATCTAATTTAAAATTACTATAAATTTCAATATCACATTATGAAATTTATTAACCATGGAGATATTATTTATTGTATATTCATTGTTTAATAAATTACATTTTTTCTCCATATGTCAAATGAAAATTTTGAGAAATTGAAAAATATAAGTTCTTTAAAATTGACGATTTTCAATTGTTTAAAAGAAATAAAAAAACATAAATTTCAGTATTCAGTAATATAACTTTCTGAGGATAAATGTACCATTTCATAATAGAAAAAAATAATATATTCATATTTTTGAAAATTATACAAGTCTTGCTTAATATTCTGTAAAGTTACTTCTATATCCTCACAATTACAAAACAAATTTCCTCATTTTTCAATGATAGCATGTTATGAATAGGATTATAAAATTATATTTTTATAATTATATAAAGTTAAATTATTTTAAAAGAGAAATATATTTCATAGACGAAATAACATTTAAAGTGATTTTCTCTAGCATATGTTAACGCATATAATAGAAATAATTTTATATTTATATAATATTTATATTATAAGAGAACTTAATAAATTAAACTTGTGTGTTTGCAAAAACATGTATGTCGATTATAATTTCTTTAAAAGCATATTAAATACATTTTATAAAAGATTAGACTACTTATAGGATTATAGTAGTAGTCTAATCTTTTATAAAATGATTATTAAATACATTTTATAAAAGATTAGACTACTACTATAAAAGATTAGACTACTTGTAATTAGAATTTATTTAATGAAATGTATATTTTATCTTAGATACATTTGAACAAAAATATAAACAAAATTATAAATTTACAATGCCAGAAATTGCTTCAAATATGTAACGAATATGTATGTATGTGTTTATGAGGAACAATATTAAATTTACATCAATATCTTGCAAAATAATGAAGCTCAATCTCTCATCAGAATATCGCTAGTAATGGCCGACTACCATTAGGATATACATATTCAGGGCTACAAGTTGCGAAGGTGATGACATCTTAGTATCTTATACAGTGAAGTACCCAGTGGGTGTACCATCTTCACCCCGAAAGTGCAAATTTAAAGAAACACATAGAGACAAAAAGGGACATCTATGCTCGAACCAGGATTTGAAGCCAGGATCTACTGCTTTGATGTTAGGGTCATGAACCACACCCCCATCAATTAACATGTCCTTTAAAATTGCTGAAACTATTTTCTGAATATGTGATTTATCTGGTTAACATAATTGCATCCATTGTTTATTACATTGTATTTTTAACAATATAGGAACAGTTTCATTATTACTGGGGTAATTAGTATGGATAATGAATGATTCTAATCTATGAAATTTAATCTATGATTATTGATACCACCCACAAGTCAAGCAAAACATTTTTCTCTTTGTTGGAATTCTATTCAAAAAGTATGTGATGGTCTGTAAGTTTTTTGTGAATTTCTACTAGATAATTAATGCAATATCAAAATATTATTGTCATAAAAAAACAGGAAAATAAAAAAAAATTAAAATTTGATACTAATTCATATTGTTGACTCCAATGCATGAAAGTTTATTTCATGATAAATATTTTTGTATCAATAAAAAATTTATTCTTAGAATTTCTTTCAAATGAAAAATGAAAAACAAAACTTTGCATACGATATTTCGCTCAAAGTTATGGAATAGTTTATATCGGTGACGAAATTCAAATTAAATCTATCGCAAGTCTGTGTGCAACCTATATAATAAAATATATGGCATGAAAATACTAAAAAAGTTCTATGTTGTGATTCATTCCCTTAGTTGTTACTTACCAGCCTGCGGCAAGTCCAAAAGATCAAGCTGCACAAAAGGACTAGGGGTAAAAAGCAGCTACATTTGATCGAGAAACATGTGGGCTAAAGACTGGCATATTCTCAAATAGGGTCTTCTCAATTTATAAGCAGAGACCGGGTACAGGATGCCAAGACTTGAGATGCCCGATGTATCATTTCACATGGAGGACATTGCGATCACAGTACATTTAATGATTTAATGAGCGTCAACCGAAATCAATGAAAACAATCGATCCTCTTTTGAGTCGGAATGCAAGCTGGGTAACTACCGATAACGAGAACAAAAGTACTAACCAATCAAGCCACAGCAGTCTCAAAAGTAATTTATAATTTTTAAGGACTTTTGATAAAATTACCTACACAAATGATGTTGAGAAATAAAATTTGAGTGGTACGAATTATTTCATATATATAACAGTATATGTAACTTACATATAACAGTACCATGCTGTAAAATTACCAACATTGAAATTGATCTCTAAAAATGTTTAACATATTGACAGGCTCATAAACCTATTTTTAAAATTGATAATAATTATTTTATTTCAATCAAAAAATTTAAAATACTAGAAAAGGCATTTTTCATTTGCAATGTAATCACTACTACTTTAAAATTGACAAAAAGACATTAACAAATATTTGTAATAAATTATATATATATATATATATATATATATATATATATATATATATATATATATATATATATATATATATATATAATAAATTAATTACAATCTAAATAATTAATTTCTAAGAAAGGAAAATGAGCAGTTAATATAAAATATAACGTTATATTTTTATTGTCGTTAAATACAGATATATATATATATATATATACATTATGCATTGAATAATCAAATGTATAATCTAAACTACTATTTAACTAGTTACTTTTGAAGTGGATTATTTTTTTATCATGTTTATATAATTTGTTTCCTTGTGCATTCAGTTCTACTTTTATGCATTTCATATATAGAACTGAATGAAAAAGAAACGTATTATTATTTCTAGTTTGACAAAAGATTTAATAATTTTGTGATTTATAGTATGGCATATTACATAAGAAGAGACATTTTGGAGGTGTTTCTTTGACAGATAAGATATTTTACGCATTTCGATTTAGGAATCCCAGATCATTCTTTTTGTATGTGTGTATTTGTATATTTACAACAACATCTCATATCTCAGCAGTGAGAAATACGAGAAATATTTTATTCTGCATTCAATATACGTTTTGTGTCACCTTTAGAGAAGAAATTTTGCAAAGAGAAGAAAAATGAATTTATTAAATATCATACAATGTCTGAAATGAAACTCGCGGTAGAAATATTTTATAGATTCTTATCTGACAGGTATTATAAACATTGAATTAAGTATGTGTTTTGACAGAAGTATCGAAAATAAACTATTTTAGAATTAACATAATCTTTCAAAATTTAGCAGTAAAAAATTATAGAAAACGATGTTAAAATTCTGTTACATTAAAAAAAGTGGGATATAAATTTTTGATATCTAGAAAATTTTTAAGCAAATATTCACATTGAATGAAACATTTTAAAATATATAAATAAACATTTAAAAAGTAGTAAGAAAAATTTATTTATAGCTTGGGAGGATAACATCAAATATTAAATAATATTTTTAAATTATAATGTTTATTTAGATCATCAATCCTTTAAGTGAGTGAAATAGATCAGTGCAAAGCAAAAAATGCATGGTTAATTTATACTTGTGCTGCAAAGTTGTATGATTGATGAAATAAGATATAATAAGTATTGTTCGCCAAGTATGAGTCATATCCACACGTGTTTATAAAAGCAAAAGAATTAAGTTTTCAACCTTTCACTTTTGATATTTTACTATCATTCAATTACACTACTTTTTAAATAGCTAATGACATTTATAGACATAATTGGATATAATTAAGACCCTACTTCTGGCTTCATTGTCAAAAAAGGATAAATGGTGTTTTCTTTTTCATAACCAACTCTTTCTCTGACAAGTGTAACTGAACTGAAACGGAAGTCCATAATAAATATGTTTGTAATGGTTGAGATACTCATACAATATGCTGAATCAATTAGTTTTCTGAATTATCGGAGTGAAAATTGTACTCAATCCTGATTTCAATATCAGATAAGAAAAATATTCTTCCAATATTTAAAATAATCAAATACTTGCAGTTCGCTAAAAATGAACACAAGCTTTAATTTTCTTAAAAAATAGAATGACTATTCATTATGGAGAAGTCTTAAAACTTATTCAATATGATTAAAATGAAAATCTTCGATTTTATTATTCTTTCGATTCAAGGACATTTTTACTTTTAAATTAATATCTAAAAAAGAAAATCGATAATCTTGAAAGTTTATAAATTTATATTTATTTAAAAATTAATTTTTTCTTCATCTAAGGTATAAATCTATACTTAAAAGGTAAAGTCAGGGAAAAAAGTAATAATTTAAAAAAATGCACAATACATATATTATAATTAGTTACAAATAATAAGAATTCCGCAAAATTTTGAATTTCATCTGATAAAATTTATTTAACTATTCCAAATATTAAGCAACTTCAGAAGATTTATTATTAATAATTCTCCTCCATTAATATTGTGAACACATTTTTGAACGAAGAAAGAAAAATTAAATCTAAAATTTCTTAATGCAGTCATTAAAACAACGAATTTCAGAAGTTATTTATTAGTATTTTAATTTAGCAGATTATAATATGTATTTTAAATGTTTATTTTAAAGTAGTTTATAACATCAATACATTTTTTAATTTCATACATTTTATAGAAGAATATGCAATAGAGCATTTGTAGCTTATCATTTATGTCTATAATTTAAAAATACCTTGAGAATAAAGGATTATTTAAAAACCTGGATTGGAATATGTGTAATTATTCAAAAATAACAATTGGTTAGGTTTAAAAGTTATAAAAAATCAAATTTCCTTTTAATTGAAAACTTCTGTTTTATTATTTCCATATTTAAAAGTTTTAAGCATAAATGTGTGAAACACACGTACAAATTAAGTAAATTGTATTTCATACAAGATATCTCACAATTTACGAAATTATTGTAAAAAAATTTACCGTTGATACAAAATTAATTATCCTTTTATAATATTATTGATATTTATATAATGAAAGTTGGAAAATAAAAATTTCGTTATCATTATCAAAATATATAATTATTTTTGTATGTGATAGAAGCACGTCTATTTACTTCAATTTCTTCATAAGTAAATAATAACTTTTTAACAGCTTTAACCCTTTGAAATATTATCTCTAATATTTAAGTAGAAACGCAGTTTCCATAAAGTTTTTTTTAATTATTTCAAAAATTTACTCCCTTAAAAATTATATAAATATTGTAATTTTTTAAAAATATAATTTCAATACATTGTACATAAAATTGATAAATATTTGTCTGTCATTTGTTTGAAGTACAAATTTGTTTCTAACATTTTTATTACAATTATTAGATTATATTTATATGCTAAAAGTTATCGTCATACAAAAATGGTACGAAACAATTTTGTTTTCACTTATTTGATGAAGTACACTGATAAAGTGATAACAGTTTGCAAATTTTAAAGTACTTTTTTGACTGCATCATAAAATATTTTCGTTTTTCATAAAAATAATTCCTTACACTTATAGATTGCTCAGTGTCATTATTTTGAGCTTCCCAAAGTGAAACTTTGAATGAAAAACAAAAATTGTTAACTCATGAATATTTTAAATGTTGTAAAGATACCTATAATGCACTAATGTTGAAATCAGAATAATAACTACTTTCAAATATAGATTACTATCAAATGCCAAATAAAAATAAAATCTTTGTTTTTAAAGCAAAATTTACTTTTCAAGGTTCTAAAAGATTGAAACTTTATTTCCTCTTGAATGTGGGTAAAATTTAATACTGAACACTTTTATTTTAACTGTAAATTATGCTAAATTAAGAAATAGAGTGTATAGCCAGTAAAATTGCTTATAATTTTTTAATGATATGAAAGATTATTTTTTATTAAGTAATTTTTATACTTACAATTTTATTTCAATTTAAATTTAAAATAACACATTTTATATTTTGCAAACTTTAATACAAAATTTGATGCAATTATAAAAACTAAATAAAACTTACTTTTATACTAATGTGTGTAAGTAGATAATTTGATCGACAAATAATTTCTGACCTATATTTTCCCTATTCATAATACTGGGTTAAAAGATATTTGGTATAGATTAGCCGTAATGTACATGTTCTATGCAAACAGCTGTCTGTGGCAAGATTGATTAGGAATCGATTATATATCTTTCAACAAAACCAGCAGCCAACAAAGATATCCATTGGAAAATCTTTAAAAAGTATATTTGTCATCATATTAAATTCTCCTCTCATGGAAATAATATGTAATTTTACTTCCCGACTATACATATTTATAGAAAATACGCGTTGATAAATAACATATAGATAAATATAGTGAATAAGATATGTTTAAAAACATTTCTCAGCTTTCTATGTGACGATGTTTAACATGAAATTATCAATTTAAAATAGCAATCAAACTAATTGTAGCAGACTCCAATATGTTTTACATGTTTCACGATACTTAAAATCTTCAGCGGATTATAGTTCCAATTTTTTATATTTTGATATATTCTATCACTTAATGAATTTTAAATTATTGAATAATATTGAATATAACAGAATATTATCTATCCATCTCTATCTATCTATCTATCTATATATATAGATATATATATATATATATATATCTATATATATATATATATATATATATATATATATATATATATATATATATATATATATATATATGTATATATATATATATATATGATTTTTATTATAAAATAGACTTATAAAAGTATTCTTTGTAAAATCTTTTAAAAAACATACTAAATTAAGATGGCAAACACCAATCAGAATTTTTAAAAGAAATTTGTAAGTTTGTAAAGTTCATTTTATAGTGTATTCAACTCAAGTATTTGGAAATCATTTTATTTATTTTATTATTTTCAATAGTGTTATTATAAAATTATCCTTATAACCCTTGTGCTTCATGGTTTTTTATTAAAACTTATTTAAAAAGTAAAGATAATTATAAATGGGAAACTAATTTACGCAAATACACTTGATGATCATAAACTAATTAGATTTATTGTAGTTTAAATATGAATTTAAATATATAAATTGAGAAAATATTATGACAATTTTTAGCATATTAAAATTGAATTATTAAGAAATCATCAGATGCAAAGAGTATAAATGTTATTTAAAATGATACAATAGATGAATGCAGCTTTTACATGTCTATTTACAAATGTTTGAAATAAAACATATATTTTTGAAATGATATTTTATTTAATGTCAATGTTTTAGGTTGATTAATTAAAAACGTACAAATATTAGCCTCATTTTCCATCAATCTCCTATTTTCATAAAGCGTAAATCCCAAAATACATTTGAAGCTTGATTTTAATTTATTTTTTAATTTTTCAGAAATGTTTGATTATCATATGTGAAAATATTTCGCTTTAAAAAAACATGAGTTATTTCAGTCATTTCAAAAACTACATCAATCACGGAAGTATTATGTCACAATCATGTATAAAATCTTTCAACAACCGCAATATTACCATTTTTTTTAGCAAAACGAAAAGTATTTTTTTAAAAAAATTCAATAAAAAAATTCCTTTTCGTATGTTTTTTTATTTCTGTATTGCTACCTCGTAAAAAAGAAAATATACTTGTTTCTAGAATAGTAAATTCAGGTCAACAGAAAAAGAAAAAGAATCTTCAAAAATGGTGATATCCTGGTTTCGACAGTTTGACGGATGTGGGAAATTTATGACAGTTATTTTATTGATTGATCCGTTATTTTTATTCTCAAAAATTTAAAAAAACGTTTTCGTGAGTCTATTTCGAGTCCACACAAATGAAGATATCACATTCTTATTTTCAATCCTCACATATTAAACAATCTATGACTATTTTATCACTTATTACAATCATTATTATAATTTTTGTACAGTATTCATAATTTTTTTAAAGAAATACATTTAAGGAAATGTTTTCCTATCCTCACTTTTCTTGTTCACATAATTTTCTTGAATGAGAATCGTAAATGACAGCATAGGATAGAGTAAAACATAACCTGGATATTGGTCTCAAGCTGACTAGAAATCATTTGGAAATTTTGATTACAGAGTTTGTAATTAATTGTAAGGACAATAAACGCTTTTTTGAACTCCTTCTTAAGTCTTGTGTAAGTAATTCAATGAGTTAAGCATATTGTGTTCCGATTCTTTTCTGGTTTCAAGATAAAAAAATGTTATTTTTTATTTAAATTGTTGCGTATGCATGCTTTTAAAGAGTGAGAAAATAAATTATGACATTCATACTCTTCTTATTACATTTATCCTATGTAATATTTAAAATAAAAACATCCATGTCTCATGTTTATTGTTTTAAGAGACATTGTTTTGTCCTCTACAGATTAAATGACAACCCCTTTCTCAGTGTGTCGTCCGTCAAAAGTATATCGGAATGCATATGAAAGATCCTATAATTAAATACCCGAATTAATTTTGAAATAAATAGGAATTTATAACAATCCTCCCTTCATTCAATATATTTTAAGCTAATCTATATGAGATATTTCATTTCCTGTTAAAAAACACTGTTTAAAGTCCTTCACAATTACATTATTTTGTAATTCATGCACTTTCATATGTTAAACTGAAGCATTGTAATATTTAAATTTTTTTTTACATTCAAACAAAAACTGAGACCAAAACGAAATTTAATGTACTGTTTTTTTTTTTTTTTTTTTTTTTTTTTGGTGGGGGTGTTCTGCATTGGAAAAAAGATCGAATATTAATGTCAATTTTATTTCATTAAGCAAGATGTAAATAAATTGAAATAAAATAGGCTAAGTAGATTTGTTCAACAATGCTTATATGTAAATATCATTATAGCTTCAAAACAAGCAACCTCAATTATCGTATATTGTTGAAAATTAACTTGCGTAACTTGTCACCAAAGAAAATTAAATGTAATTTATGTTTCCAACATGGAATAATTTATATATTTGAAATTAATATTTATATAATTCAGTTTTAAACGATTTAATTTAAAATTGTTAATTTGAAATATCTAATTTAAAAAAAAATATTTAATTAGTTAATATAATTTAACTAAGTTCATCTAGCATAATTATAAAAAACAAAAATCATAAGTCAAAAAATAAGTAAAATATTTTTTGTTTATGCTTAGGAAAAATATTTTTATGTATGCTTTAATAAAACATTTTTGTTAAACCTTAACTAAAAGAATAAACAAAACATATTTTGTTTTAGCTTTCCTAATTGCTTAATTAATTATTTAGACAACTAAGCAGTTAGAAAAGCATAAGCAAAAGAATGAAGTTTTAAACATAGAAATAATTTACATTGACAGTAATATGAATAAACTTGAATACGCGAAAATAGTTATTATAAAATTTGGAGTTAAAAATTAAAAAATAGTAAAAACAATTTTTTTGCTATTGATAATCTGAGTGTTTTTTTTTTTTTTTTTGGTTGAATAAAATGTATTATTTTAAAACAAATTCCGTGTATTATTATCACAAATAAAATATCACTGTGTAGCTGATTGTTTGAACTGTTAGTATCGAAAAAATCATTAAGATTTTACAGGTATGCATATTTTGAACGGGAAATAATATATGTTATTTCAACACACTAAAAAGATTGGAAATACATGAATATTTGAATAATCAAAAAACAAAATGTTTTAAACTGTGCTTTCTTAACTCGGAAATATTTTTCTATTACTAAATCTTGAAATTTGTTGAATTCTATTTTAATATCTCGCTTCATAAAAAAATCTGGCAATCGTAATTCTTTAAATTTATATACAGTTTTAAAAATGTTGGTTGGTATTTTTGATTAATTGGAGGCCCACCCCTTGTGGTGCAACCGGGGCAATGCCTCGGCGGCAAAGAGGTCGCTAAACAGCCTTGGTATAAGGGGACAATACATCCCGACATACCCTAACTATTGAAAAAAAATTGATTAAGTATCCAAATTTTTGTTTTTAATTTAATTTATCGCATGTATAAAAATATTCACATTTCGAACAATACTTTATAATAAATTTAGCTGTATTTTGGGGTTATAAGAACTGTTAATATTGCAAATATTTACTTGTGTGTGTGTAATATCATAAAGCCTTAATTGCTGCAAGTGTTGTGTCACAAGTACAAGTAGGTGAAAGTACACAACAAAACAAAAACGGTATATTTAGATAACAAAGTAACAGTGGTTTTTAAAATTGTAAATGAAAGTTTTAATGAAAAACAGTTTCATTGACAATACTCATTGAAAATTTTCTTAAAAAATATTATCGTTAATAAAATTTTTCAGTATGCTTCCATTACTTAAATCATATTAAAAACATTGTTAGGCAACATGAGCGAATTTTATAAAAAAGTTAAATCACTATTTTTTAAAAACATTACAAAATATAGAAATTAATATGAATTTGAAGAGACATAGATTATATTGTCATATTTAAATTGTAAAAAAATGATTAGAAAGAACATTTACGTTTATATATATTTTTCTGCGATAACGAATGATAATTCATTATTACAGAAATGAATCAGAATCATAAATCCGAAATTACATTCAAGGGACTCATCATTTAATCATCACTTTCCATTACTAAAATCAGAATTCTCGCTTTTGATGTCACCAGACGGTGGAGGAATCAACCTTTCACTCAGGAACATAACATTCTGCAGTAACTGATTTTATGCTGTTTAAGAATCCCTAAATCTCGTACTATTGAAATAATTTGATATTATGTTCCACAAACATTAAAAAGTTAATTTAGCAGTTTTCTAATATTTATATATTTATATTTATATATATATATATATATATATATATATATATATATATATATATATATATATATATATATACACACACAAAATTTCACATTTCACGTATCACGTATGTAATTTTGTATATTAGAACATAAATGCATTATTAATATTATATTAGAACAAAGCTTACATGGATCTCATTCATTAATAACACAAAAGTTTTAATTTTTTTCTTCCAAAAATAAATATTTAAATTTAATATAGAAAATCTATTATATCTTTTATATCTTTATGCTACATATGAAGATTTGAATTATAATTTGAACATAATCACTGTATTGTATTTGGATGTGGTAAAATTAAATAAAAACAATTGTATAAAAATATATATGTATGAGTAAAGTGTAATGGGAACAAGAAATTAAAAATTTTGAACTTTATCGACGCCTAGCTTTAAAAAATAAAATTTTTACAAAGCATAAAATATCTCTGCAATTTATGTACATTATTTTCTGACAAACAGAATAAAATATTATCCAATAAATCATACAAACCTATTTCGTAGTCCTCATAACTTTTATTTAATATAATTATCCAAATATTTTATTGTAAGTATAGTACTACTATGTGTATATATATTAATTTGAAATGGTATTAATACTTACTTAATGTTTTTGGCATATTTTTAATGAAACTATTCACGATCAGATTTTCATCAATAACAACAGCAGCATACAAATTTGGATGTAGATTCGATGAATATAAAAAGAAACAAAACTATTTTTTCGATTGACTGAGTCCAAAAATTAGGAATATCTATATTTTTCAAGTTTTCTACTCTGTTTTATCTAAATTTCCAAAACATTATTTTGGCTTACATACCAAATCACTCTTTTTAATTTGTGTTATTGATCCATACAGTTGGGTATTTTCTCGTCTTTTCTGCGTACTTGAGGGATACTATCGATGACATACACAAGGGTCACTCTGAAAATTTTGAGATACAACTAGGTTTTTATAATTGTACTTATAAAATTTTAGGTGTGTTCAAAGTAGTCTCCACCAGCATCAATGCACTTTTGTAGACGAATTTTCCACAGATTAAATGCTTCAATCCATTCATTTCTTGGAATATATGAAAAAAATGCATTTATAGCCACATCAATCTCTTCTTCTGAATGAAACCGATGACCACGTAAGTTCATTATTAGATTAAATAATAATCAAACGTCGCACATAGCTAGATCAGGTAAATACGGCGGATGTTCGATCACTTTAATTTATTTTTGTTTAAAAAACTCAACTGTTAATCCGGATGACTGTGAAGATGCATTGTCATTGTGAAGCATTAGTCCCCTAACATTCAGTTCTTGTAGAATTTTTGGACGACATTTAGTGGTATACCAGTTTGCTATCACTGTATTCTGTCCTTCCAACTTGATGGCCTAGACCAATCCCGTACTTCTAAAAAAAACAGCATACATCACTTCTTTCACTGCGCGTTGTTTTTACACTATTGTCGGCGTGGGATCATCTTCAAAGACCCATACTTTGCTTTCTGCACGTGTTGGAACGTCAAAAAACGGTATGTACGTTACATTACTTGTTACAATTTTAGAAATGATACGGTTGCATGCATTATTAGCAATTTAAAAGTTCCTTTACTGATTCTGACACATTTCTCTTTTTGGTGCTCAATTAGATTATGGGGAACCCAACGGCAAACTACGTTTTTTATATGAAATTCTTCATGAATGATTTTGTGTATGGCGGCGGATCCAATCTTAAGTTCTTTCTGTATGATTTGATAGGTAAAGCGATTATCATCCATTAACATGTGTCTGCAATACGAAAAAGTATGGCAGACACATTATCCGGGATTCATCATCAAATGTTAATTGCAACTGTTAAACGCATTCTTTTTGATTTAATCCTGCTTTAAAATCGTAGAAAATCCTAGCGCGAAAATGTTCTTATGCCAACTCCATTATCTCTTCTGTTTAAAATTTATTCTAAGAAAGTTGAAGTGAGTCAGTAAAAAATCGTTTTCTGTGTTAAAATACTTTGTATTTAAAATTAAATCGTTATTTTTATTTTTTAAGTTCTCGTCTGCGTGTACCTCAAAAATTTCAGAGTAACCATTGAACCAATTGTTATATATTTTGGGCAGCCATTGAAGACGCATTGTACAGCATTAGGATGTAGTTTCAAATATTCTAGGTTCACGACTATTCTTTTACCTTTTTCTGATCGAAGGCTTCATTGCTTAGTTGCATTAGTTCATTGCTTAAATGCAGCTCACAAAAATCTCTAGAAGTTTAATTTAAAAATGAAAAAAAGCTCATACAAAAGCAACAAATAAATAACTGTCTTACTTTACAAATAACATTTTCTATTTGAGATGATCATTACGATGCTTTCTGAAATCAATTTCAAACTAGCAATCAGTTTAGCTGTTTTAATATTAATCATTCTCTTTTAACTCTAAGCATTTTTTTCTATTAAGGAATTGAAAAATAAATGTTTATTTATTTTCTATGATAATTTATATTTGAGTGATATGATTTTAGGCGTAACAAGTTTTAAAAAATTCATAGGCATTCACTTTTGATTTTTTTGAAGTTTTATTACTATTAATATCATTAAAGAAATTCAAAAATAAAATAACAAAATAAAAGTTATTGAAATAAAACAATAAAATTAATCTACTTACCGTGGAGACATTGGTTACTTCCATGTTTTCTCTTGGAATTATACGTTTCCATAAGCACTTTTAGTTTTCTACTCATGGAAATCAAAAGAGAGACATTTTAGGGCCAGTATCATGATTGTTTTTACAAGCAGTTAAGCAGAATTTAAATGGCATGATCTCTATTATGAATCTTAAAATTCAGGAAAAATATATAGCAATAATATTTAGAAAAATATTTCGAAAGTGAATTTTAGCTAAATGGTAAACAACACTTAATTTTAAAGCGTCAGACTGTGAATGCAACGTCACTTCAAAAAAAAAAGCGTCAGACTGTGAGTGCAACGTCACTTCAAAAAAAGCGTCAGACTGTGAATGCAACGTCACTTCAAAAAAAGCGTCAGACTGTGAATGCAACGTCACTTCAAAAAAAAGCGTCAGACTGTGAATGCAACGTCACTTCAAAAAAGGCGTCAGACTGTGAATGCAACGTCACTTCAAAAAAAGCGTCAGACTGTGAATGCAACGTCACTTCAAAAAAAGCGTCAGACTGTGAATGCAACGTCACAGTTATTTGCTCTCAAGAAGCAAATTGAATGACAAATACTGACTGTGGTTATAAGTTTGAAAGTTCGTGATTTCAACTCAGACATTATGTTTAGAACATTTTGAAATCAGTTATAATTGCATAGTTAACATACTTGCTTTGCTCAAGGTACTCTGAGTTGTGCATTTTCAATGTTGATTTAGTATTTGTTATTTTACTTAGTAACGATATTTCCATACAATTCTGCGAAGAAGAAAGCTCATATATATATATATATATATATATATATATATATATATATATATATATATATATATATATATATATATATATATATATATATATATATATATATATATATATATATATATATATATATATATATATATATATATATATATATATATATATATATATATATATATATATATATATATATATATATATATATATATATATATATATATATATATATATATATATATATATATATATATATATATATATATATATAACGTGCACAATATTTTCTATCGTAAAGTTCTGTTTGTTCATCGAAGTAGTTAAAATTGTATTAGAGAAAGATATTTTTTGTTAGCAATGAAGATTCCAAAAATGTAATTAAACTCAGCTAACTATTTATTACCGTATTTGGAAGAAAAATAAGATTGCTGTGAAAATATTGAAAATGGGTGCCATTTAAATTAGGTCAGAATGATTTTGATGAACTAGTTATCATATGTCTATCTCTGCTAATTGAGAACACTGGGGATGGAAAGTAGATAACCTACGAAAATATCATAAAGGAATAGATAGGATTGGAATATCATAAAGGATGGGAATTTAATAATGGAATAATAGGGAAAGGAAATATTCTGTGGGGAAAATCTAACCCTTTTAACTCTAAAAACAATTTGACTCTAAAACAGAAAATGTTGTGCAAATGGTGGAATATTTGAGAACCGTAAAAGTATTATAACAATTAAAAACTAAACAAATATCTCAAATTGTAAAGTTTTTTCAGCAACTAGATAATTAAAAAGACAGTCGAAGAAAAGAGGTAGGCAATGTTCCATAAAAGACCAGTCCAAGAAAGATGTCAAGAAAAAATTCATCAAAAATGGGGTATACAATTTTCCCTCTCTCTGGGAAGAAGTCTTTAATAATAATAGTAATTATATTATTTATTAAAATTTATTGAAATTATGAAAAATTAAACGTTTGTTTCGTTCCAAAAATGGAAAGAACTTTCCGGTAGATCTAATAGTTTTAGTGTATTTTTGGTTATTAAAAATGTATATTTCGTATGAAGTGATAACTAAGAATGCATGCCTCATTTTACTTACCTGTAAGAATTTTAAAATAATATTATTAGATAATTGTTAAAACGTTAAATGCTTAAAAGGGTATTTAAAATGTATGCTAATATTTCGATTAAAATTTTATTTTTATTAGTTTTACATATTATATTAAGTGATGCAAAAGCATAACAAAAAGCAACATAACAATAATTTGTAAAGGAAAGAGGTGGATGCATTGCCTACCCTAGAAACTCTGCATACTACTAACAATAAATGTTTGCAAAATAAAATGTGGATACAAAATTAAACCAAAAAATAATTTTAGATCTATCCTCTATTAATCAAATATGACCTTCAAAATATTTTTAAAAATTAAATTTAACAATCAAAAACTTTATTTATTTTGAATGAGCATCAAATTTTATTCTACTGATATAATTAATTATTTAAGCATGCATAACACTGATTTAATATTCATATGAATAGTAAATAATCCGAATAATATTTAGAAATTATTAAACATTTAACCATGCATTTAAATTAGTAAGCTCACATCTGCTTTACAGTTTCTAAAAATTCTAACGTTACGAAACTAATAACTCAAGCAGAACTTGTTATTAGAAGAAAAAGAAGAAAAAGCATAAACTTTGAAAAATATCTACCGAAGAAAACACAAGAAATGGCTTAAAAAAGAAAATAGTATAATTAAGGAACGTTGCGCTTAAACTGAAGCTTATGCTGATACAAGCGGTGGTGTAATTTTGAAGTTTTAATTATCTTATTAAAAAGAAACAAGTTCAAGCTCAGTAGATCACCAAGTTTTGGGGTGAATAAAACTTTCCGCTATAAGAACTAAGGTAAACAAACGAACATGGCCCGTAGAATTATTATTTACCGTGAATTTTTGCATGAAATAAAATTTTCATAAGACTTGTTTGGATAACACCAAGTATATAAAAGAAAAACAAAGTAAAAATGTTTAGCAAAATTTATATTTTTCCATGAAATTATAAGGAACGCAATATATTCTTAAATCAAAGCGAAACGCATGACATTATTATGAGCTAAGCATATTTTCTTTATCAATGAATTTTGTTAAAGAGTCTCATTTCTTATTTAGATTCGTCTTTGTTACAATATATTTAAATAAACTAACATGGTGTTTATCTTTTCAATGATCATTTGGGTCAATGCAGTAAAAATATAGAGGAAAACCAGAACCAACGGTATAAATTAAAAAGTTTCAAAATATTTCATTATATTTCTCTATATTTGTTAGCTATAAATTTTAAAATGTAAAGAAAAAGAAAATTTATAGTTTTAAGTCTAGTTATAAATTTATAAAATTACAATATCCGGATTGGCATTTAATTAGATACTCCTCTTCGTAACGATAATTCATTGCTAAAGTATTAAGAAAAAAAATAATCATAGAAAACTTTCAAGTTGCATATTTTACAAATTTTGGAAAACATATCAAATATTATAGGAAAAAGAAATATTTACGTATATTTTGTATTTTATAAGCAAGTATTTGCTATCATATTGTCAATAATCAATAGTTATGCAAACAATCATATAAGTATTGCAATCATATAAGTGTGCAGTCGGCCACATTTTACCTCAAGAATTTGTACACTAATATATGAAAACTTTTAATATAAGGGAAGTTAAGCCATGAAAATGATTATGCATTTTTAATATTTTCTTACATTTATATAGTTAATGTATTCATTAGATAGAATTTTCAATAAGTAATTAAAAACCCATTTAACCTCGGTATTCATCAAAACTGAAGACAAATTTTTATTGTTAGAATGGGAACTTTATTTACAACAAGATATTTCTCAGATCGTGAAAAGAACATTGTGCATTAAACAACAATGCACAACATTATTAACATTATGGCAGAATCATTGTTATAAATTACTAGATCAAATTTAATTTTAATACTGTCGTCAATAGACTTGATGTTACATGGACGGCACTCTTTTAGTTTAAATATTATTATTATATTGGAATTAGTACATTAAAAAACACTATATTTATTTTTCTTTTATTTCAATGAATTTTCATTTTTTATGCTATAACTTGGGTCGTTAACTTTTACACTATTTCCTTTTACTTCTCGTATCATAATCATATATCTTACCTGATGAATTGCAAATATCTGTTACTAAAGAAATTTTATACATTTTATTTTCCCTGACATTAAAAATTTATTTTTCACTTTATAAGACATACATACCACCCGAATTGAAATAGGTTAATTTAGAATGACTGCAAACTACCATCAAATCCCAACAATTTTGATTTGGTACATAAACTACATTTATCACGGAGTTGATTGAAGCTAATATATTAAAAACATGATTTATTAATATTAATTTTTTTTTATTTGATAGGTTAATAAATGGATAATAAAGAAGAGCTCTTATCTTAGTTATGAGAGAAATTTAAGTTTCTAAAATATTTTTAGGTGCATATGATTTACATTAAATGAAACTAAATTCATAATCAAGATACAGAATAACTTGTCGAAACCATTGAAAAATGGACGGTGCTATACAAAAGAATGTATTAGCACACATACATTTCCTTATAATATTGGGAGACGTAATAAGATTCAAATTTCAATAAAAGAAGAAACATTTTCGATAAATGAATAAAACTGTGAGTTTCGCTGATGACACTGATATCACTGCTATATAATCTGCAACATTAGTTCAATTTTTTTCTGGAAAATGAGATTATAGGAATGAAATTAAATGTCAACGAAAAGAAAACTAAATATAAACCTTGCACAGAAATATCTACATAATACGTGTTTTTGGATATAATGACTATAAATTCGAGGCATACGACAACTTCACCTCCTTGAGATCTGAAATTAACTACCGGAATGATATTACAGCAGAAATAAAAAAAATCAACTACAGTGGATTTTAAATGATTTAATAAGACACGTAAATAGAAGAAATCAAAAGTAATTAAAAGAAAATAATGTTTTAATACATACAACTTAGACCAAATTTAACATTTATGTGTGAAACATAGACTTTGACTCGTACATATGAAGATATGTTAATCATCTTTAAAAGAAATTTTTTAAGATGCGTCTTTGAAATAACGATAATGATGTGTAATCGAGAGGATCAAATATAGAACTCTATCTCTTATTTCATGAACATTAGATCAATTATTTCATTTAGAAGGAAAAAACAAAAAGGACAGATCTTATTATCAGGATTGATAATGAGAATACCGTAAAAAATGTCTTTAATGACCATCGAACTGGTATAGCAAAAAAAGGGATGATGAGATCAAAGATGGATAGCTTTGTCCTTGAAAAGGACCATCCAAGACCACTAAAGATAATAGAAGTATTTCGTTATAAGAATATTTTATGCTATATAAAAATTTCATGTAACCGAGTAAACATAATATAAACAATATCGTCATAAATAAGTATTTACTTTCTATTGGGAAATATTTGGCTTTTAATGAGGCATGGAAATATTTGAGAATAAATTTATCAAAAATATTTCTTAAAATTGCTTTAATAATAATGAATATTTTGTTAGCTAAATAAGTGTTATTTACAAAATCTATTTAAAATTTTAAAAGCATATTAAACAGTTGAAAATAAGCTTGGGATAATCTAATATATTATGATATATATAAAATATTCATTTTTAAAAAAATAATTTAAATGTACGATATTTAATCTTTCTATTTTTTTTAATTACTTTTTTTTATTTACTAAAAGGTATTTTTCTTTCCCTTTATATTTCCTAAAAATTCATTACTTAAATTATTTACATAGTCAATTAATAATAATTTTTGAAAGATAATTATATTTAGATTAATTGTTATCTTTAGCTTTTCCTTTACTTTATTTTTCTTAATCTTAAAGAAATTTGTTATTTGTTTCGATGAATAATTATAAAAATTATTTACATCTATCGTTATGGTATTCGCGTTTTCCATTTATTTTTTAATTTTAGTAAATTACTAACAAAAGCAATTATAATTTGTGAATGAATAACTTAAAATCTTCATACTATTTCAAAAGTAATATACATATATATATGTATATATGTGTGTGTGTGTGTGTGTGTGAAATGGATGAACTCCTCAGTGGCCGAATAGCCGACGTCACAACTTCCTGTGCCTACTCTAGAAATGGTTAGAGAAGCGCAGAAAATTCTGTAGTGAGTGTCAATAAACCAAAAGCGAGAAGACGTTACGTTTGATAGCAGCAAGACGGATGCTCTTTTACCCCATGATTTAAAACTTTATTTCGTGTTGGTATCCTTAAGACGATTAATTGCAAATATTCCAAAATTGTATATAGTTTTATTTGTAAATATGTTTTAATTAAATATTAATCCACATAAGAATAGTTAATCAATTAAATTACTCTTTCTCTCCACATCCCATAAAACTCAGCAGTGGGATTATCTCATAACTGGATTACCAATAAATTTGGATTGTTAGAGTGATTTTGATTAGAGAAACATGCTAAACACTTAGCTTGGCACCAGAGGAAGACGTGGATCTTCATATTTAAAAAGTACTTTAACAATTTTCACAATACAAGATGATTTAAAGAAAACAATCGTTGCATTAAAAAATTTCAAATAAAATTAAAAAAATGGCACAGATTGATTTTTGATCATGATGGAAATAGATTATATCGCAAAAGAAGTAGAAATTGTGATGGTTTTGGCGTTGATATTGAAAGTAAAAAATCTCGAAACAAATTAAAATACATAAACAATGCGTTTTCGCTTGATGCATCGAACAATTTAAGTATTTGATTTCAAAGCAGAGCTGGTAGAAAAATCTGTGTCTCTATTATGTGGCCTTGATCTCTTAGATCAATACACTAGAGGTGAGAATTCGGATGTTTTCGACTTTGATGACTCCGAAACGGAAGTGGATTGCGAAATAATTAGAGATGATTTTTCAATGCAATGTAATCTAAGTAAAAACAAAAGTTCCATTGAGATAGAGAAAGATACTCCTAAATAAGGTTATAATGCTTATGAAAATGTAATTCTTATACACATCCTATTACTCCAGGTGTTAATGTTACTTATGCAAGTATCTAAAACACTATCACTACTTTTAATGAAGAATCGCATGAAAATATAATTAATTGGATAGAACATTTTGAGGACTTTTCGAAATTAATTAATTTCTCAGATTTACGAAAATTTGTTATGGCTAAAAGATCGTTGGGAAGAAATACTCTATTATTCGCGTTCAAACAGAACCACCAAATAATTCTTGGCAAAAATTGAGACCAGCCTGATTGATAAATTTTCGTTTGAAATAAACTCAGCTAATTTACAGAATCTCCTGCGAAAGAATGAAATGCGCGATCTGGATCTATTCAAGAGTATTTTTCAAAGATGAAGGATCTGTGCAGTTGCGGTAAAATTGAAGAATTATGTTATTAATTGAATAAGTGATAGACAAATTATTTTCGATGGATGTAAGAATTTAATTGAGTTTAAAGAAAAATTCAAAGCAATTAACTGATTCAATTAAAAGTAAAAATGATTTTAATAGAATCAAAACAAAATATAATATTAATGATAAATTTAATATCTTTGATAAAACGAAATCAAGATATTAATAGATACTGGAAGCCAACTTTGGTTTATAAATCTGTCTTTGATAAATTAAATGATGCAGAATTATTTCAGTTAAATTCTTCTTGAATTGTTTTGGTAAATGCATGATCAAGCCATTAGGCTATTTTAAGGGATATATTAAAATAGTTGACTTTAAGGATGAAGAATATTTTTGTATGGTTGATCATAATGTCCTATGATGTCATCTTAGGATTTAATATACTAACGCCGGGGGAAACCTTAATTAATGAAAAAGGGATTAAGGTTAAAATCAAATATCAGTATGTAAAAGAAATTAATACTTTATAATACTTTATTAAGTGTACCAGTTGATATAACATTTAATAAAGTTGAACTGAACATTGAACCTAGTATTCCAAATATTTTTAGGATAAAGTGCAACAATTAGTTTTGCGTTATGTACCACGTAAAGCAACATCAACCGATGTTCAATTAGATATTTAATTAAAAAGTAATGAACCAATGTTTGATCAACCCCACAGATTACGATATTCAGAGAAAAAGATTGTAGAAGCTCAAAAAGAGGAATGGTTACAGCAAGGTATAATAGAAACCATTTCTTCAGAATATTGTAGCCTAGAAGTAATCGTAAAGAAAAAAAAAAGACGGAACACCTTGTTTGTGCATAGATTAATGGAGATTAAATAAAATAATTGGAAAAGATACATATCCCCTCCCATTGATTGAAGATAGATTAGATGGATTGCAAGAATCATGTGTGTTAAGTAGAATCGATCTCAAAAACGGGTTTTTCCACGTAGATGTAAACAAAGATAGTTGAAAATACACTTCATTTGTAATTCACGAAGACCAGTACTAATTTCTTAAGGTTCCTTTTGGACTTTGTAATTCAGCAGCCCTGTTTCAAAGATTTATTAACATTATTTTCCAACTACTGATTAATGACGTTGTTGTTTTACCTTATATGGCTGATATAAGCATTCTGTCTTCCTCAATTGAAGAAGGAATCGAACTGCTTGAAAAATTCTTAAACCTTGCTGGCCAATATGTATTAGAAATATATTCTAGAAAATCTTTTTTTTTTTTTTTGAAGAATCGCATTGAATGGTTTGGTCACATCATTAAAGAAATAAAAATTTTTATATCTACTGTGAAAACCAAAGCTGTGATAAATATTCCTGAGCCACGTAAATTGAAATGGGCCCATAATTTTTAGGATTGTGGTTGGTGTTTCAAGAAAATTTTCCCAACATATTCCATTATTACTAGACCAATGAGTGATATTTGGAAAAAAGATAGGAAATATAAATTTTGTGAAAAGTATAGAATCTCTTTTAATCAATTAAAAATAATTTTAGCTGAAAAACTTGTATTTAGTATATATCATACAAATTACAAAACTAAATTGCATCGTGATACCAGCTTAGAAAGATATGGAGCTATTTTATTACAGAAATCCCAAAATGATAAAAAATTCCATTCTACCTATTCCATGATTAAAAAGACAACATATGCCGAAAAGAAGTATTCCAGTTACGAACTTGAAGCTCTTGCAATAAAGAGTTAAAGTGTTTACCTATTAGAAACTCCATTTATAGAATTGTCATTGAGTATACCGCATTTAAAATGACTACGCAAAAATATATTTGTTAACTCATGTTACTCAATGAACTGTATTGCTCCAAGAATTTAATTATTGAACTGAGCTTCATTATGTACAAGAATGGCTCATGTCGAGCCACTAAGTAGATTCTCTGTAAATGAATTTTGTATCTTAAATGATAATATCATACCGCGAAATTAAAATTAGTCCACAATAATGATCATAAAATAAAAGAGATGAAAAAAATATTATAAATCTCACAGTCTTTTACAAATTTGTTGACAGGGTAAGGAATTAGTGGTTGTGCTAAAAAGTATACCGAAGGAAATTATTAAAAGTGCACAAGCAAAAGGCCGTACTAGAATTATATATACAGACAAGAACGTTGAGGACCATTATTTAAATCCCAAACTTAGACAGAAAGTGGAAAATATCATATCTAATTGCGTTCACTGCATTCTTGTAAAATTCAGAAAAGGGAAAGAACAAGGTTCTATTACACCAGTCACATAAAAATGACGTACCCCTATACACATACCATATTGATCATTTAGGACATTTAGAAAGCATACATAAAAATTATAAGAATGTTTTAACGATTCTTGACGGGTTTACTAAGTTTGTTTTGTTTTTTTTTTCCTTCAAAGACCACAATATCTGTTGCAGTCATATTGAAATTAGAAACTCTAAAATCAGTTATTAGATATCCCTTCCAAATAATTTCTGTTAGTGGTGCAGTTTTCACCTTCTTCAAAGAAATTGAATTTTGAGAATTGAATTATTGAATTAAATTGGTGAATTTGATGATTATTGCACTAAAGAGAGAATATTAAACATCATTTAATAATTACTGTCCTTCCAAGAGCTAACGTACAAATTGAAAGGATCAATCAAAGAATCACACCAGTTCTTTCATATATATATATATATATATATATATATATATATATATATATATATATATATATATATATATATATATATATATATATATATATATATATATATATATAAATTGCTTTCTTAGGGATTATTAAAAACATATTTTTAACTCAAAAAAAAAAACAAAATACTTGATAAATTTATCCAAAAGACTTTTCTTACATTGTTTTCAGAAACAATTTTGACTTAAAATTTCTTTCATTGAAAATCAGGTGAGAGATAAATTATTTTTTTTAAAAAATGACAAATAGTGTGCATTGTAATACATAATCGTTACAAAGAATTGAAATTATTTAAATAAATATTAAATATTATTTCTTTAGTATGAGTGGGGCTGATTATTCTTACTGCCATGCATAAATGTAGGCATATCAGCAAAAATAAGCATTCCCAAGTTCTTTAAGAAACCAAATTAAGTGCATTTTTCAAAGCGTATCCTTATTATAGAATTTTATGGTTTTCATCAAAATAAAAAAATAATTAATAAGTACTGTTGCCATCAACTCTTATTTCCCTTAAATATTTCACAAATTACAATTTGATTACATTTACATTTCTTGTCATTTTAATAACAAGTTCAATAAAGTGAAATTTTGTTTTGAAAAATTTGTTCATAAATATTTACTATAAGTCATTGTTAGAACCCAATTTATTTTTTAATTTAATGCTCAAAATACTTAGCTCTGAATAACTGCACATTATAACTATATAGCATGTTATATAATAATGTCAACTTTTCAAATTATATGTGCTGTTTTTTTATCCCTAAAATATTCAGAGAAAAGTGTTTACTTCTTAGTATCACTTGTTGGTTGAAAATGAAATAATACGCTTTCTTTCAATATGCATTGGATAAATACTTTTAAGTAACTGTATTATGAAAAAAAATGCTATATGGCTTTCACAACTGATTTAGAGAGAGAGAGAGTCTGCTTAAAAAAATATATTTTACTTTTAATATTACAAGATCCAGAATCGTTTATATATAGATCACAAACAGGTTAACTTCCTTTAAATAATTATCGATAACAAGCCATGTCAAAATTAAGATTTGCTTGAATTTTACAATTTATTTTATTACTGCTTGACATTAATTATGCTGATAATTAAGTAGATATTATCTTAATTGAATCAGCTTATCGTAAGTTGTAATTAATATTTGCAATGTGAGTTTTTAATAAGAAATTTGTGATTATTCTAAATCTCCAAGATTTTAACTACTAAAATGCCAGGTTGTACTTGTGTATTTTGATGCTCAATTAAATTTCTATGTCTGAATTAAAGGGAAATGAGATAAAGAGGTAAAATAAATTAGGAAATAATTATCATTATAGAAACTAATGAGACTCTCAAATCTTAAATTAATAGAATTATATGCATTTGTACTAAAAGTGAATTTATTGTTTAAAATATTTCAACGAAGATATTTTAAAGCGAAAAACATTATATTTCATAATATATGATTTTAAACTCAATGGAAATGTAAAAATTTTTAATGTACTATTTAATTTGTAATTTTCATAAGAAAATTTATGAATACTTTGATATGTGAAAATTCCAACTATTTATCTAAAATTGTATGACATTTCCTCTTATTAGTAAATTAAGAAAATAATTGTTTAATCAAATAAATCAAATCTTAATATTTTATTTCTAATGATAATGTCTAACAAAATATTAATTTTTAATGAAGTAAACTAATTTTCAAAAAATTATAAATAAAAAGTAAACTCAGTTTTGAAGTTATTTTCATTTTGAGAAATGCACAATTTAATTGGAAAATAAAATGAGCAAGGAATTAAAAAATCACATCAGAATAAAAATTATAGATTATTTACTGAATGACTAAAAATGATTAAAAAACTATAGAGCTTTCAATACAAAGAAAAATTTGTAAATCTTTATGATGATAATTTTTTTTTCAGAAAGATAAGAGATATTAAAAGGAATTTCAAGATTATTATTTCATCCCATATAAATGAATACTGTATTGTTTAAATTAATCACTTCTAAAATATTGTGGGTGATTTTTTTGAGCATCTAGCATTCCTGTGCATATGTTTTATGAACATGTAATTAAGAATACTAATGATAAGTTGGGCATGTAAATCATGAAAGATAAAATTATACCGAATGAATTCTTGAAATAATGTACCATATGAATTATTTCCTAATATGTAAGATCAAATTTTGATGAGAACAGCATATTTTAGTTTTTGTACATCATATTCAATAACCAATATTCTTTGTCTATATATTACCCTGGTGAAGCTTATTTAAAATAATTTGATTTAAAATCATTTCTCTTGTAGCTAAAATTTTTTCCAAACTCAGTAGTTTGAACTATAAGTTAAAAACAAATCTTACTTAATATCAATACCATCTGAATATTAAATCGTCATCAGTGTTTCGCATTCTTTTATTTTTAGAATTGATTTTTCAGGTTCGAATTTATTTTCTAAGCTTACATAGAGGTTTCTATTAAAGTATATTGCCTGATGTTGATGCCTGCCTGATAATAAATACCAAGCTATTAAATGTGAAAAAAGTATGTTGATATTTTGTGTCTATTAATGTACAGGTAATTCAGATTCTGAAAGTTTTAAGATTTTCTTTGTTTAAAATAAATTTTCAGCAATAAAATTTCTTTAAGGGTCCATAACTGTTTTCTTGAAAGTGGGCTTGGGGTGCTAAGCATACGTCAAAATTAAGCTTTCATTTGACATTAGTTATTATTGAATATATTGGCTTATTATCGCTAATAGAGTAGATTCTCCTAATAATTTTTGATCAGTATAAATTTAATCAACTTTATTAACATAAACTGAAAGATATATTCACTGTTTTTAGCTCAAATGCAATTGCATTCAATAGCAAAATGCATTGTTATCAAACGTTTAATAATTTTAATTTCTCAGGTAGTAGTAGGTCTTGCATACGTATGCTTTCAGAATGGGTTTGAAATGAGTTATCAAGTATACCACATTAGTGATTATAGTTATATTTTCCAAGCGGAGTTACTCTACATTAATCTTGCTGTTAAAGATGCCATACGTAAGCCTTATAAAAAAATTAATTTAATTTGCAGTGACTCGATGTCATCCCTACTGGCTCTGCAAGATGTAACTAGTTTTGAAAAACTTATTGTGGAAGTCCAAACCTCAATAAATATGTGTGATATGAAAAATATTTCCTTCACTTTCTCCCATGTCAAGGGTCATAGTTGTGTGTATGGAAATGAAAGAGCGGATTTCCTGGCCAAATCTTCTCTTTCACTTTCAAATAAACTGGATATCAGCCTACCTAAGTCTTTTTTCAAAACCACTGCCAAAAAGAAGATTATCACAGAATGGAACTCAGGTTTTGTGTCCTCTCCTAATTGTAAGTGGACAAAATCTTTTTTCCCGTCAGTTACCATCAGAATTAAGAACTACTGGTTCTACACCGACTTTAAAATTACGCAATTCCTCACTGGACATGGGAAATTCAATAGCTATCTTCACCGTTTCCACATTAAAAACAGTGAGTTGTGCATGTGCAACTCTGGGTGTGATAACCCTTCTCATATTCTTCTTGAATGCCCATCTGTTTCAGAAGAAAGGAACGAGATTTGTAAAGACTTAAATAACAGGTGGCCTCCGATTTTGGTGAACCTAGTAAAGAAAGAGAATTTTGAACTTTTTTAAAAATTTATCCATGCTGTTATCTAACTCCTTTTTATCTCTTTTTTTTCTCTGCCTTTATTATTATTATTATTATTTTCATCTCATGATTTTTATTTGGAATTGTTATGAAGTACATTTGTTGCACCTTCGGATCCTGTGTGGTATTCCTTGCTACACTGGGAGATAATTTTGTTTTTCCAAATAAAAATAAAAAAATATGCTGTGATAAAAGCATCTGCAGAGAATACAAGCACATCAAAAATTTTCTTAGAAATGTGAATTAAATACGATTATTTTTATAATTTATTTTTAATGTAATCATAATATTTATTCTTCAACAGAATTCATATTTACTGGGTTAAATGTAATCTTGTTAGTATTTTATCTAACAGAAATTGTAAATCGGGTCTCGTAGACCCAAAGCTCACAAATAGTCAAATAGCACCTCTTTCCCCGGGATATAAAAATATTTACTAGTATTCATCTAAAACTGTTATGATGATGAGAGAACTATAAAATCATACGCAAGTACTTCATTCTTAAAAAAATCTGACATAGAAATGATATTGTTTTTAGTATTTAATTGAAACTGAAAAATGTGTGTTTTTATTTATATCATAAAACTTTAATGAAAATGTAGGAAAATTCAAATACATGGTGTAAAAAAAGATGGAATTATAAATATTTGACTTCCTTTTAAGAAACTAACCCATTAATTTTAAAATTCCAGAACTTATTACATTTTGTATTTCTTTTAATTTAACACATGTGTGGATCACAAGAACTTCGTTATTTGTCAGCGAACCAGAAAAGATACGTTTACGGGGACAATAATGCTTAATGCTACTGAATGCGATCTGAAATTCGTCCCTCGTAATCAAAGGAAACAGTTTCAGAAAAATTTTCTGAAATAGCTCGCTCTTTATTTAATCGATAAACAATAATTTTTTCTTTTGGGATTTTTCAATATTTCTTTAAAATCAAACAGATTAATAATTTGGTTCTAACCCTTATAATTTTATAAAGGAAATTAAAATTCTATAATATTCTGAATCATATTAGGCATGTTTATTTCTATCATTGTTTAGTGTAACTATTGTTTATAAAATATTAAAGTATTTTTCTTTGGGAATTTAAAGATTTTTTTAATGGAATAATTTATAACGCTAATAACTACTAATAATTGATGATTTATTTTAATATCTTGCAATATAATATACGGTAATGAATGTATATATTATCTCAAAAATATGCTTTTTAAATATTTTTTTGAAAACCAACATTTTAAGAATTTATTTACTATCTTTTAACAATATAATGTGTTAATTTCGTGAAGTACTTCAGTAGAGAATCGTGCTTTTCTTAAGAAATGCTTAAAGAATTAAAATTATTTTTATGTCTTCTGATACTCACATTAATCTTAAAATTATAAATTAATGCAGGATATTAGCATATTTTTGTTGAATGACCTCCATTTATAGGTTTTGCTGCTATTATTCAGTTGTATTATTTAATTTACGTGTCAAATTTCTCTTAAGCTAAAACTATTGGGTGCTTTAATTAAGAAATTTTGCATACATTCACGTTACATTAATATTTTTTTATCATAAATAGAAATTGTGTTATAAATGCCTATTGTAATTTTAGCAAATGCAATGGTTGGAAATACAAAAATTATTTGTTACAATTTGAAATTTCTGAATTTATTGAAGTAAATGATTGGCTTAAAATGAGCCCATGCATAAGAATTGCACTTTACTTAAAATAGTGATTTCCTTTATATTCGACTAAATTTATTGGTTTGTATTTTAATACATTTAATAGAAAATGATCATTCAGTCTCAAAATAATAAAAACAAAATACAAATTAATGTTATGGATGAGGTAAATTATTTAGAATTATAATTTCATATTTTTAACAAATTTAAATAACCTAAGCGAAAAAGTTAGTATAAATGAAAATAAAAAATATTAATCCTAAAAATAAATTATACAATAACGAACTAATGGATGGACTAAGAAAAAATATGTGATTAATTAAGTAAGGAATAAATCGTAGAAATATATATTAAAATATATATTAAAATAAGAGATAAAGACCAAAACACCTTTAAAATAAATTAAAAATGTATATATTCTGAAAAATTAAACTTGGATGAGTTGTTTTAATAAATAAAAAACACCACTCTTTGTGTACATTAAAAAATATCATTCAATTTATATACTTTAAACATAGTTTGCGTGTTTTATGAAAACAGGGAAAATTAAATGACTATTCTACGAAAACAAATTATAAATACTTTAATTGGTTTTCATGTTTGAAATTGAATTTTACATCATTTTGTTAAAAATTATCAAGTAAAAATGCATTTTTAATAAAAATATTTTAATAGTAAATTTTAATATTAAAGATCATGTATGTTTAAAAAAAATAAAAATATAGTAAAGACAAAATAATAAGGAAAAAGAAAAATATATAGTAAAGACAGAAAGCATCACTCTAAACAATAATGGGAAATTTATCAAATAGACGTTATGTATACAAGCTCCGGTGCTTCAGCTCATATGAAGTCTTAGATCATACGACTAAAGTATAACTGTGGAAAGACAGCACGAATTCGGGGCCAAGGCCTACAATGCCCATATCTGTTTCCCTGATTCACATCCCAGGAATGCAAGTCGTTAGGGTTGTCGACCTAACGTGAAGCCCCTAAAGTTTAGTTCCCAAGTGTGCTTGGTTATCAGTTTAGTGAAACAGTGTGAAGGGAGGAAAGGCTGAGCCGACATGGTCTAGCTCGCGAAGTGAACCTGTGACTTAGGAGAACGAAATGCTACCACTGAGCTACCGAATCTACTTATATATCCATTTGCTACCTATTTAAGCTAACAGTAAATAATTATTAGAAACAAACACATCCAAAAATTAATTTTTTTGTAACTTGAGACAAAAGGATGAGGTTAACATTTAAAACGATAAACTTTAAACTGCCGCAAGTCACTCGACATCAGCAGAGACATTGGATGATCTAGAATTTTAGTGTGTATGAGTCCTCTCAGCATGAAGACGATGATACTGGCTAGTTATTTGACCTCTTTTTTTTAACTGACACTTTTTTCAGCCAGTAAAAAGCAATATTTGGAGGAAAGATTTTTAAGTTCTTAGTCACATTATAAGAATGAATAGTTGAGAAATTGTAATATAAAAAAGAATTTACCAGTTTGGAAAGTAAACTTTCAGGCAAAAGTTTACAGAACAAAATTGAATGTAAAAATTGAGGTTTCAACAAAAATTTTTATATCATTTACAATTAACATTGCATGATCCTGAAATAAGCATTTCTTCTTGAAACATATTCAATAAGTTTTCTTTCTACTGAAAGTTATGAAATCTATTTAATAAAATCAGTTTTGATTTCAAGAAAATGCTTTAAAAGTTTTTATATTATATTTTTACAATTCAAAAACATAATATTAAATACAATACACTTAAAGCTAATCAATTCATCGTCAGACCATATGGAAAATATTTTAATAATTTAAAAATTGTGCGTGTCACGTTTTAAGGATACTCAAATCTTATCTTACATTTGCCAATATATAGTATTAAATTAAATATCTCATACCAATGTATAAATGTTTTCAATTTATTGAACAGTGCGTTCCTTTTCTTTTAATTTTTACCCAATCTTCAAATACATAGTTTTTTCCAGTGTATTCCAAACATTTAATGATAGATCTTCCTCGTGTTCAAAGTGATAATATTTCTAAAAAAAGAAGTCTGTAACTGCATTGCTATCTAGGCTTTTACATGTATTACCTAGCCATCTTAACCTATTAATAGAAATAGGTATCATTTATGTAACCTATTACTATCCATAGATTTGTTAAAATATATTATTAAAAGTAAATATCTCATACTAATATTCGGAAATATATATTTTCAATTTATTCAACAGTATGTTCCTTATGTTTTCCTCTTTACCCAATCTTCAAAACACATAGTTCTTTTCCAGTGCGTTCCAAAAATTTAATGAGAAATCTTCCTCATATCCAAAGTCAAAGTATTTCTAAAAAAGAAGCCTGTTATTGCATTGCTGTCTTGGCTTTTACATACAATACCTAGCCACCTTAACCTATTAATAGAAATAGGTATAACTTATATAGTCTATATAATTTTTATATCATTTGGTATCTATAGAGTCTGTGTAACTCAAAGGTTATCCAACGTCTTTTCGCTTGTTCATGACTACGGATAGTTCTGAGGATATTTCTTTCAAACATATTCAAAGTATGTTGAGTTTTAAAAAGTGTTTATATGGATATTAAAAGTGTCCATGTTTCCTCTGCGTAGAACAAGACAAGAAAAAATCGACTTCAAATTGTTTACTTTTTTGACTTATTAAATTTAAATTTAAATTTGTTTCTTATTTAAAAAAACATTCATCAGTCATTTATATGATGATACATAAATCATCTTTTCAAAATTATAAATATTAACAACTATAATACAAATTGATTTATAAGAATATATGCACTTCTTAAACACAAACATTTTACAAAACTTTTAATTAAAAAGAGGGAAATACTTAGACATAAAAACATTTAATTAATATATTTCAAATCTAAAATAAATGTGATAAATTCCACAATTAATTATAAAAGTTCATTAACAAATTTAATATTCTTAGAAACAATTAAAAACAATTCAAAAATAATAAATGCAGGAAAAATAGCAAAAATGCATTTTTACGTTAATGAAAAATGATAAAGTTTCAATATGTTCTGAAAAGTTTTAGCTAATCCGCTTTGATTTTTAAAAAAGTAGGCACTTTATTTTCTGGAAAATAAATAACACATGCTTTCTTTCGATGCATATATAAATCTCTTTCGTTGAATAATGGATGAGGTTCTTTTTTTATTAAATTTCACTTTTATAAAGTAAAACAAAAGGGTTGTTTATTTCAATAACTTTTTTGATAAATAATTTGGGAGGTAAAAGCTATTGATTAAATTGTTCTTAATGTTACATTAAATAATTTACTGTTTAACATAAATGAATTTAATTATTATTAAAAATGTTGGTAATCTCTTCAAATCTATAGTGTTTAGGTACATAAAATCTAAAAGTGAACTCTGGGAATTTCACAAAGTTCGTTAAATAAAAAATGAGCTTTTTAGCAGTACGATACAATTTATTGGAATTATATTTAATTGGAAAAATGCTTGCAAGTTTGGAATTTTTCTCTATGTGCTCAGATTCTATGTATTTTTGCCCTTATACAGAATCCTTTTTAATTTAATTTCAAGATAAAACAATTAGGAAATGAGTTTTAAATGTATTTAAATAATTTCCCTTCCAATAATATCTGCATAAATTTTGTATGCGTGTTTGTAAAATAAAAATGTGCAGCACAATATGGCCAATTTAATAAAATAAATTCAAATCTTAATTTTCGTATATTTACATAATAGAAAAAAACATTCAACATGGAATTACTGAAATTTAAACATGTACTGTTTACAAATGTAGTGCAATTAAAGTATTAAAATGAGGCAAGCTCTTTAAAGACACGATCATCAATATAATTTTTATATTATAAAGAAAACATTTAAAAATTCTAAAAATTAGGAAAAATTAATAAACGTAGATATATCAACAAAAAATTAAATATTAATATTATTCTTAAGAACGTCTTTAAGGCATACTTCCATTAAATATTGCCTAATATTTTCCCCTTGAAATTCTGTAATTTTATTATTATTAAAACCCTTAAGATGATTAAAAAATCTACAATTTTATTAATCAAAAATGTAATAAAATATAAGTACATGCCAGTATAAAAGAAATATCTAAATATTTAATCTAGTTTTAAATGCTAAAAAATACTTATAATCTAAGAAATATATAATCTGCTGAAATCTAATAACCAAAAATTGCTATGCTTAGGACAGCAATGCAGTATATAAGTGAAGACTGTACCCCTCATTTTAAGAAATATTTGCTCGTTTTTTCCTCTTGGACGGCCATTCACGTGTAACGGTATTATGAGTTCAATAAGGACTTTTTGTTTTATTGCATTCATATTTCAGCAATTACGCATTAGTCAACGTTTAAGTTTAAAATATTGAGAAATACAATTAAAATTGTGGGTACCACTGTGAGTTAAAATTGTGAGTACCACTTTCCACAATTTTCATTGTATTTTTTATTTTGAAACAAAAATATTTTTTTTTTATTTACAATGCTTTAAGTATTTTTATTTTACATATTAATACATTTTTATATTTTACATAATCTATTTTACTTTTTTAAGAATTCAAAATTCAATTCTTTGACATGAACTGACTGCTTTAATATTTCAAAAATCATTTTTCCTTTATTGTTTTGATACTTCAATATTTTTTAAATATAATTTTTTAGTAGCAAAGAGATATTTCCTTCATAAGCAGTTATCGTAAAATATGTAGGTGAAATAGATATTATTCCAAATTAATTTAACATCTTTAAAAAATTATTTTGAGTTTATAAGAATCTTTTAAAAGACATAAATTTATCGATTTAGTATAAAACAGCTTCTTTATGAAATTTATTCTTCTTATTATTACAACTAATTCTACATTAAATTTCAATCAATTTCTATAGTTATTAAATTGGGGCTGTGGTAGCCTAGTGGTTAAGGTATCGGCCTTCCATCCGGGGTGGGGATCGATTCCCAATGCCGTCAAAGACCCACCGAGTACATGCGATATACATGCTCGTTAAATCTATGGAATCGAAAGTCCTGTGGTCGGTCGTTGAACAGTTACCATGGAAGCAGAGATCTGGAGAAATTTGCTCCCCCTTCAAATTTATGCCAAAATTGAGGGAGTAGCTCCTCTTGTGCTGCCATCTAGAGGAGGGTTTAAGGAGAAAATGTCGTACTTTTACCTTTATGGTGCTCTGATTAAACGAAAGATTTTCCAATTGACTTAAATTCGCATAGTCAAGGCATAGCGAGCTTGTCTTGTCCAAGTGTCCTTAGTAACAACAACAGCAGTTATAAAATTAGATTCACCAATTTCTAGAATTAATAAATGATTCAACAAATTAATATGGCACGTTAAATATGGTTTAAAGTAAATAATGATTAGTTTTTGAACAAAATCAGTGTTTTTATGCAATATAAATTACAGTCTGAAAGTATTTGTAACTGCTGATCACTGGCTTAGTTGTTAGCGTTCCTAATTCCAAAGCTGCTAGTCCTTCGTTCAAAGTTTCCTTTCTAGATTGCTAGTATAATATGTAATACGAAGTTAATTTACATTTATATTTCATGTAAAAAAGGTCCGTATTAAATATAAAGGTTATTTTTCCTTGAAGTACTCAGGATTTGATTTAATTATGTATTTTAATGATTTTTTTTTATAAATAAATTATTAGTTATGCTTTTATTAACTTGAAAGCATAAATGCACATCAATGTGTAGTGTCTACATGTCATAGTGTCTACATGGTTATGTAGACACTATGAAATGTCACAAATCCTTAAAACACTTATTTGAATAAAACGGAGACGTATTATTGTTATAAAAAGACAGCATATAGTTGAAATAGTTTGTGATTAAAAATAAATTCATGTTTCAACCATTTAAATTTATAGGAGTATACTAATGTTTGGTTTTAATGCCTAAAATTAAAAAAATTAAAAATCCCCTTAGTTTTATTTAATATTTTGTATAACTTAAATAAGACATACAATGCTTTTCGAGCAAATTATAAATTTAAATACTCCAGAAAACAAAATTACTTTTTACATAAGTTGCCAACTCAGCTTTACAAAGCAGCGAATTATTTTTTAAATAAAGTGAACTATAAAATGTTATGAATAATGTTCTCATTATTGGAATACTGCATACTATATACTTGATAAAAATGCTTATTTTAATCTATGGAAATTATACCATGATAAATATTTTTCTTATTTTTAGACTTTGAGTGTCATTATTCATATTTTCTCACTGAATATGCGTAAGTAGTTACTGTATTAAAATCCATTATTATGGCATATAATATAAAAGTCATAATAAAGGGAAATGTAAATGTATATTTATATTGAAACTTACATGTAAATGGATATAGATTTTAAGTGTGGGAAAATTTAAACCATCAAGATTTTTTTTAATTTAACATGGAATTATATGATAAGCTTACCAAAAAATATTTAGCACTGAGGTGTTAGGGATTTTAAATTGCATAAATTTTAAAATATATTTCAAAATAGTAGATAAGGTTTTTAATTTTTAAAAGGCGTTTTATTTAATTTATTTTCCTTAATTGTTTTTCGTTTCGTACTGGATAGAATAAATATAAATTTAAAGGCATGTGGCTCGATTTACCATTCAAATATTTATATATTTTTACACACACATTTACGTGATGGCCAAACTCATGTGTGATGTACATGTGTTTATCTAAACTATGTTAATACAAGTAATATCTAATTATTCAGATTGCCCTATAATTTCTATTAAATCTGGAATCCTTTTTTAACAATTTCTAATTATCATTACTTCTCAATATTCATGTATGTATGAGTATTATTATAGGTTTAAAGTAAATCGAATTGCTATTTTATAAAAATATTAATGATCTTTTTTTGTAATTATTCATCTTCTTCTCATTAGATTGCATGAATAAGTATCTTCGAAAAAAATAAGGATTTTAACCATTAATGAAAATATTATAACATTCGTATATAATTGAATAAGTTTATAAAAATTACATTGAGATTTATGTTTATAGAAGAGCACTAAAAATAAATCCATTAATTTTAAGAATTATATTTTTCTTAAAATTCAAATTTAAATGTTATTTTGTAAAGTGCAGTTTATATGATAATATAGTTTTCCTTAAATATTGAGTTAATGATTTCAGTGAAATATATTATTCTGCATGATGTTTATTTATGAAAATATATTTTACACTAATTTTATTTATGAAAAAAATTATGAAAATAAACTTCAGAAATGTAAATCATAAATATATATAAGTTAATAATAACGAACAAGATAAGTAATTAAATAAATAAACATATATTTTCAACAATTACATTTTAAAAACAATTATGAAAACATTATGAATATAAAAATAATAAAGAATACTAAAGTTAAAAAATGATTATTTTCTGGTAATATTTCGATTGAAAACTTCAGAAAATATGTTAAAAAGAAAATAACTTCCGACATACAAATGACTATTTTTTATTGTATTTCTGAATAAGTACATTATTATCCACCTAACGATAATTGGATAAAACATATTATATTCCTTAATGATCATTTGATTGATTTTAGAATTAATATTTGATTTTATAAAACTTTCTTGCTAAACTTTAAAATATACTTAAAACTTTAAAATAATGTAATTTTTTCAAATGTTTCTTTAGATATTGTATGCTTGTCTAAAAAGTTTTGTTAATTTTCTGATGTAATAAATATTTCTCTTGGAAATATTTTGTATATTAATAAATATGTATTAATTTTTAATACTTAGTAAAATATGTAGAAATTTGAATAATTATTATCAACGTAAATATTAAACATATATCTCATATCTGCTGAAATAATTTAGAGATATCTAATTAGAGTGAAGCATTAAATGAGATGTAGTTAATTATTTAAAACTAACGCGTACTCGTAAATATATTTTCATTATTGAAATTATGTTCTATACCAACATATAACTAGAAAGGAACTTACATGGTTCAAAAACTGATTGAATACTACTTGCTATACCCAAAATGTGATACATTAAGCAATCTGTGAAACACATTTTAATGCTGAAAGGAAAAAAAAAACTAAGGATAGCGTAATTCAGCGCAAATATTAAATTGCAATGTTTCTTTTGCAAGTGTCAAAGAATTTTTTTATTCATGTTTTAAAAGATAAATACGTCAAATTTAAAATGCATCAAAATCTAAATCTATATATTACTTTTTCCTTGAAGAATTTGTGTGAATTGTAAGATTATTTAGTAACAATCAGTTATATAAAGCAGTCAGTTTTATAATTTTTTTAATAGTATCATAACATTTTTCACTAAAAATTATAAAGTATTCAAAAAAATAGAGAATCAGTTTAAATGTCAGAAATTATATTGGAATTAGTTACAATATAATTCGTTATCAGAAGTTTAACGAGAACTTAATGCAAATAAGATATATTTATCAGAAGTTAAAAGTATACAGTTTGAAAAAAAGTTCCTTTATTAATTTTAACAAAATAATTTAAATAACAGTTTAAATTTCCTATATAATATTTTTAAAACCATTATGGATTTAAATATCCGATATATGTGGTATATTTTGTTTTCGTAAAATATTTTGCACATTTAAAGATATTAAATAAATGTATATATTGACATTAAATAAATTTTTCCCTGAAAAACAAATCCTTTAAAATACCACACACAAACACACACATGCACACACACACATACACACGCACATACATCTATATATTGGTTGAGTGGGAATTTAACGTTTTGTGTGACAAATATTTGGTAGAGGTTGAGAGTAAAGTATAAAAGAAAAGTTCAAGGTAGTCTTCCTAAGAAAAATGTTTTCTTTCAGGCTATTTTTCCATGTATTAAATGTTTTCAATCAAACAATTCTTGAAATCAATGAAAAAAATGACGAATTAATTTCAGTTTCTGTATGAAAAAGATATGTGGCTATAACTTTTATTCAGATTTCTATCTAAAAGTCATGAATAGCTAAATAAAAGGAAGATAATCATTCTATATCGGACATTCTGTTACTCTTTGATATGCTCTTTAATTAAATAATTAATTTAAATAATTCAACTTTCTTTAACTCTCTGACGAACACAACCATGAAGGTTCGATCTAGTTAAATGTGTAGAAGATACTTAATGGTGTACCAATTCATTGGGACAGCCTTATGACTTTCTAGCAGCTTTCATGGTCAAAATTGTGATATTTCTTTTACTTCCCTTTCTATTCTATTTTCATTCTTTTTACAAGCATTCCACCTAAATTTCATAAAATTAATATATATATATATATATATATATATATATATATATATATATATATATATATATATATATATATATATATATATATATATATATATATATATATATATATATATATATATATATATACATGCATATATATATATATATATATTATATACATATATATATATATATATATATATATATATATATATATATATATATATATATATATATATATATATATATATATATATATATATATATATATATATATATATATATATATATATATATATATATATATATATATATATATATATATATATATATATATATATATATATATATATATATATATATATATATATATATATATATATATATATATATATATATATATATATATATATATATATATATATATATATATATATATATATATATATATATATATATATATATATATATATCTGTGTGTGTGAATATTATTTGTGTGTGTGTAAAATGTTTATATTTTGTTACAAATAACAAAAAGGTTTGTAACGTGGAAATATTTAAGAAGAATAAATTCATTATAAATCTTCTTAAATAGGGATTATACCAAATAATATTTCATTCAGATCATATTCCTTTATAATTATTTTATAAAGGAATTATTAAATTGATTTATTTAATAATCAGATTAAAATTTATATGATATGTTAGATTTGCATTTATTTAAAATGAGTGCAGAAATGCATATTTTTAATATATTTTTTGGAACTCAAAATTGTCCATATTATCGAAAAGATTTGATCAAATATTTTTAAAGTAAGCAAATATTTTGCAAATAAATCCAACCATTTGCATTAAACAAAATACACGTATAAACATAATGAAAAATTGCAACTCTAAATTTATTAACAATTAGTTTTGAGAAATATTTTTAATATTAGTATGTTGGGACATATAATGATAAGCTGATTTCTCAAGATTAGTTGTTTCTTAAGTTGCTAAGCTACTTAAATTTGAGACATAGTTACAATTATAAACATAGTTAACAAGAGTTCTTAGGAATAACTTCATTTTGGAAAGATGCATATACTTAAGTAAAATCTTTAACTGCCAACAATGCATAAAAATGTAACATAATAAAAGTAAGTTTTTTAAGAACATAATCCCATCTATAAATATTATTCTGTTAAATTACAATATTTTTAAATAAAATTTTACATCTGTGACTAAATTTAAAACTTAACCGATGATATTTTGAATGCACCTTTAATATTATACACAAGTGAAAAAATTCTGAAATAGTTGATATATTTAAATAAAATTTTATTTTAAGTATTTAAGTGTGAAAAAGAATTTTATAAATCAGGGAAAATAAATATTAATTAATTATAATAATATATTTTATAAATCACTTTAAAAAGATTCGAAATCAAAAAATATTAATGGAAATTGTAGCAAAAATATTGAAATATTTTGTTTCATAAATCAGTTTTATGTATGTAAAAATCCAAATCAAATTATCCTAAAGGGAACTATGCTTAATATGGTGCAATAAGGAATTATTAATTTATTCACTGTTCTAAATCGTGTATTTCGTTATTTCTGTGCTGTTTAGTTATTACCTATTATGATTTGGATTTTGGAAGTACATTTCTCAATATATATATATATATATATATATATATATATATATATATATATATATATATATATATATATATATATATATATATATATATATATATATATATATATATATATATATACGTGTGTATGTGATTTGTGGAAAATTATTTTATATATTTATCATATTAAAAATGCATCTTACTTAAAACTTACCTAAGCATTTACCTAAGATTTGAACAATTTAATAAAACACACGTCCATAATAATCTACTTTTTTTGAAGAAGCATCAAATGGATTCCATGAAATTCACAAAAAATATTTCTACACAAAATTTGGAACACATTAAATATTTTGGTAACAGAAATATACCCCAAAGATTTTTATGGAATACTTAAATTTTACCCTAACAGTCTAAAACTGTTGCAAGATGCAAAATAAATTATGTTCTGAAAATATTTTTAACAAGGGGCTGCCCATTCAACGATATTTGCTTATCCCCTTGCCATGCAGCTTAAAGACAGACAATGACTTTTGATAAGCCTAAATATAAATCTGCATACACGAGTAGCATTTTTAGAAGAAACCTGGTTTACGTGCAGCATTTGTATGGAAGTGCACATCTTCGGATGTGCAAAGAGAATTTTTGCCAGCAGGTTGTATTCTATATTATCATAGCGGTTCTTTAATAGCGTGATAATCTGGTCAGCAATTAGAGGAAAAGAAGAACATTTATAATTCGCACAAAAGGTGTTTTGAAAGATGATCGACGCATTTCTTTCATCTTAAATTTGTTATACATTATCCACAAGATCTGCTTATCTTTCAACATATTGTTAAAACAGCATGATTCACGTTCATTTTGTATTTCCTTAGTTCAAAAGATATTAAGTTTATTCTGTCTCTGTCATGGTCTCTGCACATCTAACCAACTTGAAACATTCATTTATAGATGGCTGCCGAATTTAATTGCAACATCTTTCTGAGTTCTACAATTAGAGAAATGTTGAATACATTTGAAGCAACACATAATTACTTGCCATTTCAGACATACAAGGCCTTTTTCACAATTGCTTAATCTGATAAAATACATTTTCGGTGAAAAATATGAGGACTGTTTCGACTAATTTCCTAAACCTTTATCCTGAACTGCATACAACTTTTATAATTTTGTCTTCATACATAACTATTTACGTACCATAAATATCTCATTTCATTTGCTTTATTTCATGATGTTAAAAGTTCAATAAACAATAATGTATAGAAATTTAAAACTATTTCTAATACAAAACAGGAAAGAAAAATTGGACTCATTATATACTACAAAAGTATTCTCTTTTGATATATTTCGAATTGCTTATGTAAAAAATCAATTAGAAATATTATTTTTTATTCTTACTATTGTCTGTGTGTGTTTTAATATGATATACTGTAGTTTTTATTTCTATAATGTTGATATTTAAGCCAGAATGACTTTATGCATAAAATTTTTATATCGTTAAAAATTTAAGGAAAAGCAATTAAACATTCATGTTCATAAGATATAAGAGAAATCATATACTTTTTCTTTATTCATTGAAACCGTTATAATTAAATTTGTATTATTAGAATATATATTAATCGAAAACATTCATTTTCAACTCAGAGCTTATTTTAAAACAATTACATACTTTAAATTCATTATAAAAATGTTTCATTCATATAATATGTAAGTGAAATCTCTAAATCATTTATATAAATATAGCTTATAGATTGCATGATATATCAATATATTATTTTGTCGCCTAATTTTTAAATTAGAACATATAATACCTAAATTTGTAATTATAGATTTTATGATACTTATAATAAAATTATATATAAGTTGCTATAACAAAATGTTTAAAATGTAAACATTTAAAATATTGATCTGAAATGTCATTCTTTAATTTTAAATTTTTACCTTTATTTAATTGGTTAAAATTTTGATCCCTTGATATTGTAATTCAAAAACAATATTTTGAGGTCAATAATTCAAAAACAATATTTTGAGTCTAATTACATGTGTTAAATTGAGATTTAAATTAAAAATAAGCACGTGATGAATGATAAATGTATGTTCGCTTTCTTAACTATGAAAACATTATGTTTAATAGATAAAACTTCACTACGTACTGAACATATACGAAAAGTTGAGAGATTTTTAAAAGAAACACTAATCTAATATGTAAATTTAAATTTAGATGAGTTAATAAAATTTCTTCCATAAACTAATGCAATCGATTTGTAAAAAAGTTTAATTATTAGAAACCAATAGCTAAATGATTCATATATATATATATATATATATATATATATATATATATATATATATATATATATATATATATATATATATATATATATATATATATATATATATATATATATATATATATATATATATATATATAATAGAAAAATTAACCTACAATTAAACCTCTAATTTCTATTGCAAAAAAATAAGTAATAAAATACATTTACAGTCTGTTTAAGTCAAGTATATAATATAGTACCCATATTTTAGTCTTATATTTTTTAATTGTTAACTTATTTTTAATTGGTTCTAATTATTTGAATGGAACTTTCTTACTTCTTTTTACATCGAACACACAAATTAATTTAGAAAAATGTTAGTTAAATAATTTACCTAATAAATATGTTATTTTTTCCTGTATAAGAAATCTTAGGTTTGAAATAATGCCCGCCGACAAAGCACACAATCTCTTCTGAAGTCTCGAAACTGTTAATGCTTATAACCATTTGTATTTGAGATGAATTAAAATTATTCAGTTGGCAACAATAAAATTCTCTGTAAAATTTTCTATGAAATAACCTTTAATATAAACATTATATAATCTGCGAAATGCATTTTCCATTTAACATTAATTTTTCCGCTGTTGTATTCCACATTTAATTTGCGTATGAAAATGTATTAAATATTGAATGGAAGCAACAGTTTAGAAAAAAAATAAATTAATTGAATTTTTTCTTTTATTTTTGAATTGAGAAATTATGTATTTTTTCCCCTTTAATTCTCCTAGTTTAAAAATAAAATCAAAACAAAGTTGGAATAGAATTTCACACAGTTTCATGCCGAGCTGGAAGTCGTATGGTAAGCTCTCTTTTCTTCGATTCAACAGTTCGTGGGTTCGAATCCCACCTCAGGCATGACTGTTTGTAGTAATTCGGAATCGATTTTAAACCGTTGGTCCCTGTCTAATTCATCCTCGTGTGCAAAAAATTACCGTTGAGCGACTACTAAACGAGATAGTTTTTATTCACATGAATTTTTATTAAATTTATTTTGCTGATTTATTGTTGCTGTTGTAAAAGTTTGCTTTACTTATTCTTGTTTCTATCTGTGTGAACAACACTCACTCTTTTTCGCTCATATTTTAAATTTAATTTATATTTATTATTAAAAGTAAATTTATTTCAGTTTCTTCTTTTAATTCCAAAGTTTTCATAGCACTTTATTAAAAATAATGCACGTGCCACATGTGTTTCCTTAATGTTGTTTCCGTAGAGCGAAAATTTTTTATGAAAAAAAAAATGTGTTCTCTTTTAGACGAGCGCTAGTTTATCTCAAGTAAAATAATTAAGACCTCAAAATTAGACAGCACAATATAGAGCCTTTACAGCTTCAAAGAAAACAACACTTTTTTAAAATCTAGCAATACTACTTAATTACGCCACTCTGCCTATTTTTTATCCTGCGCTTGTGTTCTTGCTTCGGTACTTTACCTCTATTTCTAAGTTTGCTCCTTTCCTTCTTTTCACTTCTCGTAACAAGTTCCGGCAGTACCACTGCTTCTGTAAACATGAAATAATCAACAAAATAAGGAGGAAAAGCCTTTTATATAAAAGAGTTTTTCTCAATTTCTTTGTCTCACCACCACCTTAAGGCGAAGTAGATTATGGTGTGTTATAAGGAGTTGGAAGTTTCTCGTGAAAACGGATTTATTATGCAGTTTGTCAGAACTAAAACTCAGAAGGGCTTAAAATATGTCAGATAATGCATACATTTCTTCATTTTTTACTATAAATTTATCATGTTGCTTTCATTGCAAAAAAGGGCGAGTCCTTGGGTGGAAGTTTATGTTAGCTTTACAAGTAAAAAATAACTATATATATTTTACTTAATTTTTTTTTTGTTAGATTTCCAAATTTTCTTCCTTAATATTTATATTTAAAAAGTTCTGAAGAAGATATTTTATTCATTTACTATAATTATTTAAATTATAAATTTATGAGATTGATACAAGTCTTCCACAATCCTAATTATTTAGAAATGAAATTTACTACTGTAGTTGACAATTTCTATTAATTTTAAGGTAATTAATAAGTTTAACGTAACTATAAATATATAAATAAGCTAAAAGTAGTTTTGGAGGCTATGTAACCAATATGCTAATCAACATGCTAAAAAAATATGAAAATTACCAAAATGGAGAACTGTTATATTTTTATTTAAGTATTTGTATTTTACAACCTTCAGTCTACATTTAGAACTCTAATAAATTGGATTTATATATTCGTCAAGTTATTTAAAGATATCTTAAGGAGCATTGAAAATATTTGGTGATCAAATATTAAAGTGAGATAAGCTTTTAAAACTGACAATCACACCAACCTACACATTGCTTAATCTTTTATCAACATTTGTATTACAATTCTAAAAAAAATTATGGAATTATAATATATACGTTGATAACAAATACGGAAATTGAATCATTTAGAATAATTTTTGCGTAAAATGTAAAACACTAATATGTTATGCTCTCTTCTGAGGTAGAACATCCAATAAAACTTCTTTTTTATAGTGTTGTGGTTTTATGCTTAAGAACTACTGTAATAAATAAACATTTATTTAACAAGTGTTGCAATATATTAATAGATAAATATATGATTATAAATGTAACAAAAATGCATGCTATTAAAACTCTTACGAATATCCTCCGCGCATGCGCTTGAGCATATATAAAATATTAGAAGCCGCAAATGTTTTAAGACTCCTGAGGGGGATATCACTCACCAATGAGTCAAATCCAACACAATCTTAGGAAAAAGAAATTTCATTCAGTAAAACCATTTTTTTCGGTTCTTATTTAAAAGAAATTTCTGACAGATTTTACACTTTTAGGCCATTTTGCTTCATCTTCTAATATTTTTTAAGTAACTTTTTTCATTTCTTTTATGGCAATGTATGGCGTGTTAGATTCTTTAATTTAATTTTAGAGTACCTCTTCAGGGATCTGAAATACGAATGTAAGGTTCTAACTGGAAAATTATTTTAAAAGATAAATATATAGACCACGGGAAAGATGTATCTGCGTGAGTAAAAAAAAAAAAAAAAAAAAAAGCATTGTAAATGTCAATTTTCAGAACACAAGAATAGCTTGTTGTTTAAAAAAAGGAAATGCAATGCAATTTTGCTAAGTAAATTAATAAAGAATTATTTACTTTAATAAATTGTTTGCATGTGAAGGCATATATCTGTTGAACTGAAAAACGGTATACTGATATTTTGCATAAATTATTGTTCGTATTCTCTTTTTATAAATTTAAAGCCTGTATTCATATGATGTAATGATATAAGCATCAAATTTCTAAAAGATAATTATGAATGTTTTGAAATACATTCATTAGCTGCTATATAGTGTAGAATAAGCTTGAAAACTTTCAACTTTGCATCTATTAGAGTGGAAACATATGTACCCAAAATATTAAATTGGCTAACAAATTAAAATTACATTAAAAGGCGTTAAGTACAGCCAGTCTTTTGTGAACTTAACTTAAATACTTTTTAAAATAAAAATGTTACATATTTAACTTTGAGTAACAATTTCGACAAACTATAAATCTAAAACAATTGAATAATATTGAGAGTGCTATAATTCTCAATATAATTCAATTATTCAACCGCAAATATTATGATTTTTTTAAAAATCATTTTTTTTTCTTTTTTATGAATTATAATAATACAAGGTTAAAAAAGGGAACTTCCCAATTTTAATACGAAACAGAAAAAATTTACACTTCTCCAATGAATATAGCTGTGCGGATTTCATTAAATCTTAAATAATTTCAAGTACTCACTACTTCAAATTTTATAAGAAAATTATATTGAAGATATACACTACTGGCCATTAAAATTGCTACATCAGGAAGAAATGCAGATAACAAAATGATATTTATTGGACAAATATATGATACTAGAAATAACAAGTGCTTAAATTTTCAAAATATTTGGCTGGATAGATCCTGAGAAATCAGTACCCAGAACAACCACCTCTGGTTGTAATAACTGCAGTTATACGCCTGGGCCTTGAGTCAAACAGAGATTGGATTGCATGTACAGGTACAGATGCCCATGCAGCTTCAACACGATGCCACAGTTCATCAACCGTAGTGACTGGCGTTTGGTGACGAGTCAGTCCCTCGGCAACCTTGACCAGACGTTTTCTATTTGTGAATGATCTGGAGAACGTGCTGGCCAGGGCAACAGTCGAACATGTTTCGTATCAAGGAAGGTCCGTACAATACCGGCAACATGCGGTCGGGCATTATTCTACTAAAACGTAGGGTTTCGCAGGTCTCGAAGAAAGGGTAGAGCCACGGGTCGTAACACACCAGAAATGTATCGTGCACTGTTCAAAGCACCGTCAATGCGAACAAGAGGTGACCGAGACGTGTATCCAATGGCAGCCCATACCATCATGCCAGGTGATGGGCCAGTATGACGATGACGAATGCACGCTGCAAGTATGCGTTCACAACGATGCCGCCAAACACGGTTGCGACCATCATGATGCTGTACACAGGACCTGGATTCATCCGAAAAGATGACGTCTCGCCATTCGTGCGCCCAGGTTCATCGTTGATCACACCATTGAAGGCGCTCTTGTCTATGACGCAGCGTCAAGGGAATTCGCAACCATGGTCTCCGAGCGGAGAGTCCATGCCGCTGCAAACGTCATCGAATTGTTCGTGAAGTCACTTGTAGTCTTCCGAACGACCCCGTTTCCTGACTCACGGCTCGTGACGTGGTAGCGCGATCCATTACGGCCATGCGGTTAATATGCCTGCTTTCTTGGCTGCCAGTGATAGGTGGCCGTTGAGATCCCGCATGACGTTCCGTATTACCGTCCTGAACCCATCGATTCCATATTCTGCTAATAGTCATTGGATCTCGACCGACGCGAGCAGCAATACTGCGATAAGATAAACCACAATCCCGGTAAGCTACAATTCGACCTTTATTAAAGTCAGAGACCAGCGTACCAGCACGATACGCAGTACGGTACGGAGAAATGCGTACCAGCAAGGTACGCATTTCTCCTTCTTACACGAGGCCACACAACAACTTTTCACTAGGCAACAACGTTCAAATGCAATTTGTGTATGAGGAACCGGCTGAACGTTTTCCTCATTTAAACACAATGTAGGTGTCGCTACTGGTGCCTACTTTGTCTTAATGCGCTGAAAAGCTAATCAATTGCACATCACAGCACCATCTTCTTTTCGTATAAATTTCATGTCTGTAGCATTTCGCCTTCTTGGTGTAGCAATTTTAATGGCCAGTAGTGTATTTTTTAGTTGAAACTATAGGGAAAACTAGTTTTGATTTTGTTATGATTTATTCATACTTTGCAGAGTTTTTAAATAGTAAAACGAAAAGATATTGCTATTTTTTTGCGATTATTTTTCAATGCATAAATTTTTCCACTAATTTGTTTTTTTATTGTTGTTTTCCAGCCTAGCTGACCCATACTAACATATATATATATATAAACTGAGCCGCTTTTCTAACTGAATCGTAATTTAGTGTGTGATCCAACTTCCTCACTTCGCTTATACCATAGGTTCCTGTGCTTATAGGGTAGGCAATCATAAACAGCTAATTTATACAAGGAAATGGCAAATACAGGAGAGAAAGAGGGAGAAAGTATATTCATGCCCGAACCGAGTTTTGAACCCAGGGCCTCCATGTTCTGGTAACACTCCATGGCCTGCATTCTAATCTGTCTAGAGGCCAGTGGCCTCTAGACAGATTAGAATTTGTTTCGCATTTGTACGTAAAAATGACATTAAAATTTGAGTATTTATATGGAATGAAATATGTATATATATATATACAATTACTCATAAATATAACTTAAGAAACACAATTATAAAAGAAATACTTACTCCTTACTAAGCCTAGCAAACTCCCATATAAATAATTCATGTATCGTAAGAATTTTTTTAAATTATGTACCTCAATCTATCTAACTGAATGCATTTTGTTCAAGAAATATACTTTGATGTTTAATATTTGTAACAGATTCCTATACAGTAAATCTAAGAATGATACTTAAAATGCATCTTAAAATAAAATATATAATAATTATTGACTATTTACCACAGCAAAACATTTTTATTTGATTCAAAGTAAACCCTAAATATAAATCCTTAAATATAAATCTAAAGAAGTCAGAGTGGGAGGACCACCTGCAGTGGGAGGACCACCTGCAGATTTTATTGCTCTCAGGAGAAATTTACTGTAAGGCAAAACACAAATCTCGCATTTCAGAATTAGCTGAATGGATATTATTACGATGTATGTTTGACCTCTATGGCGCGATAAGGTTTAGTTATAAAGCAACAAAACTCTATTCTTTTCCTCACGAAATTAGATAATTTTGTTTCCTGCATGGCATCCTAGCTTAGATTGTAATGCCAAATAAACAAAATTATACACAATAATAAATCTTCAGAGGAAAATGCACCTGAAATATAAGTTGATAAATGAAAGGAGTTGCTTAAAAGAGAATCTTTTATAAGACATTTATTTTTAAAAAATATGAATATTTTATTAATATTAAAAACTATTTAGTGAAAAATAGATTTAACAAGAATTCTTAGATCAATAGATGTTTACCTTCATCTAAATTAGATATAATGCAAATAAATTAAGATAAAAAGATAGTAATAAAATAACTTATAGTTTATTTATATTCTCTTCTGTAGATATTAAATTTTATCCTCCTCATATTAAGCTCAGTTATCTTATTTTAAAAGTAAAAAAAAGAGCAATTGTAATTGCTTTTGAATAAAAATAATGTGTTTCAATTATTTATGCTTGTAGCTTATGGTAATTTTATGGAATTAAGGAATATGAACAACCATTAAAATATTTATTTAATAATTTATGTTTATATAATAAAATAAAGTATTCTAGATTAAACAAATCTATAAAAATAATCATAGTCATAATGTTTTGAAAACAAAATTTATTTTTCTAATGTAAATAAGGCATTTTTTATGTTATTTTTTTTCTCTAATCTCCATTACTTAAAATGCATGAATAAAACTAAATGTCTGCAAATTACTATGAATAAAAATATATCCATTCAATTTAATTTACATGAAATAATAGGCATACACCTTAAATTGGTTAGAACTTCCAAATTGTTAATTAAAGTAGCACATAAAATAATATTTTTAAACATACTTTTTTAAAAAATATAACTTGCAATACCTTTAAAACAATATGTATTTAAAATCATTTATTTTATTTTTTAATGATTAAATGAATTACAAAGTTCTTAAAAGTTGCACTGAAAACGTCATAATATAGCTATTAAATTTATTTCATCACCGGCATATAGTTAACCATAGATATTAGTATTCCAACTCCAATCCTTATCACGGCCTAAGTAAATACATATGCTCTAATATACACCAAAATGCTCTCACAAAATATTGAGCAATAATCATTTTTCTTCCAGTTGTAAACAAGAAAATTTTACCAGGAATGAAAGTTATTAATCACTTTAAAGAGTGAATGTTCAGTGATGTTAATGAACACACCGCTCAATACTTTAATATTTTTATACATATGGAATAGACCGAGAATGAATAACATATGATATGTGCAGATATTATCAATTAAAAATTTAATGAAGCAGAAAAAAGCAACTTTTCTTATCTAAAACCGCGAGCCAATTTTGAATTACCTTACCAATTATTTTGTAAAATTTTATATAGTAGTAACACCATAAATTTAAAGGATTTCATAAGCAAATGTGGCCTTTTGATGTTAGAAATTTGACCTATTAAAATTATGACGAATTTAATTTTTCTTTTCGTACACCGTGCTTCGTTATTAGTTTTTCGTGTTATAACACAAAGGTAGTTGTAACAAAGAATAAATAAGAGGTACAATCTATTGCCAAAATGAATTCTGACAATTGCAATGGATTATTAGTTAAAATACATCATTGTGAATTATCCTACTGTCCTATTTAAATTTGATATTTATCAAGAAGAAAGCAATCTAAGAATTTTCGAAATGTATACCAGGATATTATTTGGCACAAATCCAGAAAAATATTATAAAATTTAAATACATATCATAGGATTCTTTACCAAAGGTGTGCACTGGGTAGCTAGAATTCACTTATCCTTAAACGGTGGGAATTCGTGAACGAAGTCACTGAGAAGAGTGGTATTACCCACTCCACACCACAATAAATACGTATACAGCGTAGATCATATTTCTTTATTATCTCGGAAAAAAGAACACAGAAACACATAGAGCGAAAGAAACATCTATGCCCGAACCAAGATTCGAATTCGGGACTAAAATCTTAGGATTCAAGAATGCTAACACATCATCATTTGCCAAGAAATTAAAAATATATATTATAAAATTGAATTTGTCTATGACCGTTGTATTTTTGTTCGTTCTCTTTACATTATGTTGTATGGCATTTTTATAAGTATTTAGTGACACAATAAAAGTTATAGGCTGTGAATATCAATAGCACAAAAGACGACTCGAAAGTAAAATTTTTATCTATATTTAAAGGATTCTATATGCAAATTATGTTATCTATATATCGATGAAAATAGCTAGTTTCAAATTCAATGCGCAATAAGTGTTACGATAAAAACTTATAGGAATAGTGGTAACATATCCATGGCTACTATAAAAACATTAATAGTAAAATCAAAATTAAACACGAACATATGAAGGGACTTCAAAAAACAAGAGATAAAATTTAACATTTGCGCAGGATGCTAGTATAAAAATATTAATGCGAAACTTGATCTAACGGATTGGCGTTGTCTTCAACATGCAAATAAAGTGTATAGTTATTAGAATATTCTAAGGTTTAAATTAAAGAAAAATTTAACCAAAGAATCTGTCACTAGAGATTGGCTGCATTAAAGAAATGCTTGAAAAATCTTGTTTCCAGATTTTAAGAAGAATTTTTTGAAAAATGTTTCAATTATAGAAAATAAATTTATTTTTATATTTTTGATTGTCAGTAACATTGATATATATTTAACTGTGAAAATATTTACTTATCTTGCACATAAAAATCACTACTTATTGATAAACGATATCACATTAAATAGAAGTTTTTCCTTCCTTTTTATAAAATTCTCTAACGTTTGTTGCATTGTAACTCATATCATAATTTATTCTTTAAGTTGCTGTAGAATACTTTTATTAATTAAGTTTTATTTTTGATATTTGAATTGGACACATTTATACATAGCAAATAAAGGTTTTATATAGATTTACCATGTTAAATATGCATTCAAATCTCTCTCTCTCTTTCTCTCTCTGTATATATATATATATATATATAATGAAGTCTTAAGGAATTTTACGTTGCACTGAAAATCATTTTTTCGCAACCGTAGGAATTACAACATGGCTTATAAGATATTATTTTTAATACAGCAACTTAATTCAAAACCGAATATGTGTAACAAGCTACTTTCTATGTCGCCTTTTATTAGTGTAGAATTAATTGTATACAAGGAATGATTGCATAAATTTTTGGCAGATTAATATTTTAGCAAATTTAAAGTCAAATAAATACTTATCAAAGTTACTGGGCAACTGTATAACTGTCGAAATTACTGAAGGGAAAAATCCCAGAAGGAAAAACGTTATCCCCATTAATGGGGTTTGAGGATATATGTAGTGAAAACAAGACATGTTTGATCGTGTAACAGTATGAAAGTAATGCGAAAGCAACACTTGAAATAATTGGGAATGCACATCAAAGAAGAATTTTCTATTGATTTTTAAAGATCAAATTGAAAAATCCTTAAAAATCAAACTCTAATCATTTTTGAATGTTGTTATTTTTGTTGTTACGCTCGTACAAGACAAGCTCGTTAGGTGACGGCTATGAGTATTTAAGCCAGTAAGAGCGTCTTTCATTTAACCAGACCACCAGGAATAGGAAAGTACGTGTTTGCTCTCAGATTATTCCGACAGATTTCAACACCGGAGGGTCCACTCCCTCAATTTTGAGTTTGATCTGGAGGGAGAGGAAGTTTTCTTCAGAACACATCACCCATGGTAACTGCTCAACGACGGACTACAGGTATTTTGACTCGTTAAATTTAACGAGCAATTATATTGTATATACTCGGTGGGTCTTTGGCGGCTTTGGGAATCAAACACGTCTCTTACGGACGGAAATGAATTAAATACGTAGACAATTAAACCAGAGCTTACAAGCCAAATTTTAAATGGTTTTGAGAATCACCGCAGAGAGTGTAATATTGCTGAACAAGTCAGCATAATCTATTATATAACTCATGCGTATCATCAAGTACTTGGTCAGTAATATATTTAAGCTTTATAAGTTATTACTGCACGCGTATTATTAGTAATCATCTGCTTATAAATATGAGGTTTGAAATGCAACGCTTAAATTAACAATATGAGGAATTGACTTTCTTTTATTTTCACATGTGTTGCACAAATACTGTAGAACACTTTTATTTAATCATGTAGAACACTTTTATTTATCATATTAACTAGTAACGATTACAAGTGGTTATTAAAATAATGGAATCATTTTACATTTTGAAGGAATACTTTATTAATATATCATAGGGCCACCTCTAACATATAATACAGCTTGGATTCTCCTGGGAATCGAATTGTACAAATTTTGAATAGTGTTTATAGGAATTTTGTTCCATTATTCATGGAGATATTGTGAAAGTTCCGTGAGTGATGCTGGTGGAGGATATCGATTCCAGATTGAAAGCTCTAAAATAGACTACAATGGTTCGAATATACTGATGTCTGGGGACTGTGAGGGCCTAGGTAGGTGTTCCACTTCATGCTGATGTTCATCAAACCATGATTGGACAACTCTGGCTGCATGAATAGGGGCATTATCACCTTGGAAAACTCCATCTCCTGCAAGAAACAAAGTTTGCAGCAGAGGATGGACTTGTTCAGATAAAACTTTTCCATTTTTATCCCCAGTAATCCTTCATTTAAGGATTACGATTGAATCAGCAGGAAACCATGACACGGCTGCCAATACCATAACCAATCCACCTTCATGCTGGACAGTGGCAATCAAGATCATACGCTTGTGCAGGTGTTCTCCAGACATGTACCCGTCCTGTTGTGGGGAAAAGTGTGAAACATGTTTCGTACGACCATATAATAGTCTTCCACTTATATATCAACAAGGTTTTGTGGTTGTGGCACCCCTCTACACGACATTTGGAATCAACCTCTGTAGCATGTGGCTTGGGAATTGCTGTTCTCTTTATGAAGGTATCTTCTAACTGTAATTATTGACACTGGAGAATCCAGAGGCTGATTGAGTTCTGAGGTTACTTTGACTGCAGTTGTTTTATTTTCAGATATTACAATCCGCTTCAATACCAGTCACTCTCTTTCACTAAGCTTCTCCTTCCATCCACTATTTTGCTTCGCTGAGCTTGTCTTTCTACGCTGTGTATATGCTGCCATAATTTTAGACACTATTCCTCGAGAAACTCCTAAGAGCTGGGATATTTCGATCACCGTTGCTCCAGAAAGTCGGGCTCCTACAATTTGGCCTCTCTGAAAATCTGCGAGGCCGGACATTTTACGCTTCTGACAGAAATTCAAAACGTAGACAACTCTGCTAAAGCTCTCTCATACTACTTAATCTATATATTTTTATATTTAAAAAATCTAGTAACTGAGATTGTATTTTAATGCTTACGAAGCGAATTCTGAAATGTTCCTTTTATTCACAAGTGTTTCCATTATTTTGATAATCACCTGTACATAATATAATTAAATATACTTTACTTGTATCCCTAGGTATGTTATTGTTCCATAATTTATGTAATGTTTATATAGACTGAGAGAAAAAATATGGACTTTGACGTATTATACAAAATGAAAAATTCTGAATAATAATTCAAAAGTTCTCAATTTTCGGGTATTAAAAACTTAATCATTGATTAAATTATACATCTACTTAAAATAACATGAAAGTAATTTTAAGTACAAATATTGTATTCATTACTATAAGAAGTTCTTACCTCTAATTAATAAATATTATAAAACTGAATAATAATTCAACAAATCGAGTTTTAAAACAGTTCTGTGAATCTCTAGAAACTCATTTTCATTTAAATTACATTTATTTAATTAAAATATTAGTTCTACTTAGGTGAGTCAAAATTCCTTTTTAGACAACATTAATTTAAATCTAAGATTTGAAGGTTTATAATACTTATTTTTAAATAACAAGAATTGGATTTTCCATTTCCAGTTCTACAAAGAAATCAATTATTCTGGGTGCTGAAAATATTTCCAGACGTCTGCCCAAGATTTGCTTAAATTATTAGCTAAGAAATTTTGCCAAAGAAATATATTTAGTAGCTTCATATGCTCTGCTATTTTTTTAATATTTAAGCTAATGCTGCAAAGTAGTTATATCTCTATTTTGCAGCCTTAACTTCTATTAAAGACATTATTTGAAACAAATATTTGTATTACTATTTCATAAATTAGAACTGAGAAATATTTATAATTTGAAAGCTGTGCTTATTGTTTACGATCTAAACTTTTTTTTTTTTTTAAATAAAGCATACACATAAAAGTTTAAATAAATTTTGTCTATACTGTAACTTGTCCAAAAGAATATTTTTAATTATTAGGCATTTAAACTAAATCTAAATATTTATATCCAAGAACATTTGCAGTATATCACTGTTTAACTAAATGAATGCACCATAATTCGAGAATAGTTAGAACATGTCGATTTTTTACTAAAACTTATTCTTTATCTTTTCCTGTTGCTAAGCTTCAATTTCAATGCATTAATAAATTCAGATTTCGACTTGTTATTAGAACTGAAATTCAAATTTGATTTATTATTTATATATTAAGGAATAAATTTTGAAACTAAAAGAAGATGGAAATATATCCAAAGTTTAAACTAATATTCAAATCTTCTAAGAAATATATATTTTGTGGAAAGAGATACAATTTCTTACAAGAAAATCTGAAACTAATTCACAAAATATTACTCAAAAAATGTAATTTGGATGTTAATGTATTTAATTTAAAATGATATTTTTATCATTTATATGATATCGTAATAAACTATAATACTTAGTATAAGTTTATATTCTTATCATCTTATAAATAATACTTAAAATATCTTGGTTATTGTTCAACTTGTTACAGTAAATTTAAACTTTCAATTTAAATCAACACAAAAAAAAAAAAAACAATATGACAACAAAATAATAATAAAATAACCAGAAAAAAAGCTAAGAAAATTTCTCTAAAACAATTATAAAAAATCTATTGATTAAAACCTATAATTTAATAGTTATATATAATGCCAACTGACTAAGTTAATAAGAAAAATTGCAATATGTGAGAAAGATGGTCGAAAACATTTCGGCTATGGGCTAATGGGCATATTGTTTTAAAAATATTCTTGTTATAATTTGTTGCAGAATAGTATTTTTGTACAATTTTAAATTACTTCAACGCATATTCAAGCTATCAATATTAAGCTTTTTTATACGGGAAATATAAAAATATTAAAAAGAGAAGAATATTTTTAAAAGTGAATTGATAACACTTAAAACTAATTAATATATATATATATATATTCCCTTAAAATAATCGTAGTCACTGGTATAGGTAAGTGTGATGGAAACAAGTTAGGACACATTTGATTAAAGGGATTTAATACCCTAACCTTTCTCTCACGAAAAGTAAACATAAAGTCATATCCAAGGTTGTACTTCATCTCCGACCACTTGTCAATATTTGTAGTAACTAACAGCTTCCTAAAAGACAGCTGTCCCTGAATTCTCAAGATAAATATTTCAAAGCAACTGGAAATGAGCTTTTCAGGCAGACAGAAACTCTTTTGGTAGATTAAATTTGATTGATTGTTTACTCTTTGAGCATAAGTAACTGTCAATCACTCATTTTATATCTATAACATAAATGCTTATTTAGCTGGAATTCAATATGAATTTCCGGTGTACGGAAATGCTAGTTAAAAATCCAGATAGTTAAAAACAAATATGGCAACATTTAATTGCATGATTTGAATAACATATGTATATCAAAACAAACAGCAGCCATAAATCAAACTCTGAGTGACAGCAAGCATCAAGTTTTAAACTGCAGTTTTAAGCTTGGTAAATTAAAAACAAAATGCGAATAGTGATTCTTACGCATACCTTTTAATTGATTACAAAAGAGTTTTAATTGGAGAATATAAAAAGATTAATTCAATTACTCTAATTGCTTATATAATCGTGCTCCAAATTGATAATAATTAAACTCATGTTCACTAAAATAGTTCAAAATATCACAATATGTAGAATTTTATGTAAATGTAACTAAATATTTGATTGTAAAAACCTTTGTTGTGTTGTCCGATTTCAAAGAATGAAAAAAATTAAAATATAACTGCATGAGGAAAATGCGTGTAAATACTTTGTGAACATTTTTATTCTATTTTTCAAACATAATATTAAATAGAAACGTCAATATATAAAAATAAATATATTGTTATTAACTATAAAAAAAATCAGAGAAAAGACGATTGGTTTTAAAATTAAGTGTAATTCATAGTTTATTTTCATAATTTATATTAAAAACAGTAATGTTTTATAATTAATCTCATGAAGAATAATTAAAATCAATATTCTTATATTATTTATATAAATAACCAATATAAAAATTAGCACAAAGAAATCAATAATTTTTTTTTACTTCATTTTATTTACCTTTTTTCGTAAGTTTGTATAAATGCAAATTAATAAAATAAATGTTAAATTAAAAATTAAAATAAAAAACTAAATAATCACAAATTACTTGAATTCTCAACAACAGAAAATATTATTTTTTACAATAACTTAATTTTCAGTTTTTAATATATCCAAGACATTGCTCTGTTTAAAATATTTAAATTTTTGAAAAAATTAACTTACAAAAAGGAATTTAAAGTAGGCGTATTTGCCGGCCAATGGCTGTGAGTTTATTTTTCTTATCTCCTGGGCAGTTGGTCCCGGGGTCAAAACCTAGTTCGGTCGTTTTTTTTTTTTTTTTTTTTTTTTTTTTTTTGTTCTGAGATGATGAATGATATAAAGGAGTTTGTAGTGGTATGATGTGGGTAAATCTTTTCACCGCGTGACTTGGCTCACAGGTGCCCATTGGGTAACGATAAATAGGTAGCAGTTTTCGGTTTTGATGTGGTGAAAAGTTAATCATCCAATAACCGACATTTATTAAATAAATAGGCATATTTACTTTTCCGGTGACATATTTAAATAGGCATATTTACTTTACAGGGAGTAATAAATAACCAATATAATAATATCTTATTTTTAATTTTTTTTCTTTTGCAGTTGCAAAGAATGAATTAAATTATGATCAGTATAGTATATACTATGAATATCCACTTTATATAAATATTCATGAGTATCCTATTTATATTACGTGATCAAAAATTGATTTGTAAACCTAAATTGCATGCATAATATAATTATGAATTTACAAATTAATGAACAACAGTATTATTTTCACTCATATTAAGCTGAATACTGAAAAATTATTTCGTTTATGAATTGAATTTTTTAATTTGATCTTAGAAACATTCATTCTTGAGAAAAGCATCCATTCGGCTTTAGTATTCATTTGACAGGGATAATTTGTAATGATATGTCAAAGACAGATCTTGTTATTTTTAAATTTAATGAAGTAGAAGAAAGTAAATGTAATAAAAATGTAAAGAAAATTGAATATAATGTTCTTATTTGATACTTATAACTGGATTACTAATGAAAAAAGGAATCTATTCATCTAAATTTATATTTTTATTACATTGCAATATTTATTTTTTTTAAATTATATCATACTTTTAAAAAAGTAGAATTTCAGTTTTGAATGTTCAATAAACTAAAATTAATTTTTTATGCTTTATGTGTTTTCTTTTATAATACATTTTTTTTATTTTTGAAAAACTAAGGAAAAATTAAATTTACAGTGCAGTTAATAAAATGAATTTTAGTGAACAAATAAAACATTTAAGCGAATTGAAATGAAAATAGTCAAATCCAGAATGAAAATTAGGTGATGCGCAGGATAAGCAAACAGTTTACCACGGAAAAAATAAACCGGGATACACTAGTTTTTATTCAATGGAAACTATTCCATTATATACTAATTTTCAAGATTTTGTTCCTAAATAAATTTTTAAAAAATATCATGGTAAAGAAAGGTAATTTAAAAACAAAAATATTCTTAAAATAAAAATTGGAAAAAATATATTTCAAAGTGATTCTCAAAGATTAAATCTGGAATCCACTACAGTGTCTTTAAAAATGTTCAACATTATCTATCGATATGTTTCAAAAAGATAAAAATATAACTCCTTTATGGGGGCTTTTATTTATTTTGAAATTATAAATTGATCATAAGAAGGAATTTGAATTGTGTTTGCCAATAAATAAGCAAAATGATTACAATAAATAGTAAACAAAATAAATTAAATTTTGTGTATATAATATTTTAAAACCATTCTTTTATTATTTCTTAAGATAAATTGTATTTTTATGAAGTATGACAAGAAATTATCCAGTCATATTATTTTACATTTAAATTCCATTAAATTTGTCTTCAAAGACATAGTATATGACATTTAAAAGATTTAACTCAATAAATTTCATAGTTTTATTATTGATATTTTTTTACGTTTCATTCATGTTAAAGAACGTAAATGAAATAATTTTTAATCCATGGATGCTGAATTAGTAAAATAAAAATTAAAGAAAAGATTGAATTTCTCAATTCAATGTTTTCTAGAATCTTCCACTTCTTATATAATTGGAATGCTTTGTTTGATAATATATTTTAAAACAACTTTAATTTGATGAGGTTATTTTCTAAATTTTTAATACAAAAACAACCTCATCAAAAATTGAAACTGTTATCTTAACAACAGATATTCCTTTGCTTAAATATAATTGGAAATTTTTCATTCATGGGATAAAAAGGTTTAAAATGACTTTCGTACCCTTTTTAAGACAGAAATTAGGTTAATTGGGAGGAAAAAAAATTATAACGTTGGCATTCGAGACACGAAATTTAGTTTCTTACACACTAGCTCTATTCTTTTAAGTGTTTTAAATTTTTAGAAAGATAGGCATTCTTGTGAGAAAAGAATTTTTTGAAAATTGAAAAGAATGTTACCATTTTACTCATTAAATCACTAGTTGCATTCTTATTAAGTCGCTCAAGGTAAAATTGTTTCTCACATTCCTTTATTAGCGATGCTTCTGTTATTTTTATAATCAATACTGTGTAAAATTCTTATTCAGAAAAAAGTATCACATTAAGAATAGATTTTCTATTAGTGAAGTATAAGTATTGTTCTTTATTTTTAATACATTGCTGAATTAAACAGTTGTGTATTTATAAACTTCTAATACTTTTGTATAATTAATTAGTTCATTTCTGTTAAGCAGAATATACTTTGTTTCACTATATCAAAAATATAAATAAAAATACATTTTTGAAAATTGTGAAAAGTGAATTTATCGATAACATTATTAGGTAAAAAAATGGAATAACTTTTTTATCGGAAATAAAAAAATTGAACTAGTTAAAGTTATATACTATGAAATTGTATCCTTTTTTCATTAAAACTTAACATGTTTACAAAAAATTCAAGTTGGTGATACATTTATTTTGATTTAACTAAAAATATTGAATTTTCCCCTTAGTAAGCTATAATGAGTTGAAATCAAGCATATACACAATGAATGTTTTTAATTCTAGTCTTAAAATTTTAATAATTAATTTTTCTAGTTCTCAAAGCTTTAGAACCATTTGCTACCATGGAATTTTGAAAGAAATCGTATTATATGGTACGCATGAATTATATCGAATACTTAAAACATTTATCACATAAGTTATTTTTTTAAATTTTTTTATTCCTTAATATTATATAATTTTAATTAAAAAGGATTTAAATTAAAACACAACAACTTCATTTAATTTATCAAAAATGTAATGTCTCGTTATCGTGAAATATATTAGATAATGAAAAATAGTTTTTCAATAAATGCAAAATAATTGCTGGAAACATTAGTTTTCATTGGTAAGTATTTCAAGCATCAATTAAACTGAAAAAGACGAGGAATGAATTATTTTACTTCGAATTCCATTCTACCTCCAAATAAAACAATTGTTTTCCATTTTCATAATCTGAAATAGTTTGCCAAATAGCTAATATCATTTTCATCATTCATTAAGTATTTTCCTTCAAGGATCATAAATTGTTAATTGAATGTATTTAACTTCGGATTTCAGTTCTGAAATTTTATTAGTATCTTACATGTGGATAGTTGTCTTGTCATGCTTTCATTCAATCGATATAGCTTTAGTGTAAAATATTTATTATGGATTGATAACCAAGCTTAACCTTTCCAAGAAATATATCTTATGATCATTGGGTCTGAAAAAAATTGAAAGCCAAAATTTCCTGCAACCAACCTCGTTACAAATTTTGCAAAGTTAGAAAGTAGCTAAATAAAACACAAACCAATGAAAACTAAGATGTCAGAAACTCAGTTATATTTATTTTACCGTCGTTTTTCTCAAACACAATTTCTAGAAGACTCCATAAAGGTATACTTAAGAACATATTCATCATATTCTCATAGGTTGCAGAACATTGAAATGGCTTTTGCATTTTTTCATTATTTGGTAAAATTTTTCAAATAAATAATACATATAAAGGCGTACAAATGGTCACTTTGTTTCATTTGACTGTTTTATTTTAGTTTAATTTAAATGCCATTTTTCACTTTATATAGAGATATTTTGCTTTATTACTATCAGATTTCTACATTTTTAAGCTTAATAATTGTTATATTGAAGTGTTTATTACCTTATAATAAAAGAGTAAGCAAAATATTAAATGTTGTAAAAATGTGATTTTTTAAAATTTTAACGTGCATAATATCTTATTTAAGAACGTATTTTTATAATTCCAATTAAATTTCAAAATGTTCAGTGTACAATTTTTGTATTCAGAATATTCCAAAGTTAATAGTCGACTGTATTTTAAACAAATTATAATTTATGTAATTTTTTTCTAGTTTTTCTAGTTTAATATAATTCAGTTTAATGAATATGAATCAAATTTGTGTATCTTAATTAGTTAAAACATCATTATTTTTGAAATTACTCAAATGTAGTTTAACCATTAATCAATTACATATATTGAGAATAGTTTCGGTACAATATTACTGAAATTATCACACAAGAAGCAAATATATTATTTAGTATTAGAATAATGTAATGGCAGTTCAGTAAAATAAAATAATTCAATCTCTTTTAATTCATAAATTAATAATTGTTTCAGATTGTTGGTTGGATACTAGAAAAGCCCACACCCTTGGCGCAAATTATTTTGGTTGGCAATAACTGTGATCTCCGCCAACATTAGCAACTCTACTTCGATACACTTGATATTGTAAGCCAAACTATTTCCGGAAATTTGTTCTAGCTTGGCGCTTTTCTTCAGTTTGTCGCCAAGGATGGGGGCTCTCCTAGGAATTTATCCAACTCGTCTTCTATATCACCATACATTTATTAAATGACATCAATGAGTTGTATTATTATTGTCTGAAAGTTCTGTGAATATAATCAACCACTAATAAGAAATGTAATCAAGTAATTCTATTTTTGTATCCATATTTGAATATTAAAATATGTGAAAATTATTTTATTAACTTCACTATATGTATGACGTTGTTTTGAAATTTAAAATTCACATAAATTTTTAAGAATTTCACATCTTCTTTAAAACTAGAAGTATGCATAAATATTTTTTAATTTACAATTTTCAATCACTGCTGGAAGAACATTTTAAATATAAACAGAAATTGAATACATTTAAATAAAACAGTTATATGTACACGCATAACACTTTGGTGGTTTCTTGTCTTCCAGTTTTTTTTTTTTTTTTTTTTTTTTTTTTTTAATGAATGTAGTGACCTGGTTGAGAAAGATGATATTCTGTACCAAGTAGTTTGGACTTTGTGTGAAAAAATGATCTTTTATTAACCAATAGGTAATTAATTTCATATTAACCCGAATTAAAATCCATCGTATTGCCGACTGTGAAGTAAAAAAGTAGTATGCGGTTGCAATGTCTTCCAAATGAAATGATATTTGTGAGGAAGGGAATCCTAGTGTGAATATCTTCTACTAAGACTTACTTCAATATTACAAGAATTGTCCATCACATTCTTTATTAATTAGAAAACTCACTGGGTTGACCAATTACAGATGATGTTGAAAGTGTTGCTCCTTGTTTTGTTTAAGAGATAAAAAAATATTATTTGCTGTATTTCGAAGGAAATAATTATTTTTAAAATTGAATTCTCTAACTCGTTTTCATTGAGCCTTTTTCTTTAATACTCAAATTAAAATAAAAGTGCTTAACTATAGCAAAAATCCTATAAATTATTTATAGTAAAACTGTGTAAATTTCTTTTTTTAGGCCGAATGTTTGGATGCAAATTATTAATAGTTTATATACTAAGAAATTTCGATATATAATGTATAAATTTTAACAGTACACATGTTTTAAAATCCAAAGTTGAACAAAATATTTGAAATTATTTTATTTTGACTAAACATTTTAGAAAACTGTATCGTGGTACTGATTATATATATGTGAATTCATACCTGTCATATTGGACGACAAATTATTCAATTATTGTATTAAATTATTCAACTACATATTGTACTTAATAAAAAAAGTAAATAATCGCTTGCTTCATTTCTAAATCAATGCAGTTAACTATGATCAAAAGATATAAAAGTATATCAAATCAAAATGGAAACATAACATTTACATATACAAATACTATTTGTTGATAAATTATTTTTAAGGAGATAAATATTACTTTGAAATTTATTTAATGTTTCTGAAGTTTATTGAAAAAAAATGATTTCTAATAAAATTCAAATTATATCTTAAAATGTGTATATAACTGATTGTATTACAAGTCAATTTGTAATTCTAAATGTTCCGGTGATTTCATCATCGAATAGGTTCTGAAAATTATATAATACTTTTAATTTAATTGCGTCATATGATACATTCGAAATTCTTCAGAAACTTAATTAATAAACAAATAACTTATTCTATAGATTCAGTTGTCCATGAATTCAATAAAAATAAACAACTCTGCACTTGTAGAAATATTTATTAAAATATCTGTCAGGAATACGAATTTGGTCTGAAAATTATTCCAATATATTTAAGTTAAATGATTACGATAAAATATGTAACTAAAACTAATTGTAAAATTGCTTTAAAATATTAAAATACAAAAAATAATTACTTGTTTTTGTTTCTTTTTTATGTTAAATATTTAATCTCTTCATTTATTTTATTTATTTATTTTTTTTTAATTTTTAATTTGAACTCAATTGCATAGAAAATACTAAGTATTTGCCAGAACATAAATATAATTGAAATTTTTGCTTGTAATAGACAATAAATAGTTTTTTTTATTTTATTTATTTTTCATTATCTATTATCAAATATAAATATAAATTTAAATAATTATGTGATTTTTTGAAGTTATTTGCGCGCAGTCACAAGATTTTTATTATCATATCTCTCTCTCTCTATCTCTCTCTCTTAAAATTATTGTAATCATATTTTTGTGAATTTTTTTTCAAAAATATTTAACAAAATTCACTTCACAACACAGAGTTTTTATTGTGGTTGTATCAGATATAAATAGACTGCAAAATATCTGAGAAACTTTCATTTCAGGGAATAACATGAACTGACAGAAAAGTGAACATACGTTTCTTTTCTGTATAGTAATTCTCTTTTATATCTCCACATTTAATGTTATTAATTTATTTTAGTCAATAAAAATTATTAGTCAATTTACTTACATTTTAATAAATATTGCCACAAATGTGATAAATAATTAGAATAATAATTGAATTTTAATATAATAATATTTAAAAATTATAGCAATAAATACTTTTTGTTATCTTGTGAAGAAGTTTACATTATAATATACAAGAAAATACATGCAACGTGGTATCGTATAATGTTAATTTTTTTCACTACCGAAACATTTATTAAATTTGGTAGTTGATGCTTGATGGATAAATGGTGCTCACTTCAAAACATTATAATCATCTAAGTCCTTCATTGAATATGAATATTTGGATTGATTATTGTTAAGATTGGTTGTTTCTTATTTCTTACTGTTAAAAAATACGTAATAACTATATAAAGACATTAATAATATATTAACGCACAATATTGCTAATAATTAACTATTAATTAAAATATTTTGTATTACTAAGATTATCTGGTACTCTGCACGGAAATGAATGGAAAACTTTATGAAATGTGTAATAAATCTGAAAAATCCAATTTATACATTTTTCAGTTTATTTTGCAGTTATGGAATACTGTAAACGCTTTTAATGGAATAAATAGTTTTTCAAACAGAATCTTTTAAAATGGTATGAACTCATACCTAATGTAATAGAAAATCAGAAAAATTAATAAATTTTAAAAATTGTTCAATGATAAATATAGTTGAAACTTAAAATTTTAATTAATTGCTTTTAAGATATAGGATTATATATATATATATATATATATATATATATATATATATATATATATATATATATGATATATATATATATATATATATATATATATATATATATATATATATATATATATATATATATATATATATATATATATATATATATATATATATGAATGTATGTACGTATGTTTGCATATTAAACAAAAATCATTGTGATTTATGATTGTAAATTCAATTATTTCAATCAAATTGATAATTTTTAAAATGATATATAAATTAATTAATAATGATAAATAGATTTATAGATTAATTAATATTAATCTACATTTTAAGCTTTTATTGTAGAAATATAAATAAGCTCTGTTTAAATCAATAGTTATATTAGTTAAATTATGTTTTATTTGAAACAACATAGTTTACTTAAAAAATGTTTTATTTAAAAGAAAACAGATTTTTAAAATAAATAAATGTGACATGCATCAGTAACTAGTTAAAAACATATCAAGAAAATGCTGTTGATTTTCCTTTTCAGTTGGATTTAATAGTAGTCCTAAATACAGAAAAAACAAGCAAATGTAAATAAGATTATTTTTCACAATAAACAGACTTTTCATAGTAAATGTATGAAAAAATTAGGAAAATATATTGCGTATTTATCAGTAGTATAAAAAAATTGAGTTTTGTGAATGCCTTTTCCTGTAAAATAATTAATTAGTCTAAATTTTACTAAATATTGCGTAATTTTATGAATGTTTTCCATTTTCCGATGATACAGCTTAACACTCTAATGGAATAAAAATAGATTTCTTTTTAATCAAATCTTGATTGGGATTCGATATATATAAACAAATACATAAATGCTTTATAAAACGTATTCGTAGAAATTATAATGAATAATGTATATTCGAGTAGAAATGTATTTAAATCGAGTAGAAATGTATTAGTAGTAAGTATTTATTTCATAATTTCCATTTTATTATAAATAATCTTAAATTGAATTTGGTAATTGTATAATTACATTTAAAATGGTCAATATTTTATACAATATTTAATTTCTTTTCAAAACATAATTCAAAACATAGTTGAAACCTTCCAAAGTTTAATGCATTTTAATAAATATATCTTATTAAAATATACAATAATTTCATTTTTGTATATGTATTTTTTTATGTTTTACTTTATAAAAGTAATTTAAAATTTCATTAAAATAATCTTTATATGCATTGTATGTTTTACTTTATGAAAGCAAAACATACAATGCATATAAAGATTATTTTTCAATTTTTTCAGTGTTTGAGCTTATTTTCAGAAATTTCTACAAAAAAGTTTTAGTAAAATATATTTGAACATTCCTTTTGCTGTCAAAGAACAAGATTGTTTTATTTAAAATGTTAATTGATGATAAACAAATTTAATTATTTAAAATATTTACTTGCAATAAAAAAACTGCAAAACTTCATTAAATTAAGTTTTATAGCAATAATATAATTAATATAATTTTTCTAACGTATACAGTTTCAACAACTTGTTTCTTGAAATTGCACAAGAGAATAATGTTATTATCTCAATCATTCAAACGTCTTAATTCCTTGATAATTCAGATTGGTTTCTGACAGATTTCCTTCAACATAGAACCCATAGTCTATCCACTGAAATTTTATCCTTCGTGAAATCGAAGATAGCTGCGTAGAATAATATGAAACTTATTTTATAATTTTTGTTTAGTTTTCGGCTTAATTAAAATATAAACTATTTTACTTCAAAATTTTGATTGAAAAGTTTATTATGAAATTAAAAAAAAACTATGAAATCTAATTTGACTAATAATCTAAGTGTGCATGCCCCATACTCGCATATAATAAATTAACTTATGTAACATTCCTTCTCTCTCTTTAACTTTTCTTATTTATATAATAAAGCAATAGGCATTCTTTAATGATCATTTATGCGTTATCACTAAATTTAAGAAAAATATTTACAATATGACATTCTCTTTTCTCGTTGCATTTTCACTGTACAACTACTTTCAAAAATATCATTTGCTATTTTCATTTTGATTTTTGAAAACAAATGGCTTTTAACAATTTCTGAAGATATGATTACTAATACGTCAATGGTAGCAAATGCACAAGAGCTTCCCAACTTCAATTCTCTTCGTGAACAACGATAACATTTGAGTATAAAACATGGCATTCAATTAACTTTCTTTTAATATATCAATGAAACATTTCATCATGATGCAAAACACCGTGGTGAAATCCTGTTAATTAAACAGTTTTCTAGTCTATATTCTTATATGCTTAAAAGTAGTGCTTCATATTTTAAAAGTGATATTTTCGTGCTTCATGCTTTGAATTTAAACTGTAATTGTAGATAGAAGTGAGTATTTTTTACACTTTATCTAGTGTTTTTTTTATTTTTATATGTCGTTTTTAAAAAGTTTATTTAATATAAGATGTGCTTCAGTTTTATCTCATTTTTAATGAGCATTTTCGTAGTTTATAATTTAAACAGAACATAAAGTATGTTTTTAATATTTATATATTTATAACATTACTTGTGGGACTCCTATTTTTTTCTCCTTTTTAAAATGAACTTTCAATCAAAGTTTATTAAATAGTTCTTGGGACATTTGTTTTTATCTTTTTTTTTTAAAAAAAATAAATATCACATAATTTATTTTTCTACCTTAAATGCCTTTCCAGTTTTAATCCCTGATTATGTTGGACTAATATGAGTTCTTTATATTTTTATGCATTGACTTGAACTACAAAATTTCCTTTTTATGCATTTAAAGTAAAATATTTATTTAAAGTATACAGACTTTGTTTTAATATTTATTATTTGAATTTTTTTACTTCTGTTTGCAATGTATAAAAATATCTTGTATTGATACATTTTCAGTATTCATTCCATTAATTTAATGTGTTGTTCATTTCATTTTATTACAAATCATGATCTCATAGGCCTAATTATATGTTTTAGCTTAGTGAGTTTTAAGCTGAGTTAGTATGAGATAAATCATATGCAAACTAATAGTATATTAATAGGTTTATAAAATTATTTGAATGCAATGCAGAGAATCCTGTCCATTTTTAGCTAAATTAATGCCACAGACTAGATAATTAATTTTAGTGCTTTGCAGCATACTAGATTAGAACTTAAAATTTGTTTTATAATGTACATGTTTTTAAACAAATTGTATTGTTTATATTTTAAAATAATATTTCAATCAAAAATGCGTTGATTCTGTAAGTTTTCTTTATTTAAATACATCCTGAATATATTCTTTGGCCCATATTTTTCATAACCATAATGTTTATTATTTCATTTTCTAGTTAGGTAGGATATCCGTTTTCTGAACAAATGGTCTTTTAATGTTAAAATTTAAACTAAGTAAACATTGAGTATATTATGCATATATTGTTCATTTTATTTATTTTTTAAACTTTTGTAAAATGATTTAGTAGACATGTTGAAACTGAATATTACAAAGCAAATACTTTCAACAAGCATTGCACGTACTTTGTTTACATTTGAAAATGTTTGTATGTCACCATCTAAATATTTTTTATAAATCAGTGATGTCATAAAAATACTAACATTTATCGTAGGGATCATAAAATGTTTTCTTAAAATAAGTTATTTGAATGAACTTACTACTTGATTATTACATTTATGTATGTAAAATTAAAATTTTACTGATAAAATATGCAGAAAATTTAACAAATTATGATAAATAAAAAATTAAATTGTAGTTTAACTGTCTTTAAAATAAATGTTTTCTTTTTAGTTACTACAGCTTAATGCTGGCTGAATGCTATACTTGAAGAAAAAAAAACAATATCTTAATTATTTATTACTGTACAGTATTGACAATTAATAATAAAAATAAACCATTGAAGAAAAAATTCGAATTTTTCCTTATTGTTATTGCAGAAAATATACTTTATCCAATTATTACTGGGTATTTTTAACATAATTTTATCACACAACTGGGTAATTTTATCAAAATGAAGGAAAAATTTATTATTAATTCAGACGATCATATCTCGGTAATAAGTATCAAAATATATAGAGAATTTAGTCAAAATTTAAAAAAAAATGTTTAAATGTGAATAATTTTGGATAAAAAGTATTGAGATAAGCAGTTTCCTAAAATCAAAAAAAAACGTCCATTAAGGTTTTTATCTGTCTATTAATATTTTAAATACAAAATATATCTATTAACAAGAAGAAGAATAAAACTTATCAATTAGAGGTAACTCCAAATAATTTTAATAACACTTTGTAATATTGTCATTTATTTTTAAGGAGATATAATTCAAATTACATTGATGTTAAAGCAAGTTTTAAAATTAATAGATATGGTTAGTTAATTAAATATAATAAATAATGGAATGTATAGAAAATGATGTAAAATGTAATCTTATTTCATAAAATTATTCTTCCATTTAATTTTATGAGCTTATTTGAATATTATCCTTGTGCCACTTGTTGATGTTATGTTCTTACCTTGTAGAAAACATAGAAAATTAAAGTTTTATTAAATTGCAGGAATCCATTTATGTGAGAAATAAACAAATTAAAAATGAAAATTATTTACGCTTCTTGGGTTCCTTCGAAATTTAATTTAAAAAATACTTTAATTAATAAAAAACATGAAAATAAGAACCCATAAAAAAAAGGTAAACTTTTAAGTTAAATATCTTTAAAAAAATTACCGCATTTTACAAAAGTAAGTTAAAATATTTATATTTAATTATTTGCTATTCACTAAGATTTTAAATATCAATTTTTATTTAAAGTTACTTTGAAGTAATGGATATGTCTATAGAAAAAAAAGTAGCTATGCAAAGCTGTTGCACAAAAACTCTTCAGATTTTAAAAAGCCCTTAGTCCTTATTATCTTTTTAACTGTATTCTATGAGCATAATGTGTTCTTTGGCACAATTATTTTAAATTGTATTTCAAGTTGTTGTTATGATTAATTAAGTAACAGTAAATTAGTTCATTGTTGTAAGATGAATTTATTAATTATTAAATTTTCTCATTCCTTGAATGAATTCCGTTGCTATTGTATAAATTTATGCACTAAGAGTAAACTGGAAATTGCCTTAAATTACCTAAATAAATTGCTTATGATGTATGTTCTACATAAATTTGAGGAAGTTAATTTTGCCGTTGCATTAATTAATGATGATTTCTTGGAACACTTGTATTGTACGTCAAAAATATCGTAATTTATAAATTAGACAGTTCCCCCTTAACTGTTAATATTATTTGAAATAAATTAAATTTTATTCATATTTAATGAATGTAATCGTAAGTTTAAGAGCCATGTTGCATTTGGATAATGGAATTTATTATTAACAAACTTTCTTGTGGAGAAGTTATTTTATTAAAAAATATATATTCTTAGAAGGGTTAAAATATATAAAGCAGTACTTTTATTAGAATAAACACCATTTTTGATATGTATTTTTAATAAAGTTATTTAAAAAATCTAAAGCTGCTATAAGTATCAATGATTAGTAATGTTAATTATTTTTGACTGAAACTTTTACGAAACTATTTTCTAAAGAAAAGTTTTCCAAGTTTATCATCAGTAAATGAAAGGTAAACAAACTTCAAATGAACACAACATGTCTCCTCTTCAGAAACACGTTGACATTGATCAAATACAAAGAAACTGTAAGTGAAAGCTGTCTCGAATTATTATAGATAAATATTTGAAGGAGTCAGGAGGTATGCTTTTGTGATTGACATCATATAATTCGATTGGTTTACTTTTATTGAAATAAATAAATAACGCTTGACTATCAAAGTTTGTGGAACTAATATTTTCTTAAATTATTTTTATAAACTGCATGGTTCACTTATACAGTAAAAGTTGATTCAGTGTATAGAATATATATATATATAGTGTGTGTGTGTGTGTGTGTGTGCGTGTGTGCGTGTGCGTGTGTGCGTGTATGTGTGTGTGTGGTACTAAGATGCATTTTATTTTTTGTGTGGGAGATTTCTTGTAAGAGAACTGGATACGAATTTATTAGTACAAAAATATATCAAGCATATAATTTTTTTTATTGATTAGATCATTATAATATAAAAGTTGTATTAATATGTTTTGTTTATATACATCGATATTTGTGAATATTTTCATTTACAATATGCTTATTTTTCTTCAAATTAATTTGTAAGTTTAAGGAGAGCATTTATATTTAGATATTAAACAGCTTAAAAAATTATAATACATGAATTTTGAAAATATAAAAAACTAACTATTTGTGATATATACTCGCTATTTATTTTCAATTAGAATGCTCAAAGTAATGTTAAATGAAATTGAATATTGAAAATACTGTAAAATTATAAATAAAGAAACATAAAACTTATTTAATATTATTATCTACAAAATTTTTAATGCAAAAGAAATCAACGGGAGGTGGGGGGAAGATTCATTCCCTATTGTCAGCAACCTTTGCAGTCAGTCTCTTTTAGGAGCAATAATTAGTATTGATGAACATAACTTTGTTTTATTTTCTTTCATCTAGTTATTTCAATAATCACTTTCTCGAACTATTTTGTAATAAATATTTTTCTTGGATGAGAAATGCTTGTAACCACTGTTTTAAGTTAAAAAAAATACTTGTATGTATTTTATTTATATCATTTTGAAATACAGCTTCAATATTAATTATAACGCTAGAAGCTTTTAACAATATAATTTATTGACATAAAGCTTATTTATACTTGAATCAATGTTTTAACGAAGATCAAATATTGAAAACAATATTTTCAAATTTATTATACAAGATTTTTTTTTACTTTGCAAATAATGACTTAAGAAATTAATAGTTATTTTATGATCATCAAACATTTTTAAGTAATAAAATTAAATCATTTGCGAATAATATTTAATAATTTAGATCATTTTTAAAGTTTTTCCATACAAATGTTATCATAATCAAAAAATATTAGTTTCCAATATCTAAAAAGAAGGATTTTCTATTTATAGAGCATTATTAGTTGGTTATCTCCTATAACTGATAGAGTGTTTCTGACAAAAAATAATCGATAGATTTATAACGGGAATTATTAACTGTCAGAATCATTCCAAAGAAACTAAACGGTTTTACCAAGAGATAAATTTGATAAAAAAAAAAGAATGAAAAACCCAGAAAAACGTACATGAAACTAAACTCAAGTATTTTAAGATCATTTAATTGGAAAATATATCTGGGAATAATTTTTAATTTTAATACTTATAACTCAATTATTTATTAAATATTTAGTAACGTTTGGATTATTTCTATAAAGCTAAATTATATTTTTATGTATTGATATAAACAATTTAAACATTTATCGAATTATCAAAACTTTATGATAAATATTGCTGCTTATATTAAAGCATTATAAAGAAAGCTTTTTTCACAGAAAATTTGCATGCAAATCAATTGCATATGTTTAGCAATTTCATGTAATAATATCTATATTCTAATGGGTTAAAATTTCGTTAAAACCAATTCAGTTTGATATAATCAAGAAACATGAGATCAAAGAGAAAGGTACTAATTAATAATTAACATATATCTGTTAATTTAATATAGACGAGGAAACATTGTAACAATCGTGGGGAATTTATGGTATACATGCTAAATTTGGCACGTGGTGAAACTCTAGTGGTAATCTATTTAAGAGAGCAGCATAATTCAGAACCAATTCTAGATTCGCATTAAAACTTTCATATTTAATAATAAAGATGTATCTATTTTTCATTTATTCCATGTTGCTTATTATTCATTTTAATAAATACCATTAAAAATGGGAACCACATACCTACAATGTTACTTTATACTTTTTTGAATGGATAGATTTTATTGATACAATTGAATAAACTTTTATCGAAGATGACTCGATACAAAATTTATAAATTATGGAAAATTTTATATCTATCTTGAAAATTTCTTGACAAATGTAACATAATCTCCTTTTTAGTTAATAAAATAATATAATTTTCCATCTGATTCACATCGTTTAGTCTATAATTAGAAATTTATGATTGGGATCTTAAAAATAGGATTTTATTTTTCGTTAAAAGGTAAATCCATGTAATATAATGATGCATTTATTGCTAATAGAATCACATCAATACATGTTCACTGCGTTTAAAACAACACAATTATGATTCTACTATTTTGGGATTGAAAGCAGATTTTATTCGTATAATAATTTGGATATTTTGATTTTACTAGGAACTTCAAGATATATAATTATCAGATTTTAAAATATAAAGTATTCTTAATGTTGCATTCTAAAATGCAGAGAGTACATTCTTAAACTGTAATTTAAACATTTCAGGTAATACATTTATAAAAGAAGCACGAAATCCTTCATTAAACTGAAGATATTAGATTTCTATTTAATAAAACTCTTTATGTCATTAAAACTAAAGGTGTTTTAACAATATTTTTCAGAAATATTTGGTGTAAATAAAAAGTGTTATAGACTGATTTTTATTAATAATATGTTATAATGAATACGGAGAGGTTTATTCACTATAAAAATCTTCAATATTTTAGATATAATTATTTAAATAAATTCATATAAACACACGCACACATACATAGATATACACACACGCATATGTACAATATATATATATATATATCTATATCTATATATATATATATTATATATATATATATATATATATATATATATATATATATATATATATATATATATATATATATATATATATATATTATATATATATATTTTATATATATATATATATATCAAGCAGGTTGTTTCGACGCCGAGCGGTTCGACGCCAACGATTCGACGCCAACGTTTCGACGCGTGGTCAGTTCGACGCCGGGGCAGTTCGACGCCATATATTTTTTCGTATTTTTATTTATTTTTTAGAATAAATATGCAATATGCCTGATAATATATATATATATATATATTTGTTATGTATATGAAGCGTGATTCAAATAAATAAGCAATATGACTGATTTTTATTTATTGAATTATCGATTGTTTGCATGCATATTTGAAATAAATATATGTGTGAAAGTGTTCTAGATTTTTTTTTGTCCCAGATTAGTGAGAAGCCCTCGCCAACGTCAAGGCCCTGGGACATGAGGGAGGTTGTTTTTTTTTATTTATTTATTTCACAAAAACAGCATGAAAAAGGCAAAATACAGAAATGGTAAATAAACATATGGTTACAAAAAGTTATATTGCAGACAAATTTAATTACAGAGTAACAAGATTACACATAAATAAGATTACATCACAAAACTGTTATTATACTAATCCATTGCAAAATTATGCGCCACACCTTTCCAGGTATTCCATTATTTCTCGATTTTCAAAATCTTCAACTATTACTTTAATTCTCATATCAGCTCGCAGATACTTATTCCGCTTGTGCGGCGGTTCATCTCCACGTACAAATTGCTCATAACATTGGTCAATTGTTTTTGAACACGTCTGAGACCATCTATGAATTTCCATAATGTGGGGTGTGAAACACCAAATTCGGACTGTAAACGTCTGTGTGCTGCTTCCGCAGAAATTATTGGTGCGTCCTTCGTTATTTAAGGTTCTAGCATAACATGACCACATTTCTGGTTTAAAAATAGGACGACAGCGACGATTATTTCTCTGAATCCTTCCAACATAATAATCTTCAAAGTAATCTAAAATTGGGGTTAACTGATTAGGTAAATTCTCACTCAAAACTTCTAAAGCATTTTCAAGTTCTTCGATAGGCACAAAACTTAACGCAGGAATCATACGTGCATAGAGAGCAAAATCAGCATCGGTATTATATCGTTGCATTAAATTGAATTCTGCTAATTTGCGCTTCATATTTTTCACAAGGTGGAACAAGCACCCTTGAATTTCGGCGTCTGGAAACTTGCTTGAAAAGTGTTAATTAAGGCAATTTCAAAATCTAAAGAAATTTTTTCGCCTTAAAAAATGGCCAACTGTCTTGAATCATTTCAAGCATTCGTGTATATGTTTCTTCCGCCTTGTCGGGTAAGAGGGCATAAATGATTGGCAATACAAAACCTCCACGTTCGGCCATAATAACAAAAACCTGGTAAAAATGATGTGGTGCTAGACTAAAGTTCCATCAACGTAAATTTTTGTTACGAGGTGAATCCAATCGCTGACACTGGCTTTTCCGAAAATTAAAATTCGGTCTTTATCCCCCACTCCCGAATCGGCGATAACAAAATTTTCCTTATTTTCTCCGTAATATTTATAATTTTCTGGCAATTCAATGGAAGCTCTGTCAATTGGATTGCGACGGGAGTGCATTTATGTCTTTTCTACGTCTTTTAATAACTAATCTTACAGCTTCTCTGCTTGGAAACTGTCCTAATGCTCCAACAGACAGCTCTTGCGTTTCTTCAATGCGAATTACTGCGGGAGTTTCTTGTGTTTCACCTGCCCTTCGCTTTATTGATGTTAAAGTGCGGACAACTTCAACACGTGCTGCATTTCCTTCATGAGCATGATTGCGAACAAGTTTTAAAAATTCACTCGTAACTGCATCAGTGTAAATTCTTCCTTTACATTTATTGTTTTTGGAAAATTCAACTTCACAACGCCACGATTTTTTTGCTCCATTTTCTATATATTTATCGAAACAATATAAATATCCATCGTGCTCATACTTTTCTTTACCTCTCTTAGTCATATATTTTCGGCTTTCAGACATTTCTACGGTTGAAAGTGCTAACATTGAATTTAAAAATATCGACAGGCTTCCAAATAGATTACGGGCGCTTTAGAGAAGATAAGAAATGCGCATGCGTTGACAATCGGCAATACTTAACGACAAATCTGAGGCGATTTCATAACCCCCAACTGGAGGAGGGGGGGGGTTGCACTTGTCAAAAAAGAGTTAGAGTTATTTACAAGCCTGTAATATGTTTCAAAGAAAGAAGACTAGATAAGGATAAGCTAGTAACGGTAAGCTAGTAAGTAGTATAAAAATACGGAAAAAAATATATGGCGTCGAACTGCCCCGGCGTCGAAAAGTACGGCGTCGAACTGACCACGCGTCGAAACGTTGGCGTCGAACAGTTGGCGTCAAAACGTTGGCGTCGAACAGTTGGCGTCGAAACGTTGGCGTCGAACAGTTGGCGTCGAAACGTTGGCGTCGAACAGTTGGCGTCGAAACGTTGGCGTCGAACTGACCTGTACCGTATATATATATATATATATATATATATATATATCGATTCCTTCAAAATGACGTGATCCAAAAAAATCAACATTAAACGATTATTAAACGCTATTAAGAATTTGTTTATGTAATCCAAAACTTGAAAAGCGAAACACTTTTAGATATTTATTCTTAATAAATGGCAACTTTAAAAATTGTAATAATTATTCAAAAATGAAATGTCCATCAGTGATGAAATAAAAAGAAGGAAATTAAGAATTTTATTAGACAAAATCTAAAAGAGACGTCTCAAGGTATTGCCAAATTAAGCTGTTCTCTACTTAAATCGATTTCTTCCGTCCTCAGAATAATTTTTCTCTTTTCTCCTTGCTGAAAAATCGCAAAAGTAAAAGTTAATTTAGTGATCAGTAAATATTTTCCTGAAATAAGATTCAGAAATAATTGCAGAGACTTTCTTAAAGCGCTTAAGCATTCTTGAAACTATCACTTTGATTGTATTTATAAAGAAATGTAGTAATTTAGAACTATTCTTTGAACCCAATTATTTCTCTCAAGGGGCAAATTGGCTAACTCTATCTCAAAGGTTTTTCTCTTATATTAAATCGTCCAACTCATGAAAGTATAACTTTGAATCAAAGAATTTAATAATCTCTAAAAATCTAAGGTTTTGAATGAAATTCCAAAGATTATTACTAAAGTACGTTTCTCATTGTCAATAGACATTTTAGAATAAAACATTTCCAATTTTTTGTAAAAACAATTACTTGCTAAGAAACTTTTTGATATCATTAACTGCTTTAAAATGAATGTTGTGAAACATTTGCGATTTAATTTCATTGTTTAAGAATAATATTATTTTTAGATAATTCAATTATTGACTGCATACATTTATTATCTTTTTTATTATGTCTTAAACAATAAAGCTTGTAATAAAATATTAATTTTAATATCTTCACACAAATACCTAATGTCAAAAAATTCATAATATTAAATGTTATAAAATTTTATAATTTTGTTTCTAACATGTTTATTTTTTGCAAGTTTGTATTTGATAACAACTGGAAACATTTTTATAAAATATTAATGCTTATCTATGTGGACACTTTCACAAGCATGACTTAATTTATTGATGCGGTGAAAAGTGAACATTATGGTGAAGTTAAAATTGAACTATTTGATCTCAGTATTTCATATTTTATCTTATTAAAAGATTTTTTTTTGTAGAAGCGTAAATAATGTAGATATTACAAAATTACAGATTGTCCTTGTTCTGAAACTCCCATTTTTTTATTGTAATTCAGAACATTTCCTTAAGAAGATTTCTTTGCTTTTACTTACAACGTTATGACAAATAATATTATATGTATATATATTATATATATATATATATATATATATATATTCATTTTAAAATGTAATTGCCAAGTCATAGAAGAGTGACATAATTTTACTCATAGTCACAGAAGAATGATATACCTTTATTATGTATACTTTACTTATGATTGCATATCAAGTAATTTATTTCATAAACAGTTGTTTTTAAAAGCATAAGTTGGGAGTATCAACTCTGAAATAAACTCACAGATCATACTTTCATAGTTTAAACTCCATATATATTATCTTAAATATTCAAATATGAGAAGAAATAACGTTTAATTAACGCATTTAACGTTGTGTAAAAGTTTGTGAAAAAATATGAATTAAAAGCACTTTTGCATACACAGATAAATGCATAATAAATGAGAGACAGGCGCTACAAAGAAATATCAAACTGATGGAGCTTTCAAGAGCTTGATCAAATCTTGTATAAGCAAGAAAAATATTGCAAGTTTCATTAAATTTTTTAAAAAATGCAAGAGTATTTTTAAAATATTATTAAAACTTGTAAAAGAAAAATCTATAAAGTATGGAACGTTTTTTTATGATTTTTTCTCTACTCTACTCATACCAATTATATGATACGTAGTAGATTTGGAACTGTAAAAAATATTGATAGTCAAAATTTGAAGTCAGTTCCGCAAAATGTCAATACAATTTGTAAAATTCCTTTTATTTATCAATCAGTTCAATTTATACTCTGCAGTGTTCAAGATAAGATTATTCATTGGCCCTTAAAGTTAGGCACATTCTTCCATTTTAAATTGTTGAAGCATATAGTGAAGATGTATGTTAAATTTAAAGTACAAATGAACAAAATGTTGCAATAGATGATCATTTAATTTTAAAAAAATACGATAGATGTTAAAAAAATAATCAAGTTGACATTCAATTGAAATTCTAACTTCCCCTACCATACAATTTGTACTCTTATTTTTTAAGTAATTCATAATTAAAATGATAAAGCATTCTTATACTATATTTATAATTCCTTTAGATTGCTTAACTGAGAATAGAACTTTTATCTTATGTAAAGAATAATATTTTGTTTTTCTTTTGTTATAAGTTATTCTTAGCGCCATGAAAGTGCTTTAACCGGTTATCAAGATCACTTTTATCCATGAATACCGTTTTATTCATAAATCTCATCAATTAAATTCAGTCTCGCTGCATAATCGCATTTTAGTACTTTCGATAAAAAAATAAGTGTGGGAAATGAATATACCTACAGATGTCACTGAAAATCAAATTCAAAAAGTATTTTATTTGTTTTATTAAGTATAATTAAATAGAAGCAACAAATTGAAATTTTGATGTTTTCAGTGTTATTTTAATAACATCTCCATTCTAAGGATAGAAATAATTTGTAACGAGTATGTTTTAGAAATCAATTACATCTCTGAATCCATACATATCAAAAAAATAAAATATTCAAGAAATATATATGCTTGTTAAAGTAACATAAATTTTATAAAGGTATGCTAAATGTTTATGATAAAATTCTTCCTGAGACACACACAGCTTCCATGTAATTATTAAAATATATATAAATACTATTTTATCGATATGAGTTTATTATTTGTAGCATGTGCCAAACTAAGCATTTTGTTAAATTGTTTGCGTACACAGATATGCATGAATAAATGAATATAAGAAATTGTGGAATGAGAGCAAAGTTAAGTAAAAGGTATTTTAAATTCCTTAACAGTGTGCGTGTAATGATTAATTTAGAAAAATTTTATTCGTGGTACTAGTTGCACTAAGTCTATTTTATTCTATTTGGTTAGTTGCTTTCAATGTAATACATATTTTTGCATAAAGTTACTATCCGCAAAAAATTTAAAGCAGTTTTATATACGTTAAATTCCAATCAATATTTGTAAAAGCATTTAATTGATGTTATCTTTACCAAAAGCAAACATTTTACTTGTTTTACATTAGATGTTATATGTTAGGGTCATTAATTATATATATATATATATATATATATATATATATATATATATATATATATATATATATATATATATATATATATATATATATATATATATATATATATATATATATATATATATATATATATTTGCGGCTGTTTCTGCTAGTAGTTGTTTACAGTAATATATTTGAAACTAAACAAACACCACCAGCTTTCTACTTAACAGCACTATGGAGGAAAATAAACCAAAATTAACACTCCACTATAATGTCGCCTTAGGGAGAAACTTGTTGATATTGTCTCCACAGATATAAGCTGAAGTTAAAACCCTGGATATAAAATTCATCCTCCTTCTCATAGCCTGACTACTCTGTAAAGCTATGAGAAAATTAATGGAAGTACACATACAAATCTCTTCCTTCCCAATGAGAACCACCATCAGGGGTAAATGTTCTAAAATGCCTAAGAACGCATTTGGAGAGAATATTATTGGAAATTCTTCCTCGGTTTAAGCAAACCTGGATTATTTACGGAAGGATTCAGCCATCGCAAAGCTAGTGTTGATTTGGAAAGTCTGCTGATAAATCCGACAACAGTACTGAGAATATTTCTGATAGTCTCAAAAGTTTATGATAACTTTAAATATAAATGAATAACTCTTTCAGTTTTATTTGATTTCCTTAATTTCTTCTGAACATTACTCGATATACTTTTTACTATTATGTTTAAATATTTACCTTGCATGAATGAGCTATTGCTTTTAATGAATAAGAAATAAAACAGTTCAAGAAACCAATCAGCACTCTTACTTATAAAGATATTATCATACCTTATAAACTTAAGGAAAAATTTGGACTCATGAAAAAGGTGAAAGTAGAAAATATTATTAGAGTTTATGAGTATTTATACATTTTTTATCAAAGATTGTTTTCCTTATTTATTTTATAAAACAAGATTACTGAAAATACCTCCTAACTTTAATTTCCTCTTAAATAAGTAAATATAATGCAAGTAAAATAAATCAATGCGTGCATGATATAGAAGATTCATTGTGTCTTTTAAGAAAGGAATATGAAAAAAATCATAATTCATACAATTTTGTTTCCGTCTAAAATCATTTTGCTTTATATCAAGTATTATTTGAATAATATCGATTAACTTCAAGAAAATGTTTTACAAATAAATCAAGAGTTTCTTTCATTATTCTTATTATTAGATTATCAGAAGAAATAATTCTATGAAGCTTTCACATATTTTTACAAATAAATCAAATCTTGACATTTTTAATAAATCAATCTTAATTTTTATATCACCATGCATTTTAATTTGGAATTTTGCAATGAGTAAAATATAGATAAAACAAAATAAAGTGATCGATATCTTTGAAAAATAATTTTTTTCATTTTAATTAAAGTTTTGTGGTCATTTCGGAATATATTTAATTAAATGTGCTTCCTTTATTCACGTTTTTGCTTAGTAAATATAGTATATAAAACATTTTGTTACAATATTCTATAAGATGTGGAGAAATGTGAGTGTACTTTTGCATCTCAAATAACAGAATTCATGTGAATCCCTTTAAATTTCTAATTGATTGAATAATCTACTGGTGACTAACAGAATGGAAAGAACTTTATGTCACGAAACAAAATCATATTCAATAATTTATGACATTTATTAAATCTGAAACCAGTCTGATGAATGAAGTCATTTAAAGTACTCTGGTATGTTATTATTTTATTTATTTTTTCTTATTATGCATCTGACTAATTTATAAATTTTATCACCGTCAGAAACAGTTTATAAAAGTTATCATGAAATTGATTTTAATATAAAATTAAACATTACATTTAGTGTAGTTATTTAAATAAAAAAGGCAAAATTAAAAGCCATTAACAAAAATGTATATTTCTTAAAGTTTTAATTTTTTAGCCACAAGTTTAAAAGCTTTGATTTTTCTCTATTTTATGGTAAATATGGTTTTTAAATGAATGGTAAATATTTATGGTAAAGTTTTTGGTAAATATGAAAATGAAATTTTATGGGAAATAAGATGTTTATTTCCAAAAATGGAAGTCGCGAATCAGGGATTTCATTCTTTTCATTTAAAAACTATTAAAATATAATAATAAATTATAAAATTTAAAAACTGAAAAATTTACGAAAACATTTTAGTAAATAAACATTGGAATTAGTTAAATGTAATAAATTAATTTTATAAATTTTATTTTCAAATGATAATTTGTAGAAGGAATTACAATTAGCGACATTTTGTAAAAGTAATTGAAGAAAAATAAAAAATTTTGCTGTAATTATTTTAAAAAGTGTTTTATCAAAATTTTCAAATTTATTATTTAAATGCAGCAGTTTTATTATTATACTCATTATTCTTCTCTTTCTTTTATCATCATTTATCAAGACAAATTCCAAATTTTATTTATTCAATTCCAAAATTTTTATAAGAATATTTTTTAATAATTTTTTAAACATTAAATATTTTTAATTTTAATTATTCAATATTAGTAAAACAACTTTTATATAGTAAAGCAACTTTTTAAATTTAATTATTCAATATTAGTAAAACAATGAATTAATTTTTTTTAAATCTAATAAAATTTTCTGGATAAAAAGAAATTATGTTAAGCTTTGATTTCCTTACAAAAATTTAATGTAAAAATAATATCGCTTCATATGTTTTACTGTTTTCCAACCAATTATTGTAAAAATGAAAAATTAATAAAAAATTATAGAATTTTCTGTTATTTAATTGTACTAAAGGAAATATTCATGGAAATATAGTAAAAATAGGATTATTTATGTAGCTATAATAAAGAAGAAATAAAGAATCATATACTACAGATTCATTGTAAATGTGTACTGGAATTGTTTAAGGAATGTTACTACTAATGCTACAGAATCATATTTCGACAAAATAAGTTGTTGTAAGGAATAAAATCATATTTCCACTTTATATTGAATTGATGTTTCACTAATCATCCTAAATATTAAGTATTTGACGTTTGCCTCAAAATTTGCATTCATTTAAAATCACTTGCTTTTCATTTAGTCAATCTACGTATTAATACGAATAAGCCGCATAAACTTATTTTTTAATATGTTCAAACAAAATTAACATCTTCTATTTGTTTTTCAAAAAATTAAATTATTTTATAAGCGATTATATTTTAATATATTTCAAAATCCGTATAAAGGTTCTGAATAATTTGTACTGCTTAAGTTAAATGTAAATTAGATAAAATAATCGAAATTTATTTGACAATATTTTATGAAGGAAACGTTAGGTTAACTAGTCAATCAATTAAATATCAAACACATTTTATTATCGATATATCGTATCAGCTTACTGATAAAACAATTTAAAAAAGTGGTTTAGATTTAAAAATGGTTTTACAATAGAATAAGATAAAATTGATATTAATTTCAACTGACAAAAATTTCAAAACTGAATTAAACTAACAAAAGCAACAAATTTGAACTAACAAAATCATCGAAGAAATATCAAGCTTAACTGTTCTTAGCAGTTAATAAGAGTAAAAATTTGGATTACCCTCTTGTGGTGGTAGAAGAGAAATAAAATAACTTCTGTGCAAACCATCATGTAGAAGTCCAACTTCCTCGGAGTCAAGGGAAACCAACCAATAGGGCAAATATTCTTAATTTTTTAATAGTAAACCTGATATTTTCTTTGGTATTCTCATAAACATTGCAAAGGATTATTATTTTCAATGAATGAATTTAAAAGTTATCAAAAGTAGTCTGCATTATATGTAGTCCTAATATACGAAATAGGAACTAGAAATTAGGTTTTCTAATTGAAATATGTTTTCTTGTGAAACGCCAAAATTAAAAAGAAACTATTTTATTAATTTTTTTAATTATAACGATAACATTTATACAAAATATTCTTAGATATTAATTAACTCATAAATGATAGATAACTGTCCATCAAACTGAGTAGATCAATTAATCGAATGCATTTGCTAGTTTGATTGATAAAACCTGGAATTTCAATTGTTAGTTACATTTCAAATAGTGGATTTAAAATAGTTTACGAAGTTTATTCCATTCTAGAATATTTTGAAGTTTTCCATTTTGTATTCCCAGATGAAAAATAAGGAAAAGAAATCTGTGGATTCAGTAAATGTCAAAAGTGTCCACATCACGTCGCACGAAAACGCCTTTTGATAAATGGCCTCTTGAACATAATCCCATAGTTGAGTATAAAAAAATCTGCCAGCTGAATTGTGAAATAGCATGTTGCAACATGTCCAAAAGAATTACACTATAACTGCAATTTGCTCCGCCAGTCCTATGAAGGCGAAAAAAAAAATAAAAGAGATTTATTGCCTCTCTCTTCGTATACACTCTTAAGACTCAAAAGAAGGAAAACAAAAATAACTAAGGTTCAGCATATGAATTAGGTACTTATGTTCAAGTTTGAGTCCTAGAAAATATTTTTCTGTCTGTTTTTATTTTGATAAGTGATTTGTCTACATAATTTTGAGTTTAAAAGTTCTATTTTTGACTTTTGGGAAACATTAATCTTTATTATGTTTGTCATAGCTAATTTATTTGCTATATTATTCATAGAAGTCCACTAAACCTATGCAAAATACGTGTCAAATCATTAAATTCATAAGGAACATAACTTATGATTAGTATCATTTTTCATACTGAAATACAGAAAATTTAATATTTTGCTTTGCTTTTATAATGTTTATATATATATATATATATATATATATATATATATATATATATATATATATATATATATATATATATATATATATATATATATATATATATATATAAACAAGTTTGATGTTATATACACAAATATCAGATTATGATTTTTAAATACCATAAAGAATTGATAATATTATATAAGTTATTCAAGAAATCTTAATTTGCTATAAAATGAAAAAAATACGGGATTTAGAAGTCTGAGAGCAGGGAATTTATAAATAAATTTAATAACACTCACACAACTAATAATAAAGTAGAGGACCTGATAATAAAGTAGAGGATTGTCTTACAAAATCAAATAAAAATGTGCATGTAATTTATTTTTGGTGGTTATATGAAGTATACATTTTTAATAAGACTATATATTTTCTTTGAGAGATAAATAATTCACTAATATATTTTTTAATTAAATTAACAGATTATGTAGTTAAAAATACTTTACAAGCAATGATGTTAAATATTAGTGTGTTCATGACATTAAATAAATTTTTCGTTATAATTACTTGTAGGTAATAGTTAATTAATAAAATACACTCTTGGATATTAAAATTTTCAACACCATGATATAAAGTAAATTTATATATCTTATATGTAGGCAAAATATTATTAATACAGAATGATTAAACTTGCAAGCATTTTCGGTGTTTTTAGTAATGTAAAGTTGGTATAAAAAGTTATGACGCATAAAACGTTCCTTACATAAATAGCATGGAATTGAGCTGGTTTAAAATCATCGGAATGACAACTGATTTCATGCTAGATCTGCTCTATGCCATCATTTTTCAATGTTGTAGATAATTAAGAGTGGTGGACAAATCTCTCAATAAACAGACCAAATATTTATTGTTATTGTTGATGTACAATAATATATTTATACCTAAAGTGATGTTTTGAAACCATGCAAGATAGCAATCAAATAGCATCAGTATTGAACAAATTTAAAATTAAAACAACTCCATAGCTTTATTGAATAATGACATTTAATGGTCTTTGATAAACCACTTGGTTTACGATGTTAGAAATATACCTATAGCCACTCATATAATTAAGAAATCGAACAAGAGATGTGACTGTTATGATTTGAATGGATTTCTATATCAAGGTGTGAGACGCTCGTAACGATATTGAAAGCTATTAAGTAACACTGATTTTCAAGAAAAACATACGACCAATAGAATGTCGCAAGCAGAACAGGGATTGGTAGGAAAATACTTCATGCGAATATTTCTGTTTCCAGATTTATCCTTCACAGATCAGAACATTCATCAATTTCTATGTTTCATTAAAAAGAAAAGTTGATATTACAATTGTCTTGCTCACAGACCATGGCTTAGTGATAAAATACAACTATTTAGAGCAAAATGGCCAGAGTTTGATATCAACCACTGTTGAAGAAAGAGATGTAGGTGTTGCTAACTCTGCTTTTTTTTTATTCAATTCGATAGAGATAAATGTATGAGAGTATTCTGGTTTTTCTCTTATGACAGGTTGATAAACTCTGAATCTATAAATGCTTCAAAAAATTACATGGTGGATACTAAAATGTTTAAAATTAGTCATGGTCAATTGACAGTCCATGAAATGGTAACAAAATGTTGACGTACTGGTACAACATGGTTTGTAAAAGTGCAATCGAACATGAGTATTTCATTTATGCTTTTTGCACGCACGACTTTTAGTTTATATGCTTTAATGCTTTCGTCGCCTCTTCTCTTGGTACTTGTCCACTCAAGGTTCGTTGATCACTATACGCACTTTTGCACTTATAGCCATCCGTGTCTCAATATAATTGAACCATTATATTCTATTTCAAGACATTAAATAATAAATGGATACCTGTATTGGTATCTCAAAACACTGGCATTATTTCCATAAAGTTGGATACAATCTTTCGCTAAACACTGTCCAGCCTTCTTTGTATAACAGTGAACACATTTTACTAAAAAATTTAAAATGTACTGAGGAAGGATGCTTATCGATGGTTAATGATCAATTTCTCATCACCTATTTAGTAATTATTCCCTATTTCTCTACAAATATTTAATTAACTCTACATATAAACTTTATACATCTATTACAAACACTTAAACACTTAACCACTAAATAGGTAAGGAATATATATATATATATATATATATATATATATATATATATATATATATATATATATATATATATATATATATATATATATATATATATATATATTCCTGTTACTAATATAGTGGTTACATACCTGATACGAACGAATATTACTGAGCTATGAAAATCAGAAATATATGATCTCAAAGAGCATAAAATTTTCTTTACTTATAAAATTCAGTTAGTCTGGCGATTCCTCACTTGCAATATTTTAATTAGTAAACTATTTTTTTAAAAATACACTTTCATTAAACTCACTTGCATTCCAGACAAAAATGACGGTTATTAGGGTTATATATAATTTCTAAATTTTTAAGAGCTTGTCGAGAAAATTCATGTGTGTCCGTAGTAACAGTTAAATTTATAATAAAATTTGTTTTATATTAAAGTATAAAATTGGTTAAATTTCATCGAGTTTGTTATATTTAAATATGCTTTTGCTGAAAATATTACAATAATATTCATATCGTATAAATTGCGTCATGAGATCGGAAAACATTATATTTGCATCTAAAGGATATTTCAAGATATCGTAAGTATTGAACACTTTTTGAATTGCTTTTAATGATTAACAATCTTTAATAAAGTGATCTATCCATGAAATTTTTTTTCATTCTCTTCAGTTGTATGACAGGTGTAAGATAAATATAATCAGTAACAAGCTAAAATACAAATATGTCAAAACAAATCAATACATTCAAATACAAAAATGTAGAATAAAATTTCCCAGTTTAAAATTTACTGTTAGAGTATATCAGTGTTTAGAAGAGACATTTAAGTGGTTATTTAAAAATAGTAATTAAAATTTACAGAAAATTATAGGAATAGTTAATACCAGTCTCAAATAGTTTGAATGAATCTTTTAGAGAAAATTATTGAGATTACTTATGAAAACTATCTAGTTGAAACAAAGAAGAGGAAAAATTGATTTTTCATTTTTAGGCATATTATCGTTATCCAATTCAGTAAAATTAATGTAGAAAATACTACGTGATATGAGTGAGATGTTTATTTTATAATTTTATTAGAATAATGTCTTTGATAATACGTACTTAAACTCAATGAAAATATATTAAAAAAATACAGTAAATATATATAAAGTACAGCAAATAAAATGCATATTAATTTATTTGGAAAATTTATTTACAAACAAAAATTAAGCAATTTATTTATACTATTCCAAAAAATGTGAATTATTCATTGTCTTTAGCAATTTTCCAACAAAAACAGAAATTATGATAAAAAATTATTGTTTTAATAATAATATTGTGGACACTATAATTATTTTAAATGAAATATATATGAATTAATAACATCAATATATATATATATATATATATATATATATATATATATATAAATTTTCTAAGTTAACTTCGTTCCCGCCCATCCTGTCTAGTAGTCAGAGTGCTTGACTGTGGGTAGGTAGGTCCTGGATTTGAATCCTTGTTCAGGCTTGGTGTAGATGCACTTCCTCTCTTTGTCTATCCTATTTTTGTACTTTCGTTGCATAAATAAGATTAGAATGGTTGCCTACCCTGTAAAAGGGTGTATGTACTGAGGATGTCGGACTCTACACCAAAATATGGCTCATTTGGAAAAGTGGAGCAGTGCTCTCAGTATTTCATGCCTACCTGGCACAAGACTACAACAAGTTAATTTCTTTAAGTTCTAAAAATATCTATCTCAGATAATGTGAATTTTCTTGTTGAAAATATTTTAAATGCTCATGAGAAAAATGTTGCGACAGATTCATATGTAAATAATGAAGTATTTTAGACACATTTCAAATTAATTAATGTATTCTTTAATTGTTTGCTTGTATTAATAATATTGAAATTTATAAATTAAATATTGCTATTAAAATGGGTAAATAATGTCTGAAAATAATACGATTGTATAAATTACATTTGAAGTGTAATCATTATACATTTTATTCAAAATTCAACAAAAAAATCTTTTTAAATGGTTATTGTATAAAAATTTATTTCATTTTTGCTTTAAAGAGAGAGGAAGTTAAAAAAATCGTTATATAACGAGAAATGGGGAAGAATTTAAGGAAAGTTAGTCGTAGTAATCATGAACATTAAAGAAATCTATCTCAAAATTGAATATTAATAAATCCCCAAATCAACTGCATCATCAAATATTGATTTCATAAAATTTTCTTATTCAAAAAAGTAACTACTTTTTAATATGATATATTATTACACAAATTAAACACAAAATTTCTTTAAACTTTAAAACTCATTTTAAATCACTGAAAGTTTTCAAAATAAACAGGAATTTAATTTCCTTCCATAAGAAACTTTATCCGTTTTTAAGAATTTCGCATAATATGTTAAAAAATGAGATGGCAGTAAAATAAATTATATCTGATGCTGTATATATATATATATATATATATATATATATATATATTTATATTTATATCTATATATATATATATATATATATATATATATATATGTATATATATATATATATATATATATATATATATATATATATATTTATCTGTTTATATATATATATATATATATATATATATATATATATATATATATTTATATTTATATCTATATATATCTTCAAAATGAAATATTATGAAATTTCGAAATTTCTTAAAAAATAATTATGAACAATGTTAAACATTCTCGAAATTCAAATGTCGTATCAGTATATTATTTAAATATCTGTCTTTTAGAAATAAAAGTCATTTTATAATTCCACATTTTACACAATTTGCTTTAAATTTCAGCTCAACAAATTAATTGTGGTGAATAAATTTTTTTCGGGTTATTATTTAGAAGGTGTCCTAAGTTGAAAAAATTTCTTTCAATTTACATATTTTTACGATCTTATAGTTCTTTTTTCTCTAAATAAATTAATGTTTAATAAAATTTTGTAAATTTATCTTTGAAGTGTTTGTTCAGGCACCTCTTTAATATATCATCAAAATAATGTGATTAAATTTGATATTCATAATGAATTTGATAAATTTGTTAGGAAAATCTAATTTACTTTTAATTGGAAACTAACAATGAAAGAAAAAATTATTTGACACTAAAAGAATAAAAATGCAATTAGATTACAATAAGTTTGCAAATAAACACATGATTTATTACAAATATTTGAGCATTTCAATTAAGATTTTAAATATATTTCACGTTTATTTAAATATATTTTATATATTTATTGAAGAAAATGTCATATAAATATTGTTTAAAGTTTTAAGATAATATAAATAAATTTCATAAAAATAAAGGTTATATATATATATATATATATATATATATATACACAAGGGTCACTCTGGAATGTTTGAGATACAACTAGGTTTTTAAAATTATACTTACAAAATTTTAGGAGGGTTTAAAGTAGTCTCCTACAGCATCAATGCTCTTTCATAGACGAACTTTCCACAGATTAAATGCCTCAAGTCATTCATTTCTAGGAATCGATGACAAAAATGCATTTATAGCCACATCAATCTCTTCTTCTGACTGAAAACGACGTTCACGTAAGTTCTTTTTTAGCTTATAGAATAACCAAAAATCACACATAATTAGACCAGTTGAATACGGCGGATGTTCGATCACTTTAATTTGTTTTTGCTTAAGAAACTCAACTGTTAATCCGGCTGTTTATGAAGATGCATTTTCATTGTGAAGCATTAGTCCCCTAAAATTCAGTTCTTGTAGAATTTCTGGAAGACATTTAGTGGTATACGAGTTTGCTGGTACTGTCTTCTGTCCTTCCAATTTGAAGACTTTGACCAATCCCGTATTTCTGAAGAAAACTTCAAACATCACTTTTTTCAGTGAGCTTTGTTTTTTCACCAATGTTGGCGTGAGATCATCTTCAAAGACCCAGACTTTACTTACTTGACGTATTGGAACGTCAAAATGCACGTTTCATATGCATGTTTCATCAAGTGTTACAATTTTAGAAATGATACGGAGCTTACCATCATTTAGCAATTTAAGAGTTTCTTGGCTGATTCTGACACGCAAAAGGCAAACTACTTATTCCATATGTAATTCTTCATGAATGGTTTTGTGTATGACTGCGGATCGAATGCTAAGTTCCGTCTACATCAGTTGATAGGTACAGTGATTATCATCCATTAACATTTTTCGTAAGGTGAACACATTATCCGGGATTACTGCCGACGGCGGCCTTCCTGTGTGTATTCATCCTGAAGAAAATTATGACCTCTTCTAAATTCTCTAAACTCTCTGAATACAGTAGCACAAGCTAGAGATTCATCACCAAATTCTAAATGCAACCATTGAATGCATTTTTCTGGATTTAGTCCTGCTTTAAAATCATAGCGCAAAAATGTTCTCGCGTCAACTGCATTTTCTCTTTTACTTATATATATATATATATATATATATATATATATATATATATATAAATATGGATATAGATATACATATGTATATATATATATATATATATATATATATATATATATATATATTATATATATATATATACATAATAAATATATTAAGGTTTTGTTATAATTTTTGAAATCCTTGCAATGGATAAAATAATTGTATTTTTTGCAAATATAACATGTTTTATTTAATTATGAATGCTTAGAAATTTGTTGAGTGCATTTATGAATGCGATATTACTAAATGAATATTGATGAAAATATGATAGGAAATTATATTTCATCTATTAATTTCATAATAAAAGAAATAATTAATTTTCAAATTTCCAAAATTAGTAAGAATTAGAAGTAATTTACAAGCGAAATGTTTTACAAGAACACCCACAAGTAGAAAAAACATTTAATCGAATTAATTTTTATCCAAAATATGATTTAAATATTTGTAATGTATTAATAGTAATTTTTAATACATTAAAAATATTTAAATTCTTTCATAAATGTAAAATTCAATCACTTTTTTTGATAAAAATTTATGTGAATGAAAATTTTAATTTGATCATATAAAATTTGATATTAAACTATTTTTTTATAAATATTTCTCAAGAGAAACTTTATCTTTTAATATCATGCTGTATGATTCCCATGTTTGCTTCTCATTCAAGTTTTCCTCATGAATAATTGAAAATTTTATAACCAACATCCTAAGTATCTCAAAATTTTATGAAACTTGTTTTTAACAAAAATATACTGTTGTAGGTACAAAGAAATTACCTTTACAATCTGCACAAAAATGCTATGGAATAAGCTTTTATTTTTTCATTTTTATTTGTTTAAATTTTTTTGTTTGCTATAGGCTTTTTTAATGAGTATCTCGTCATGCTGATAAATAATTGTTAATCTGAATAATTTTCTTAATCTGAGACTGCTAACTGCATTTGTATTACAATTTTAACTGCATTTGTATTACAATTATTCTTACTAAAAATTTATTTTTAATAATTTAAAAATAAAATTTTAGTAAGAATAACGTTAAATTCTATACTTCTTATTTAATATGAATGATATAGATGGTTGATTTACTATTATTTTAGAAATATACTTTTTATCTGTTATCTGATGAATGTTTTACTATTTCAAATAATCTTTTCTAGCAGAATTTTACTATACAATATTACATTTTCTGTTCTTCGATCTTGAACACTCATGATCAAAATGATCAGGTTTTGCAAGAATGAAAAGCATTTGAAAACACACTACTAAAGAAATATCTACGAAAATTGTACTTTTATGATTCTTTGCATGATAACTGAGTGATAAATAGAAAAAAAACCTATTTTATATTATTTTCATAGTCTTCTCTTCATGTAAAACATATGCTCCTAAATAACTGAAATTGTAGCCCTATTTCCAATAAGTGCAATGTGTCCTTATTTCGTCGAGCCTGGAGTAATCTGGTTTATATCAGAGTCATCTCATCGGGATCATAAAAGATGAACAAGCCACGCACGGAGTCCCGACGAAAATCTGCGGATCCATTTTTATCATATGTCGTCATTCATAATGTATGTGGAAGAAAATGAATAATGTCTCCAGTATCGGGAAAAATGAGAAAGATGAGGACTTCCAAGCGGATATGATGAAAGCGAAGAATATTGCATTGGACGATGATGTAGTAAAATAAGAGGAACTATGATTTCTTGTATTTGGATCAAAGTGAAAAGGCATCATTTTACATGGAAAAGCATCTCCTAAAAATTATTTTAAAATTAATTTTGATTTGATTAAATTATTTTATATCAGTTATTATGTTTCTGGGGTATAAAACTAATATTACATAATACTCTAATAATGCCTAAGCATAAACTTATCAATATAAGGGCCCATATAACTGAAAATATGTCTTCAAATAAAATTAAACGTTTTAAAGTAAATTTAAATATTTGAATTTTTCTATTATACAATGTTTTATTTAGTTTAAACTGCATTAATAATTTAATTATGAATATTAATGAGGAATCGATATAGAAAATGTGTTTGTACACGATACGAAAATTCCTAGGCTCATTAATCATCTTAGTACTATATACCGATTAATCACATACAATTTGAGCCGTCTTGTAGCAACTTCAAGAAGAGCTATTCGCATTTTCAGCTATATTGTAAAACTATCAGCGACAAAATACCTTTATTGAAGTAGTTTACTCAATACACAGCATAGATATAGAAACATAATTAGTCTAGAAATATGAAATGTTTAATTAAATGAATATATTAAATTATGTTGAAATGTCTTTATACTTTACTTGCCTTTATTTTCTTTTTATGTTATCTATCTAATGTTCAGGTAGTTTTACCATATAAAAACATTAGAGATAATATTATACATCAAATTGCGGCTGAAAAAGTAAACTGTGTTCAGTGTAACCTTCTTCAAGTGCTAAGAAATCAGAATAATAGATTACACGATCAAATACTTAATTTTCACTGAAATTTTGCCATGATTTCGTGGCAACGTGAAAAAAAGCTTTTATGATTTTTTCCCTTAAAAGCCTAAAAGAAGAAGCATACAAAACAAAACTATTAGCTGAAAATTTTATTATAAACACCCCTGTGTGTTTGTTAACCAAATTTATGATAAGTCTTATATTAAATTTTAATAAATAATGAAGTTTGAACAATGATTGAGTCAGATACTTAATATGTAGCATACTTACATATAATCGATATACGTTTAATATTATTTCCTAATAGTTTAACTAGTCATACCACATTAGGTTACAGGAATCGCAAAATGCGGTAATAAACAACTTTTGCATAAAGAGGGAATAAAAATTAATACCTTTCCACTATTTTTGCTTTTTATTTGAATGATACTTGTCTAAATCACGCTTGGTATCATTTCTCTATTTATAAATGTCCCATTAAAAGTATTTATATTTATTTGCTTTTTTTATACTATTTAAGATTTACTACTTGCTTATCTACAGCATTGATAATAAATGTAACAGTATATATATATATATATATATATATATATATATATATATATATATATATATATATATATATATATATATATATATATATATATATATATATATATATATATATATATATATATATATATATATATATATATATATATATATATATATATATATATATATATATATAATCTATTAAGATATATAAAATCTTTTATTCCATACATAATGTATAAAATATAACCTAAATAATTTCTACATTAATTTTTCAGTATCAATTTTAATTTTAAGAGAAATAATTTTTCCGAAATGGATTTAAAGTGGTACTTGAAGCAGTAATTAATAATCAAAATCTAAACATTGTTAATATGGTGGTCAGTGTATTTATTTGGTCATTCATAATTGGTAAGAATGTTAGAAAGAAGTATCCAAGGCTTTTTGATGTGTTTCAATATTTAATTTCATGAAATTTTTCATATGTTTATCTGGCATTCTAAGAAATTTCTTTATCATCTGATTATTTTTCTTGAGTTTTTCTCCAAAAACACTTTCAGTATTTGCCTTGGGTCTTCCAGATATGTGTCATTCATTTCATTCAACACCCATAACACTCGTATATGGGCAACATCTAATCCTCGTGAATACATGACGAAATCTCTGCATCCAGCTAAGTTGACAGTCTGGTGTGGCTTCACCTCATCTTTCACTGTCGGACCTTTCTTCTTTGAAGAACCATGTCCCAGATTGGGCTGGAAAACGTGCACAGTAACCGCTAAGCGTTACCTCACTCTTTTACGTGACAAAGTCGTGCCCACATTAAATCAAAGAGGTGTGTTATCTGTAATAAACTTTATGCAGGATGGCGCACCACCACATTATGCCAGTCCAGTAAAATGATTCCTTTTGAGTACCTTTGGTGAAGAGCGACTGATCAGTCGATTTTGCAAGAACACATGGCCTGCACGATCACCCGACATCACTTCGGTCGACTTCTGGTTGTGGGGCTATTGAAATCACTTGTGTACCGTTCATCTCCTTCAACATTGGCCGAACTCAAAGATTCCATCTGTCGTGAGGTTTCTGCAATTCATTCAGACATATTGCATTCAGCTGTAACGGGCGTTGCGAGTCGCCTTAGTTGTGTCGTACAATGTACTGGAGTGCATTGTACTACATTGAACAACTGTTATTATCAGAATAAATGAATGGAGCATACTGTTGTAATTTTCATTGTGTTTCAGACATCTATAGTCGACTTTTTTAACTAAAACATTTTTTGCTGCAAAAAATATTCCGACTACCTTGTGAGCCCTTTCTTGCAAACCGCACCTCTTTATTTCACTTTCTTCTTTTTTTATGAATTTTTAAAATTGTAACGAACTTTTGGCGGCTCACCCTGTATATAAATATGTATATATATATATATATATATATATATATATATATATATATATATATATATATATATATATATATATATATATATATATATATATATATATATATATATATATAATATATAATATATATATTGCAGTTTAGAAATTTGCGAATATTTTAACATATATTTACGTTAAATCTTTAAAAATGCTGTTGATATTTCTTTAAACTACATTAAGACATGCAGATTTAAGGACTAAACGAAAATTAAAAACTGAATAACTGTTTTCAAACTGAAATCCTATTAACTTTCAGGTAAATAAAAATCGAGGAATGCAATAGCATGAGACTCTACTTTATGACTGGATAAATCTACTTTGGAATTTTTCAACATATGATTAATCTTCGATCAACGATGGAAAATGATTTAATAAAGAAAGGTGTAGTACACTCACTTGCCAAAAATATAAAGATTTTAAATAAAGTCTCTATAAAATTACTTTTCAACAAACAATTTTACACTCTTTTAAAAATTGTGAAAATTTAATAAATTGTAATATCGCTTAACTCTTTTATTTCTTCAATGTATAAACTATACTTTCATGAAAGTTATTTAAAATAACTTACAAAGTTATAGAGTATATTTGCTAAAAAGTACTAAAAATAATTTATCTAGTAGAAAATGATTTGCAATAATTATTTATCTTCTTAAACATGTTCTTTTATACGCAATATATATTTCTTATTTATTCAAGCTTAAAACTAATCTGAAATTGCCTTATAATGCCTCTAAATTAATTTTTTGTTTTACCTCCTTTTTAAGTATTTTCGCTAGAAGAAGAAAATGAAAGTGAAGTCCAAAATCAATTAAGTAAGCTCTGGTTTATGATATGTAAACGAAATTCTGTTTTATTACAAATATCTCTTTGCTATAAGGTATACAATTGCATTAGCTCCCTCATTAATTGTCGGAACAAAAGTGACCATTAACATAAAAGTTCACATTTTTAAATATTTTAAAATTTTATGTTTTACATGTTTGTTTAAACACAAAAAATTGAGGCATTTTTTTTTTATTTTTACAATAATATTGCTAAAATTAAGTTGATTATTATGATATTTTTTAGTTTTGAATCACAAAATCAAATATCCTTTATAAATAATGAGGATGAAATATTAATGATTCTTTTTTAATTAAACATTCAATTATATTTTACTTTACAAACGCACATACATACAAAGGGTATGTTATATATACGAAACCATGCTCAAAATAATGTGAGCATGGATATATAACAACTGAATTGTTGATTAAACTTACATAAAACCACAAAAATCCCTCATCAATGTATTTGTGCGATCATGAACTCCACACCTAAAGGGCCTCGAAGAGTTCTTCGCCAAGATAATCTTAAGGAAATTAATAATATGAACTTAAATATTCTTATATATCATTCTGCCGGAAGAGGAAGAAAATGCTAACAGCGCCGTCGTAGAGGATGTTTCTACTCCAGTCGTGGAACTCAGCAGGGAATCGCTTCACGGAAGCATTAGATGTAAAGAAAGCTAATGCATTTAATTGTTACTTGTGACGATCGATATTTATTTTTGCATTCTTGATTATAGTTAAAACTGGTAATTCTAAACTTTTATCCGTATAAGATTCAACTGGTTCATCAATTAGGATGGCATGATACGGAGATTCGCGAAACATTCGTACTACAATTCCTCACAAGAACGACAGTTGATGATTCTTAGCAATAGAATATTTTGTGGGCCGATGAAGCCTATTTTTCATTGTCACATCTGGGTGACTAAATTTATTCACTATCGGACCATATTTGCTTGAACAAGTGACCCTTCAAAGACCTACCACTTGTTCTCTAAGTGGGCTACTGCATCGTTACATGTTGGAGACCTACGTAATTCCTACTCTTCAGCAACGAGACTCCCTACAATAAACCATATTCATGAAAGATGGAGCTCCACCTCACATCTAAACCCAAGTTCATCAAATGTCGTGGTGGACAATAACCAACGCATGGGTGATCAGTCGATGCTTCCCAATAACATGGCCTCCACGATTGCCCAATCTCACACGTTGAGATTTCTTGCTATGGGGATTTTTGAAAAACAATGTATACCCCGTGAACCTTTGAAAATTGTGTCCGATTTGAAGAACAGTATTCACTGTCATTTTCAGAACATCCATGTTCTCTCTTCGGTCAATGGTAAAAAAAGCGATTTTCAGAATGGAGTGAATTGTACAGGATGGTTCTCATATTCTTCATTCTCATTGGCTTGCATGTTTAGTAATGTCAACTAGAGAAGTTAATTTTGCTTAATAAATTGCTAGTGCAATATTGTAATTGTGTATCGTCCTTATTGCGATCTTTTTCTGTGAGACCACTAGTTCTTCATTGTTTTGGGATCTCAGCTTGTCCTTTTTTCATACTATAGCTCATTGCGCCATTTAGTATTGATATATTAAACTATTTATTTTATTTCATAAACCTTGAAGCGCATTGTCCGAAATCTCTATTGTCCAAATATTTTGCTCTTTCGGCTAGTAGAATGGCCTACAGGGTACTTTGTGTAGCAGACGTTTAATTTTCTAATTCTGTATATATATGTATATCTGAGCACGTTAAAACATTAATAAAGGAACTTTTCAAATTAGTCAGATGTAAGATTTAATCGCAAATAACTCGTTTCATGTGAAAAATGATATACATAGAGATATATAATTTATTTTCACTTTAGTTAACAGAACAGGAAGTTTGGCACATAAAATGTTACTAGTGCAATCTCAAAATAAGTTTGACACCATTTCTGAAAAAATAGTATTTTGAGGAATCAGTGCAAGTAGACGTATTTAAGGTTAAATATGTGTGTTGACCCATAAAGTTTAATGTTGTGTTTATGTTAATAGAGAGTGTAAATTTTAGTATATTACTATCGTCAAGTACTCTAGTTTTGAAACTGAATTTTGCATTTACCTCAAGAAAGTATGACAATCTGTCTATGCTAAAATTGTGCTTTCGTCCTATTTATAAAAAAACGCCAAGAATAACTGAATTATCTTCTTCAAAGTCATTTAATGATCGAAATACCTTATTTAAATATGAAAATTCTAAAAGTTTTTATCTTAATTTTATTATTGGATGAATCAAGTTTTTTTTTTATTTTTTTTTTATTTTTTTTTTTTTTATTTTTTTTTTTTTAAGAAATATCCTACAAGTTCAACTTACTAGTTTTGACAGTTAAAAAACTTTAAAATATGTTAAGTTAAAAGGATAACTTAAGTCCAGTGTTATTAACTAGTTTTGAATTGTTAAAAAAATATTGGAAAATTTTTTCCTAAATGTTTGAATGATGTGAAATAGCAATTTTCCTCTAGAGAATTATGCAATATGTTGCATCATGAACTGTGTGTGGTCTGAATAAAAATAATATTAAATCTGTCGAAAATTAAACTAAAAGACATGTAAATGTAACACGTATAACTAACTACAAAAGCAATGTAACGCATACAATCAGTTTATTTATGAGTTGGATTTGCTTATTCATCTTCACATACAACGGGCCTCACTATCTTAAAAATTTCTTAAGAATATCTTTTCATAAGAGTATCAGATACTTGTACAGAAAAAGAGTTATACAACGAATTATCACAGAATTTAACATTCTCTTATAAAATCATTTCCCAGAGAATCTAAGGAGCACATAATATCACTATTGCGATATTTTTATTCATATTCACGATCACACATTCACAATACACCTCTAATTATTTATCTATTGATTTGCAGTCAAAATCAACGTTTGTGTTACATTAATTGATTTTTCGGATTGGTTTGACATGTTGTGTTTCTTAAATATTTTTACAGATTCAATCAACAAATATTTGTTCTAATGACACATATTGCAAAATAATTTAGCCTCAGTGCTAAGCCATTTTCCTCTGTAAACTGTCACAAAGTAACTAAACTCACCTAAGACAAACTTGAGTATAAATGTTTGCTGTAAGTATCCATAAAAATACTTGGGCATATAAATACACACATATGTATACATGCATGTATATAGGTTTATTAGAAAATGGTCTTCAAAAGTAAACTACAACGTCAAAAATCGAGAGGATAAATTTAGTAACTACAATAGAAGTAATGTTTTTCAAATTTATAAATTTTATATACACTACTAGCCATTAAATTTGCTACACCAAGAAGACGATTTGCAACTGACGTGAAATTTATACGATGGGAAAAAGGTGCTGTAATAACCAATGATTAGCTTTTCAGCGGATTCAGACAAAGCGGCGCCAGTAGCGACACCTACATTGTGTTCAAATGAGGAAATTGTTCAGATGGTTCCTCATACACAAATTGCATTTGAACGTTGTTGCCTAGTGAAAAGTTGATGTGATTCCTCGTGTAAGAAGGAGAAATGTGTACCAGTACGTTTCTGACTTTGATAAAGGTCGAATTGTAGCGTACCGGGATTGTGGTTTATATTTTTCGCAGTATTGCTGCTCGCGTCGTTCGAGTTCCAATGACTGTCATCAGAATATGGAATCGATGGATTCAGGACAGTAATACGGAACGCCATGCGGCATCTCAACGGCCACCTATCACTAGCAGCCGAGAAAACAGGCATATTATCCGCATGGCCGTAATGGATCGTGCAATCATGTTACGAGCCGTGAGTCAAGAAACGGGGTCGTTTGGAAGACAAGTGTCCACACGAACAGTTCGACGACGTTTGCAGCAGCATGGACTGTCGTCATAGACGACGTCTTGACGCTGCGTCATAGACAAGAGCGCCTTCAATGGTGTGATCAACGATGAACCTGGGCGCACGAATGGCGAGACGTCATCTTTTCAGATGAATCCAGGTTCTGTGTACAGCATCATGATGTTCGCATCCGTGTTTGGCGGCATCGTTGTCAACGCACACTGGCAGCGTGCATTCGTCATCGTCATACTGGCCCATCACCTGGCATGATGGTATGGGGTGCCATTTGATACACGTCTCGGTCACCTCTTGTTCGCATTGACGGTGCTTTGAACAGTGCACGTTACATTTCTGGTGTGTTACGACCCGTGGCTCTACCCTTTATTCGAGCCCAGCAAAACCCTACGTTTCAACAGGATAATGCCCAACCGCATGTTGCCGGTATTGTACGGACCTTCCTTCATACGGAACATGTTCGGCTGTTGCCCTGGCCAGCACGTTCTCTAGATCTTTTACCAATAGGAAACGTCTGGTCTATGGTGTCTGGTCTATGGTGACTGGCTCGTCACCAAACGCCAGTCACTACGGTTGATGAACTGTTGCATCGTTTTGAAGCTGCATGAGGATCTGTACCTGCACATGCAATCCAATCTCTGTTTGACTCAATGCCCAGGCGTATAACTGCTGTTATTACTGCCAGAGGTGGTGGTTCTGGGTACTGATTTCTCAGGATCTATCCAGCTAAATTTTTTGAAAATTTAATCACTTGTTATTTCTAATATAATATATTTGTCCAATAAATAACATTTTGTTATCTGCATTTCTTCCTGGTGTAGCAATTTTAATTGCCATTAGTGTGTATATATGTATATATATATATATATGCGTGTATGTGTATGTGTGTGAATATATATATGTAGGTTTACAGAACCAGTACTGATTCTAATCTAATTTGTAGACTGTTTCTCCACCTCATGAATTATGGACAAGGGAACCTAATCTGATTTGCATTTTGTAGTCGTTCATGGTATGATGAATGTTGAAATTTTGAGACAATTGCATAGTAAAAATAAGCTTCGTAACGTTTACCAGAGAACATTCTGATACTTTCAACTGGTACAACAAAAATAATTCAGCAGTAGTCTTTATTCAATGTTTGAGGACGCAAGTTTCATGTGTGCTCTGTCTGATTAATCTGAATTTCCATTAGATAATTTTTTGCCGACCATCCTATCAATTGATCAAAGTGCCTGACTGCGGATATGGAGGTCCTGGGTTCGAATCCCGTTTCGAGTATGGATGTATTTTCTCTCTCTATCTATCTTGTCTTTGTCCTTTCTGTGTATGAATGAGGTGTGAATGGTTGCCTACCATATAAACGGGTCCCTATGACATGTGTGTACTGAAGCAGTCGGACTCCACACCAAACATGGTTCAGTATGAAAAAGTGGAGCAGCGCACCAAACATTGTCACCCTAACTGACACAAGACAAAAAAAAATTAGATAATTTTGAATAGTATATGAAATATTCAAGTTTTCATATTCTTAGTAAGAAGTTCAACTTGCTTTAATCATTCATTAGAGAATGAACTATGAAAATGTCAAAAAATATTTAAACCAGTACTTGTTGCTGAGTGAATGAAAATATTTCTTTTAAGATTATTAATTGAAATCTCCCGAAACTAATTCTTTAAAATGTAAAAAAATTAAGGATAAATTTAAATTTTAAAATGATAATATATAGTTTTAGATCTTAATATTATATAAGACTTTGGTAATTAATATCTCAAATGATTATATTGATAGGGAGGTCCTGATATCAAATCCTGGTTCAGGCATGGATATACTTTCTCTCTCTCAATCCTGTCTTTGTCCTTTCTGTGTTTATGACAGATGTGTGAATGGTTGTCTACCCTATGGCATGTGTGTGTACTGAAGAAGTCAGACTCCACACCAAATAAAGTTCAGTTGGAAAATTAGAGCAGCTCACCCCAACTTACCAGCCTAGATTGCATACCAGAGCAACAACAAAAACAACAAATGATTACATTAAATAATATAAATTACTAAATTTTGAATTTTATGTATTTTTTTCAAATAAAATTCAAAATTTTTAGAAGAAAATACTTTTATTAAATAATGTTTTTTTAAATTAGAAAACAATTATATATTATATAAAATATACTTAAAAATATTTTAGCTTTTAATAAAAAGCGCAATTTTACATTTACAATACTAAATAAATAGCTTAAAAGATTTACTTTAAAAAATACCACCGAAAACCTCCAAAAATCATCAAGTTACAAGTGGAAAGATAAGATATTGGATAGGCACAGGAAAAACAGTTTTCTTGGTCAAGATTGCGTAAGAAATGCTCATCAATAAATTCATTCCAATTTCTTTCTGTCTGCGTAGATTTCTATTCAGCCATTTCTTTGTAGTGAAGAGAAAAAGTGAAAGAGAAACACTCTGAAAGGGTTATTTCAAGAACCCTTGAGAAATACAATACAGAGAAACGTTATCTCACTAAGTGCAATGTCGATATTTTTTCGCAAACTATTTTATTCGTGGAATAAAATGGATACAAATGCAAACCGACAAAATTTATAGAACCGTCCAATGTACGAAGTCGTTGGTAGGAATTAATATCACCTACTACGGGTATAGAAACCATGAATATAAACACATTTTAGAAAATATTCTATTTATTTACAAATATTAGAAATCAAGTTAATTTTAATGGATATTGCTAAGAATGACAGTTAAAAAATGTTTTCATATTTTTCTGGTACATTTTCAATGAAGAAAACAGATAAAATTTCGGATCATTGACATATTATGTAAGTATATTAGGGAAAATATTGGTACTCCATTATTTTGATTGTTAAAGTTGAGATAGGAGCACAAAGCTTGTATGCATGATATCAAACACATTGTGACGCAAAATTTTGGAAGTGAATGTAATTTTAAATCTTAAAATTGTGTGTCTTCTATGATTAAAACTTGACCACATTTTCAGTCTGGAATACAAACCCCGTATAACTCAGAGATAGTGAAAATAAGAATTTCACATATCTCATGATTAATCAAATGAACTAAAAGAATGAACTAACGCAACCATGAATTATTAATTTTTACTGAAAGCATCGCCTCCATTTTAATTTACGTTAGCATACACTGATTTAAATGTAGGGGAATCATATGAAGAAGAAATACATTAATTTATTCATTGTATAAGACTTACACTTGTAAATTCCCAAAATCTCGTATTATTACTGTTAGAAATGAATCATATTTCACAGAGGAATTTTTTTAAAGTATTTACTATAAAATTATCAGTTTGAAATATCCAATTATAATTTTTTAGATTTTATGACTATCCTATGAACTATTCTAAATTTTTGCTAATTGTTTACCAGAAAACAAGTATATAAATTACTCCTCAAATATATTTGAGATGGTAACAGTTATGACCAAATAAACTATCATGTAATATTTTTCTAATGTCCGTGGCTGCCCTTTGGTCTTTGCCCTATTCAGCTCTATAATGGGTGAAGCGATGGCAATGCATATTGTGGGGCACCCAATCAGTGTGTCAGCTTTGCCCCGAAAATGAAGCGATAGAAAAAGACAAATGCAAAGAGAGAAAGTAACATCTGTGCCCAAATCACGATTCGAACCAGGGAACTACTGTTCCAAAGTTAGGGACGCTAACTTCTCCACCATAGGTCGGCATTCTGTAAAAATAACCTTCATTAAACGCAATCCCAATACCACAAGTACATACCACGAGGTACTGCGGTTTGACTATATTGAAACTTATTTTGGACATAATCCTTGTTTAGTCAAAAAGACTCGAAATGTTCACATGACTGTTGATTAGTTATAATGACAATACTTGTTTTAATAATTTTATGGTCATAAGAAAGCAAAAGCGAGGATTTTGGAACAGCAAATACACGTGTAAATGAAGTTAAATAGTTCATTAGAAATTGAAAAATATGGGTTTAATTTTTTTAAAATAAATTTGATTACTTATAAAAATAATGACTCACTATGAGTTTAAAATTCTTTTTATGTATTTTGTGTTAGTTGCTAATAAATTATTTTCGGAGCGCTGAATAAGTTTTGAGAATTTTTCATCCTCTTACATTTATGTATTTCAATATGACATAAATATAAAATTTATATTTATTTTTTTTAAATCAAAGTTATATCGTAATAATATTTCAATTAATGGTAAGAAGAAATCAATATTTTAGTGAGTATTATCAAAAGAAATGAATCCAACAAATAATATGCCATTACACAGTAGTAAACCCCTTAATCTTTTAAACAATATTTCTTAACAAGACTTTTCTGTTTCAGAATTTGAGCTTTATTTGAAAAAAATATTGTATTTAAACATATGCGTTAATAAGAAATCAGTTCATATTTAAAATATTAGTTTTACGTAGTGATACTAAACAATAATTAATCGTGGTAAATTGTTTAATACAATCTTCAATGAATTACATGTAAAAGCAATTGATTTTCTTCAGGATTTAAAATTTCCTATTTCATTAGTCCCAATGCAAATAGCTCAAAACATGTGCTAAATGAAAAATGCTTTTACTTTCATTGAATCCAGGTGAATTAGTTCTGAATTAAACATCCATTTCGGAAAACAAATATTTATTTCAAATTAAAATATTTTAAAATATTCCGCTTTAGCAAGCATTATAATTAACTCTTAAATTCCCATTGTCCCTAAATTAGCTATTAAATTTGTTGACATATCGATTAAAAACGGAAATTAATTACAGCACTTTTCACAAATAAATGAAAGATAATTCAGTCCATTTATCTCTACGAATAACTGTTATAAATCTCAATAAATAGCTAAGCCTATTTAATCTCTAATTTTCAGTTTCTTTTCATTAAGACAGCACCTTTTGATATTTTAATCATTTTTAATTATATGTCAACTAATTTATGTTGTGAATTATTTAATATATATACATATATATATATATACATACATATATATATATATATATATATATATATATATATATATATATATATATATATATATATATATATATATATATATATATATATATATATATATATATATATATATATATATATATATATATATATATATATATATATATACATATATATATATATATATATATATATATATATATATATATATATATATAGATAAATAGATAGATATACATATATATATATATATATATATATATATATATATATATATATATATATATATATATATATATATATATATATTCTTAGAAAGTTTTGCATTTTAGAAATTATTGTTATATCACAATCGGATCACAATAAGTTTACCCTCATACATAATAATTTGTTAAACTGTGTGTACTAATTTGCTAAAGGCACCCACTATGTTGAATTTCACTTAAATCATTTCACATCTGCTTAAGTAACTTTAAAATGTTGCAGTTTTAAAGCATGGTTTCTTAGTTTAAATTTAACAATAAAGAAACGTGTATATTGATTTTGGAAAGCATGTCTAATTAAGAACTGGAAAGACAAATAATAAATTTAATCAATGAAAATAAAAGTCAGATAAATATTAAATATGAATAGCTTGCATGATCAGAAAATAAAATCATTTGTTTCATTTTTTCAGTTTATACGTCAAAAAGTAATTCTAATATTTAGCACATAAATGAGTTTACATTAAAAAGTAAATTTTAGTTTTAACTAGCTGGGAAATTGTAAAAAAAAAAACTATATTGTAAAAATCAAAATAATATATAAACTGTACGGTGCCTTCCGAAGAATTAAAAAATCATTTCTGATTGAAGTATAACTTAAAATATAAAACATTAATTTGTACTGTTTAGGATATAATATTAGGCACATTACAAGGCTATTTACCTGACTTTTTTTAAAACGATATTTTTACTCAAGAAATAAAATCTAGAGCAAGAATGAAAAGAGTCGTAATAAGCAAAACTAATCAGTAGCACAATTTATATATAACTACCTTTAATCAGAAAGTTATTAAACATAAAATCTTTGATAATTTAAATCTGTGATATAAAGCATTTGCTATCAATTTTACATTGGAAATTAAAAAAAGCAAATAGCATTCTAACAGCAAAAGTTCAAATCGTCATTAGTTCTGATTTAAAATATCAAAAAAATTATGTACTAAAAATTTGTATCAAAACTGAATATTTATTTTGAGTATGGGTATCTTGATGCAAGCTCCATTCCTGTGACTTCAATTTCAAACAAAATTTACTGTGTACCAATAGAAAATGATTCATATAGTTTTAGTAATTATATAATAACCGGCTACTATGTTTCACACCATTCAGCACTACTAGGGGAGGAAGTGGTGATAGCTTATATAGTGGTACACTTAGGCCTCTTTTACACTAGACGACCTTTATCGTGCGATAAAAAGTCGATATTTTATCGTTCGAAGTTATTAAAAACCACACAATAGACTGCTGCTATCTTTCAGTTTGAGAAACTATACTTCATCAGGAGCCAGTCTATTGTGAGGTTAATTACTTCTCACAATAAAATATAGGACGACCTTTTATCGAATGATAAAAGTCGTCTAGTGTGAGAGAGGCCTTAGAAGGTTACTATCGTAGACCTGAAAGTAGATCTTAATAATTTCGAAGCAGAAACTTAGAACTGGCCTGTCTCCTCAGAGGCATCAATTTAAATGAAGGACATTCCATCCATGACACTTTTAACGTGCTACAGTTGCCATTAGTAAATACGAAAGTCCTCTATGGGATCAGGATTGCACATTGGTCTTGTCAGGATTGCACATTGGTTTGTTAACTTGGTTGTATTAAGGAGTTTATTCTCCTTAATACAATCAAGTTAACAAGACCAATGTGATCTTTGTACCGTCTGTGGTTAAGGATGTCGCTTTCGTTATGCCTTATTTGTTAGGGAATTCGTTCTTAAGAAACCTTGATGAAGAGAAAGAATGCTTTAGCCATATAGAATAAAACAGCCCCTTATTTTATATAGATAAAGCAAATAAATTAGCACAAAAGAAGAGATAGATAGAAGCCATACTTCATTAATATTCCTTTGATGAAATCATTTCATATGAAGAATTAGTGACTAAATTAAATTATGCATATTTTAACGTTTAAACTAACAAATAAATCATTATTCCCAACTGGTAACATGAAAAAGGCAACATTATTTCTTTTTAAAAGACATATGTATGATACTAGTTATGATATTAGACATACAAGACTATGGATTTAAATCGATTAATGACTCTGTTTGGCACCATGCTATTGCTGAATATTAAATCAAGTCTGTCAAATTAAAGATATGGCATTGTTATTGATTAAAATTATTTATTTCTCATGATCACCGATTCTGTAATAAAATGATGATTCTGTAATGCAATGTGATGAATCAGTAATGCGATGACGAAAAATATCAAGTATTAAAATGAATGTCGCTTTGTGAAAATAAGGGATCATAAATCCAGCATATCAAATAAAATATATTTAGATAAATATTTCAGGAGAGAGTGAAACAAGCTAGTGCCGAACATGTTCACACCTTATTTCTGATATGCATTCTCTCAAAAAAATCCTTAATCTGAAAAATGTGTATTGATATAAATTTTCCTATTATCTGAAGCAATCTTGTCAAAATTTTTACATTACTGAGAAGTGATTAGGTAAACTACATTAAAAGACAGCTGTATATTTATCTTAAATATCCGTTATTTTAAAGATGAAATGTTAACCATCCATCTATTAAGACCTTGTTTGTAAAATTAACTTTTTAATCTGTCCATGGCGGAAAGTGTGAGGGCGCGCCAGTCAGGGAGACAAGCAGAAGCGTGGGCGAGGAGAAGAAGGAAGGGAGAATTGATATGAGTAGGGGCAGCGATAGTGGGAGTCTCTCGGGCAAAGATGAATATATGCATTGCAAAATACATATATGTATCGATAATTTATGCTTTAGTATTTAATGTTTGTGTATGTTAATATTAAATAAATGAGACATCAGAAATCCTGTTAATTTTCATGTTAACATCACCATAGAAGGTTGCAGCTCTGAAACAAAAGATGAGCCACGCCGTGTTATGTTACATATATATTTATATATATATGTGTGTGTGTATACATATATATATATATATATATATATATATATATATATATATATATATATATATATATATATATATATATATATATATATATATATATATATATATATATATATATATATATATATATATATATATATATATATATATATATAATGAATTAATTAGTTTATCTAAAGGAACTATTTTTTTTTTCCTGTTTTATATTATAAACACTTTTGGGAAATGCTTTTTTAAAATTTTTTTGTGAATTTTTTTCTGCTTCACAATATTTTATTCACTCGAAAATTTTAATCTGTACCAGTACTTTTCTTGACCCAATTTAATTGCATACATTTTTTCTCAGCAATATATTTTAAATAAATTAATTGAAGGAAATTCATTTTTGTAATTTATAATACAAAAAAGAATACTTACTTTTTTTGCTTATCTTGTTAGAGAAATATAATGATAGTTATAATTCAATCAGATTCCGTTTTTGAATAACCCATTATATTTATCATGAGCTCTTTAAATAATAATCCTTTTCACTTGGCAATTATCGTAAAATTTGAAAGATTCTTCATGCAATAGATTCAGACTTTTATGTTTCTCTTCGGTACACATTAAGGATCACTAGTAACTTTAGCATGTAATTATTTCCTAATTTTTTTCCTCATATATAATTAAAAATTGCCTTTTTTAGTTCATATTATTATTTTTTAAAGTTATTCAATCCAAACAAAAACTGTTTTCTTATTTTGTAGCCAAAGAATTGAGAATATATTTTACTAAATTCATAATTTGACTAATGACAAACTAAATTAAATTTACCGAAAAATTATATTTTACAAGTGTAAAACATTGTACAAAAATTGCTATTATATATATGATTAGTATTATTGTGTATTAAAATTCGAATTTATATTTATTAAGTTTGATATCTGAATTACTAATGATAAAAAAATTGCTTCAATTATTTTAATTATGTATTGCTTTAGACTGTTTAGATTAAATCCTAGTTTTCTTTTAAAAGAGTTACAGAAAACATGAATGTATAATTATTGTATATAAAAACCAGCATATTTTTTATACATTTATCTTAAGCACTTTAGCATATTACTTAGCTACTCATTGTGTATTTTTATAATTAAATCGAATTTCAAACTTTTCATTAATATAAAATTCTGTCAAATAGCATTATATTTATTCGTAAATAATCCTATAAATTACATTCAACTAATATAAGATTTTCCATTTGTACTTCCTAAAGAAACTTCCTCTGTCATCTTTTGAATATTGATGTAGTATTCTTTTAAATTTATTATTTTATTATCTCTGGTACCTTTATATGAGCAAATTTTCTTTAAAAAATTGTGTACATGATTGTTTATAAAATAATTAATAGATGTTCACTAAAAATTTAAGATTATAAGCGGATTGTTTTCTATAATAACACAAAATATCTTTGTTCATCTTCCTTACAATAACGGGATGTAACAGATTTATTTACAGGAAATAGTTAAATTCTAGTTAACATTGAAAGTTATACCAGCTTTAAATAACGGGATTAATAATTTTTTAAAATTATAACCAAAACAATACAAAATTACTTTTATTGTCAAGGGATAGCTTTGAATTATAGGTTATTAATATTTCTGTTATTTATAGTTAATGAACTTCCCTACATTAGACAGCGTGGGTAAAATGTTTATCTGAAGTTTATACAGAACACTTAAAATTTTAATTAAATTTTGAAATCACATTAACTGCGCTCTCAGTAGAATAAATATTGATCATATTATATAATTATTTACTTTTAAATATGATATACTTTAACTAATTAACACAATGGTTAATTTTAGTTTGATACATAAATTTTCTGAGTTACGTAAATACATTTTATTACTTTATGGTTATTTGAGAAAAATAACAACCATTCAAACGCAATATTTTTAGGGTAATGAGTGGATTTAATTCCAAAGTATTAGCAATGCATTTATAATTTTTATTTTCATTAACTTTAATAAAAGACCATCGTTGTTTCCATAATTCACAGTAAAATCATTACACCATATCAGTCCATGGATTGATAGTTTTTTTTTTTTTTTTTTTTTTTTTTAAATATTGTAAGTTATAAATCAATTTTTGTCATTAGAAATGAATAACACATGTATCATCACTAATATAAATATAAACAGAAATCTTTAGCAAATTTTTTTGGAAACTTACGTTGAATTCCCTTTAGGCATTTCCATGCTAATAGTATGGAATATTAGCATGGAAATATTCCATACTATTATTGTTACTATTATTGTATTCCATACTATTATTGTATTCCATACTATTATTGTATTCCATACTATTATTGTATTCCATACTATTGTAAGTTATTTTGATTTTCGATTCAGTGTCCAATAATATATTTTGTTTATTCTACGTATTTGTTCGTTAAGAGAACCTAAATTACAGAGATTGAAAATATCCAGACAGAAACCTGGTAGATTTCGTATTTAATTAATGGAAGGATATTATATATGGTAGAGAATCCTAGTTATCTTTATCTCAATCACGATCTTTAAGGACTCCTACCACTTATTAAGAAATACGATTTCCAAATAACCAATTAACCTTGTGATATTTAATTTTTATTTCCTTTATTGGATGTCCACATAAATCAAACATGATTTGTTCCCATTCTATAAACTGCTAATAACTTAATTATAATAGTAATTGATCATGTGTATTTGATTTTTACCAATATTAGTTTTATTATGCAGTGTATTCTCACATCCACAATAAATGATGCTTCAGTTATATTTTATTTTCAAAAAAATGTTAAAAAGAAATAGGAACTTATAATATATACTTTATAAAGACTTGGAATTTTGTACCCATTAATTGACATTTCCATAAATATTAGAGCACGAAAAAGCAAATATTCAACTTATTTCGAGCATATATACACTTGACACGTTTTTTTGATAAGTAAAATAACAAAATAAAATTTTTAATGTTGGCGTAAGCAAGGCATTAGTGTTAAAATTTAAAAAATTGTTAACAAATATTGTAATTATTAATTTAGAATTCTATTGATTATAATAAAATTTTTAAAAATTTAAATCAACCTCGCCAGTTTAAATTAATTATAAAGTGGATGTTTTGTCTTGTATTATTCATTTTGCTTTTTTACTTGTTCTATTTTTAGCATGTTCAATTTCAGAAGTAATATCCCTAATGATTAAAAAATTTGAAAACTAATTATTTAGAACATGAGGTAAATTTCCAAATTTGAAAATTTTTACAAACGAATAAAATTACTATCAAAAAGTACTTCCTTATTACTGGTGAAAATTATAAATGAAATTTTCCTCGTCACCGACGTCACTCAAGCATTCGAGGATGAACTTTGCCTTTTTTGATTCCTCTTGAAGAATGTGATTGATTTGAAGGCAGACAGCAAATTCATCGACAAGTTGGATTTATGACTCAACCTCAATGTGATATGACGTAGTTAAAATATTATCTGACGTCATGGATATTTTAAAACAATGAAAATTGTAATAAAATGATGTAATCATAATCTCAACTTGAATAAAAGGGGCAATCACCCTATGGTTACTAGATTACTCAATTTTAATAAGAAAGATATTTTTATTTCGCAAAAAATCTATTTTATTTGCATAATATTGATTGCTTTTCTCCTTATCAAATATTTTGATTTCGTTATTAATTACTTGGAATGAATTTTCTAGTTTTGGAATTATTTGCTGTTAATTTATTCACTCAATAGAAGAAGTAGAATAAGTTAATGATAATAAAACATTTAAGAATTTAAAACTTTGCGGAGAAAATTACATTTGAAAGAAGATCTTTTAATAATCAGTTTCTTTGATAAATCCAAACTAAATACAAAAGAAAATATTTTAAATTATTGTAAAGTTAGTTAATTATTAAAGTAGTGAATAGATTTTTTAAAATGTTTCAAAGTTTAAAAATTGATATATAATTTATGAATATTATAATATAATGGAATTAAATTATTTTAACTCAGTTTGCAATTAGGTATATATTGTAAAAATGGTATTTAGAACTTTTAAACTGTAATTTAATTTTTAATTGCTAATGCTGTTATATAATAAATTATTTCTGGATATTATTAGATGATTAAAAATTTATTTAACTGAAATAATTTCAGTGAATTTGCTCTTAAATATCGAGGAAAATAACTGCAATTTTGTTATAATTTTATTCTGGTTATTCCGGAAAATATGGTTTGATGTCGAAGAAAGATTATTAAGCAATTTGGGTTTAAATATTAGTTTTGCTTTAGTAAGAAATCATACGTTATTAATGAGTGAAAAATAAAATTCTTATCTAAAATAGCTAATATATAAAGATCTAATAGTAGTTTCAGATTTATTTTTTCATTCTATCTCAGTTGCATTTTTTTAGTTTTTCTTCATAATTAAAATTAAATGGAATAGTTTATTTATGTATTTTTAAAAAAACCAAGGACATTTGCGTAATTTATGAATTTTTAATTTAATTGGAGGAAGTATGATGATTTTTCATTAGAATTTGATGTAACTATTTTAGATATTACTTAATTTATATATTATCATATTTTAAAATAATTTACACACCATAAACTTATACAGACAAAAACAACTTCCTGATAGAACTATATTACAGGAAAAAGTATACTGTGAATATATAAAATTAAATTATTTCTAAGTTTTGTGTTAAATTTTATTATTCTTAATAAAACACATGTATTATTTTGTCAACTATAAAATTCTGGTTTAATAAATATGTTTCAGTAAATTGCTTATGCTTCTCTAATAAATATTCTTATTTTCTGATTCATACAAATTTAATCTGTTGTTATGAAAGAGGAATACACACCTTTACACATGTGTGTATAATTAAATTCCATTTAAGTGTCATTAGTATATAAGTGAGTGACTTTCCTTAACAATGAAATATATTCTCTATCTCAAATATTAGTTAATTACATCCGGGTGCCATTTGTGACTAAGTAACTTTCTCTAGTAATTAACGCATATATCTTTGAATAGCTAAATCCATTTAATTTAATAAATGTTTAAATTTGTATGTAAACTATTAAACACCTTATATAATTAATGTTTCACAATAATATTATTATCAATGGTATTGATAAAAACTTAACACTTAATTGTTTTTGCTTTTTCATAAAATTTTTTCTTTGCAACTAAATTTTTC
>CM057813.1:11455246-11650246 GCA_030067965.1 Latrodectus elegans | reverse complement strand
CATAAATTTAACATTTTTCCTGAAACATAGACACATTTTCATTAATTATAACACATTACTTCCTGAAATTCTGCATTAAAAAAGGCAAATTCAAAATATTTATTCATATTTATCAAAATAATATTCTACTTTATAACTTACTGATTACAGCAGTTATAAGCTAAATTATTAATTACAGAAAAATAAATCTGAAGGAAGCTAAGAATAGGAAATGAAAAAAACTACATTATTTAAGAGCATTTTAAAACTAACTTCATTTTTATTAGAAATTATCAAAATAAAATTTGTAATATCAGCTTTTACTGCAACATTTATTTTTTAACATTTTCTAAGACACAAAACAACTATAATTAAATTTATGAAAAAATAACCTGTAAAATAATCCTAACTGTAGAATATGAACAAAGGATATTAGTTTTGTTACTTTTTCATCGATCATCAACCACCTAAAACTAAAAACTTGTACCATTAATGATGGTACACAAACAAGACTACATGTTAATGACATCCACATAATGTGTCCATTTCTATAATACTGCCAAATAACAACAATATCTGTAAAGAATAATTGATATATAAATATTTATTATAAAAGTATATAAATTAAAAGAAAAAAAATAACTCACAAAGCCCAATAAACGATTTTATTTATAATAAATCTACTTTAAAATTCGAAATTCAGATTATAAATAATTTTAAAAATTTCCGAACAAAATTTGTATACGAACTATTTAAAACACTAAGAACATTTTACATCAAATGAGAAATTTCTAATTAAGAGTAACAAAACAAACAATAAAAGCTTTTCAATTACCCTAAATGTAAATCAGTTTTGAAAAAATACTAATTTTACTCAATCTGAGAAGGAAAAATATCACCAAATATTTTTTTTTAATAAATATATTAAAAGCTGTTTTAGTGAAAAATATTTTATAACTAATAAACGTTAATACCATTATTTAAAAACTTTTAAAAATATAAGAAAATCATTAGAGTTAATTGCTATAGAGTATAAAAGATTTGCTTAAGACTTAATTTATAATACTGTTTTAAAATTCACTGATATTTAATAACTTTAAGATAAATTATCTGACTTAAGCTTTATTTTTTTCATTTTTAATTATTATTTAGGAAATAGTTAAAATTTGCAGGCATTATTGATAAATGTGTCTAAAAATGTTAAAAAATGTAAGCCCTGTTTCATCAAGTGTTTATCTTTATCAAATACGTGTTTATTAACCAAATGATCCCAAAACTAATAAAATTACTTTTAATAATGATTGTAAAACTTTTTTAAAAAATTAGTCTCGATTACCAGTAGCAACGTCAACTAAAAAAGATCCAAAAGATAAAAGTACTAAAAAGAAATCCACTAAAGTAAAAGCATTGTTGTAATTTTTAAAGCAGTTAAAATTCATTTTTACTTAATTTACCCGCGAATATGTAGCCCCCTCCCCACCATCCAACGAATGATTTTTGAATGTCCAGTACATGAAATGTAACGCCATACTTATGTTAACTTTAGTAATTAAATTTGTTTTTAAAAATGAGTATATTCAAAAGATTGAATAAATTATTTTTAAATCACTTAAAGCACCAAAGATAATATTAATAAATATACTAATTTCTACTGGAGCGTAGAAAAAATTTGATGTGAAAGAAAATATTCCTGAATAAAAAGTTAATAACTAAGAAATAAAAAAAAATTTGTAAATAACTTAAAGCGCTACCTGATGGCAGATTGTAAAATAATTTCAGCTCTGAATTGTTTCATGTATATTTACATTTAGTTTATAAACGATTCCTCATCAATCTTTTCACAATAATTGAAAATTAAGTTGCGTGATTACTGATTATGAATAACTTTAAAAAAATGAGACGAAGTTAAATGATATGCGTTTTAAAGTAATTATTGACATATTGAAAGTGATATTTCTTCGTTGAAGCTTATTTCCATATTTTTTGTTTATTTAAAATATGGATGATGACAGTGTTTTGACTACTTTAAAAATCTTGATTATTGGAGAAAGTGATGTAGGAAAATCAAGGTATGATATTATAAATATTATTACACGTCCTGGTACTTTTCGCTTAATTTTTCCTATATATTTATGATATTTTTAATTTATATTTTCATATTATCATTCTCCAAATATGAAATAACACAATATTTATAAATTAATATTATTATTCTAGTTTGTTGTTGCGTTTTACGGATGATGTCTTTGATCCAGGTTTAGCTGCAACTATAGGTAAATGTTTAAGTTATAATTGCATTCAATTTCAAAAATATTTTACTTTCAATTATTTTAAATAAGTTTTGATATACATATACCTTATGTGGGTGAAAAGCCTGTACATGACTTGAAGTTTTATTGTTGCGGTTTCTTCCTGACAAAAATATCAATTGTTAATGTATGTTGTACATTTTAGGAGTGGATTTTAAAGTCAAAACTGTTTCTATTGATGGAAATAAAGCAAAACTTGCTATTTGGGTAAGTAATAATATTTATTTTGTGGATAAATTAAAAATATGAGCATTGTGATTTTTATCAGTTACTTCCTCAAATGCATATGAGAATATTAATACTATTCAATTAATAGTTAATATATTAAAATTTATTTATGGATAAATTTCAGGTAGCTTGCTTGTCAGATTTTATTTAAGAAATGGACCTTTATCTGACAAGTGTAATTTAATTTCTGACATTTCTTTTTCAAATTAAACTTTATACTACTTATAACATCTGTTTACTTATTCTTATAAAACAAATTATTTTTATGCTATATTGTGTTATTTTAATTCAGTATTAGCTTCCAATTTTTTTCCTCTTTTTTCATTTGTGGTGAAAATTGCTCTGTTAAAATGTACAAGTTATCCAAAGGCCAACAGTTATTAAATAACCTTATTCCAAGAAATTTAATGTTTGCTATCTAGCTCTATTGAGTAGTTCTAACAGTTAAATTTACTTCTATAATTTTTTTAAATTTATTTTCAATTTAAATCAATGAACTAAAAATGAAGAAAATGAAATTATCAAAATATCTAGGATGTTTACTTTTATACCATATGAAGAATGTGCCTAAGAGTAGATAACTGTACAGAAGGGGAAATGCACAAGTGTGAAATAAAGAGCGCTAAACTGGCTTAATGGTTTGGATCCCACATTGAGTATTTGTAGTGGTTTGGAATCTACTTTGAAACATAGGTCCCAGCTTAAATAGCTCTTGTATGCAAAAAATGACTATTGAGTGACATAAACAAACCAAACCAACCCTATACTTTACCCAGAGCTAGGATTTCCCAGTTAAATGGGAGTTTTCATAATTTAGATGAAGGGATCCAGTAGATGACTTCCAACACTTGACTTGCCTCCCTCAGATATATAATTTCACCTGGAGAACATAGCAGTAATAACCTAGTTAATGTTCCCCTGCCATCTTTAGCAATCATGACGAATTGTCATTTAAATCGGGATTTAAACTCACTACCTTTTTATAATGAGAATGACACTAAACAACCTGGATAAAGTGTCTTTCTATCAAGGATGTGTACTTTCAAGTTCAATGAGATTGTAAATAATTAAATATGTATGTTTGTTGAAATTGCATAATTCAAAAGTGAAAAATTTCTTGGGGGGGGGGGACGTTGTAGATGTTTTACTTCTTCCCTAAAAAAATTTGGCTGGAATTCTCATCACTAAGAGAAAAATGTGTCAAAGCAGCCAATTAGAATACCCAAAAAGAGCTCCATAATATAATAAATTTTGAACAGGTCTACTTAACTTCTGACATGCAAACCATCTCTGAACCCTTGAAACCAATGGATATTTTTCATTAATATAAATGTTAAATTGTTTTTAAAAGTTAAATTATATTAGCTTAAATTATTAACATTTGTATTATATTAGTTTAAATTCATGAGTTTAAAGTTTGAATGTTCAAATTACTGATATTAAGTTTGAATATAAAGATAGACAACAAAAATTTCTTTTAATTTATTTGTTGTAAGTAAATAAAAAGAAAAATTAAGTAAATATTCAAAAGAAAAGATTTAAGTTATGTCTCTTTAATTTAGATCTTTATAAAAAATCTGATTGAAAAATATTAAATGTATTACTGCTAATCTAATCTGAGCTGGGAATAATTATTATTGATACATGAGGAATCTATATATTATAGTTTATTTAGGGTATGTGCCATTATTCAGTTTGTTAAATTCTAAATAATAGGAAACTGATGTTATTCATATTACCTATTTTAATTTTGCAATAATTGGTATCTGCCTTACCAACATATATGCAATTTTTTAAAAGATGCCATGAATCAACTGATTAAAAAAATGGTATTGTTCATATTATTGATTTCGTTTTATTAACCCTGCTTTTTACCATTAAATAATATATTTTAACTGTAATATTTTTCAATTTATTAGTTTAATAATAATATAACAGTATTTTCTAGGATGTTTTTCATAAATATTCTGTAACTGGAATAATTTCTAAATTTAGTCATCTTTTTCATGTTGCGATTTCTTTTTACTTGTGTGGATGAATATTTTTATAGCAAATATTGATTGCTGTTAGATATTTTGTTGTTAGACACATTTTTATTATTATTCTATGTTAATTATTTTGTCACAGTAGATCAAAGTATAAAATTCCTATTTGAAATTTTGAGTAGTATTTTCACTGTTCATTTTTAATTGAAAATTATGTACTTTTTATAAATCTCATAAATTGTAATTACTGTTCCTTCAAAATCAAAAATTTCCAATGCAAATGAAGAAATGCTTGTTATTTGTGCATTTTAATCTTGAATTATTATAAGTTACAGACAAGATAAAAAATTGAACTCTCAGAAAACAATTGCACCAAAAAAATTTTATTATAAGTTCTTAGATTTTTTCTTAATATTTTTTACAAGTACTTTGGGATTTTTTTCCTGTTATAGTTGTAATTTCAAATTGTTTGCAATATATTTTTTACCTTGTATTTTAAAATATTATATATCAGTTAGAGGTATTATTTTCCTGTATGTATTCTGTGGATTATGTATAGTAAAATGTTTTAAATTGTTGTGCTTGTTATATGCTGCCACATATATTCTGATAAAAAATGTTCATCAGAAAAGCTTTGAAAGAAATGCCATTTATATTTCATAAAATAAATAACAAGTAGCACCTCGACTCTGCTGACATATTTTAGCTATAATCTGTTTCGTCCAATTAAATTCAAGAACGAATTCTGTTCCTTGAAAAGATGTTACAGTTGCTCTTGCCTATCATCATTTCACACATTGTTATTTGGGAGCAAAAGCATATAAAGTGCACAGCAGAGGATTTTAAACTAAAATCTATAGAGAAGGCTACTAAGAAAAGTGAAGACAAACATTTTAATCAAAGGTGAAATACAAAACATGCATAATACAAAAAAAAAAAGTGCATCCAATGCACATTTCTAACATAATCCATTTCTTTTGTTCAATTAGTAACGAAATATTTATATTTCATTTTTAAAGTTCATTGGTAAGCTTTATAAGAATATTTTCGGAACTATGACTCTTGATGATTGATCTAGTGCTTTTATCTCAGTTTATTGCACTTTGCAATGAAAGGAATTCAGTCAGATGTTTTTCATAATAAATGTTTTTTCTGTATAATTTATTATATTTTTAATCATACTGTGTATTTTTTATTTATTTATTTTTTATATTTTATGATACATTATTAGATGTATATATTCGCAACTATTCACCAAAAAATTTTTGTGGTTTTATAACTACTGCAGATTAAACAATGCTTTTTTTCTTTTACTTGAAAAAAAGTTCTTGCAAATAACATGCAGATTGTATTACAGGAAAATACGGTATTTGTTGTGTCAGTTTTTATGTTGTGTGTGATTATCAATAATAGTAATGCTAGTTTTTATATAAATTTACTTATATCTAATATATATTGTGTAATGTAATGCATTTTTTTATTCTAGTCATTCTTTTTATTTAAAATTTACAGTTGCAAATACTAATTCTGTTGTTTTAATCTCTTAAAGTTGCTTCACCTTATTTGAAAATTATTGCTGTTTTACTGAATATTGTTTCAATGCTATGTATCATAACAAAATGGGGTATTCATTTTCTTGTAATAAGTATTCTACTAATAATTAATTTATATTAGCTTTTTATTATATTATAGTTGATAAAAAGATCAAAGTTTTAAATTTATATATATATATTATATGTATATATTGAAAAGATCTCACATATATTATTATCTCCAATTAAATCTTAATTCAGTTTTGTGTTCATAGCTTGAAACTTTAAGCAAGTATTTACTTGTGTTTATTGTATTAAAAATTAGTGTAATTAAGAATCAAAATTTAATTTGTATCTTTATTTTTAGGATACAGCTGGATCTGAAAGATTTAGAACATTAACACCAAGCTATTATCGGGGTGCTCAGGGAGCTATTTTAGGTAAGCATATTTTTTTCCATACATGATTGCAAATTTTTTTAAAAATTTCATTCATGTTAAAGAATTAGTCAATTGTTATCTTTATTATAGTTTATGATGTATCTAATCGACAAAGCTTCCAAAAATTAGACCAATGGTTGTATGAATTAGAAACTTATTCCACAAGAACAAATATTGTCAAGATGCTTGTGGGTAACAAAATTGACAAGGTATTTCTTTCAATATATTTTTTATTTTTTAAACATTAATATGCTTTAATGAATTAACGACAAAATATCACAAGTAATTTGTAAACAATTTGTTATTACCAGTTATAAAATTTCTTGTTAATGTTAGCTTTTAATTCCTGTCAAATTGATCCGGGGAAAGTTCCTGTATATTTGCCTGTTTAATTTTCAATGGTAAAGTTGGTTTTCTAATTAATTCCTGTTTATATCTTTATAACACTTGTATTGAAATTCAGAAAAGAAAGATTGAAATTCTCCTTCCATTTATTTGTTTCTCTTTTATTTACACACATATTGTCATCCTACAAACATAATTACTTCTTGTAAATACAATATTAAATTTCTTGTATTTGAAAAACTGTACTTTATTTGTATATTGATGAAAAAAGTTCCAATTTATTTTATTAATATTGCTATTGTGCAGAAAATTTTTAATGATTACGTAAAATTTAAGGACTACTATTTGTAATCATTAAAGCAATAAGAAATAAAATAAATGACTTATACTTTGGATAGAGAAAATATTCAATTTAAAAATAACAGATCATTTTAGGAAAATACAGAAACATTTATTATTGCTGCTAAAATTTAATTAAAATAATTCTTACGCAAGAAAAATTCATTTATATTTTATGAATAATTTTTAAATTGTGTTTGTATAAAAATAGTTTATTTCATTGAATTTGTAACAATTTAATTAAAGAACTTAAATATTCTTAATCATACAACTCTTATCCTTGGTATTTTACACTCAGTACGTTCAAGATTTTGTAGACATAGACATTTTGTTCTGAGTCATACTAAAACTCTTCAGATTAATCTGTAAGGATATGTAGGAGTATGGCACACAGAATTTTGGAAATTGTTATCGTATTTCATCAAACTAATCAAGGCTTTATTTTTTTTCTTCAGTCCATATTTAAGAAACCCTCATATTCAAGCATTGAAAAGTGTTCCTGTAATTCATCCAAATCATTGTCTGTACTATTATTAAAGAGGGAAATTTGTCAGCATATTACCAAATTTAAAAGAATTTTCTTCCTTTTAAATTTGATATTACTGAGTGTTAAAAGTCATGTGTTAATAAATAAGAGTGAAAAGTAATGTAAAAAAAATTATAATTTATGACTTTTCCATTCTAAAAAATATTTTTAAAGCTTAATAGGTAGGTACATTCTACAATTCATAAAACTAATTCTTAGGAATTAAATATGTAACTGAAATTGTAAATTCACACAGTAATATTAAGGTAAAATTTTTATCAAGTTTTTAAACAAAAGAAAGGAATTTAAAATTCTAAATAAATGAAGAATTAAAGTTTTTCTCAAAAGTTTTAGCTTTTATTGTGGGGATGGTTTGAAATAAATCTCAGTGAGAAAAAATAAATTTCTGTTCAGATTTTCAGTAATAGTAAATTTTTATAGTTAAAAATCACTTGAACCACTTTTTACAATAATTAATAGCTTCATTTCGCATAAAATTAGTTTGTGTACTATATCAAATGTTTAAAATTTCTTTTTGAAAACAAAACTTTCCAATTTCATGTTTTAAGTATTATGTATTGTGTCTTTGATTCATTCAATAGGAAAGTAGAGCTGTGACTAGAGAAGAAGGTATGAAGTATGCAAGAAAGCATTCTATGCTATTTATTGAGGCTAGCGCAAAAACATGTGATGGCGTCCAATGCGCATTTGAAGAGCTAGTCGAAAAGGTAAGACTTGCTTAAATTATCCAATAGCTTTTAATATTTTATACAATTTAGATAATATTTAAATATTAAAAAAAAGATTATCGTTCTTTCTTGTCTAAATGAAAATGAACTTTGAAGTCTATTTTGAGCTAAACAAATTTCTAAATTAAAAAACTTTAATACTTAGTATAAGTTTTATGCTTATGCTTAAACTTTATTTGCATGAGAAAAAGAAATAGGGTATTTTAAAATAATTCAGCCAACTCAAAATTTGAATTCAAATCATGTCATATTAGACTAAATAATAGATAATTTGCCGCTATAAGTTTTCAGGAATTTCAAAATTATCTCTACTTATTACTATATTTTTTATTTGGCTAAATATTTAGTAAGAATTACTCTATTATATTCATTAGAATTTATAAAGACCTATAATACTGGGTTCTTACAATCCTTGAACTCCTAAAATTTTTACTTACTTTCTTTTTTTTTTTTTTTTTGATGGCTGCACTTTGAACATTAGATTGTTGTATTCATAACTGTTAACTAAAATAAAAATTCTGTTCAGCCGCAATAACTTCAACGGTTTAGTCAAAACCATATGTAGTATTTAGATTTATGTGTGCTAAGTGAAAAGACTAATCACACTAATAAGATCGTTATGTGCTGCAATCAGATGTATGATTTTAATTTATTCTTTTTCTATGTTTATCTGTTTTCTTTGTATTATATAAAATGCACTGAGAGAATATTTAAGTATAAAATTTTTAAGTGAAAATATACTATCCAAACCTTCCTTAGTGAAAATTGCGTATAGTTTCAGGGAATCGGAATATATTTGACTATCAATAAAATAAAGGCTAAAATAAATTATTTGATATGCCTGATGAAAAGGGTCTTTTCAATGACCAGTGGATGCTGGAAAAGCCATACAAAGATTGGCTTTTGATTGGTTCAGAAAAAAAAAGAAATTTTGTAGAAGAGTTTGAATTATTAAAATCAACTGTAAAGTTTCAAGATTGCATTGCTGAGAAATTTTATCCCATTAAAGATGGAATAGATACTTTTTATTTTATTGCTCAAATAGAACAAAATTATTGATACTTATAGAAAGTAGTTAATTCGCTTTTACTACAATGTCGTAGTCAAGCGTTTATTGAATATGAGTTTTCTGTGAGTAAAAATTTTATGATAGAAAATTGAAATAATTATTTGTGATTAAAAGTAGCATTGATGGTTGTTTCCAAAACATAGGAAAGGTCAACAATATAAGAATTTACAAAGCCCTACTAAATTTTGTTGTTAATACCAGACAAAAGTATGACTAATATTCTGTATAAATGAATTGAAACATCAAAAAATGGCAGGTGTAATAGAAGGAAAGCAAAAAGCACTTCTTGAAGAAACTGATGAACTGGAAATCATAAAAGAGTGTTTAGAACATGACATGAATGAGCTTGAAAAATCTAAAATAGAGATGCTGAGGAACCTGAAAGAACTGTTAAATTAACTTTAAATACAAAATCAAACATGTGTTGCCATGGTGCTTCAGAAAAATAAGTTATTACTCAATATTAACAATGAATTGAAAGCAAAAGCTTTAGAAGTGGAAAGTCAGAATTTCTTAACAGGAATATTTTCTGTGTATTAAGAATAAATGAATGTGAAAATTTATTTAATGATTAAAGAAATAGAAAAGCCTAGAACAGGGGTGTGAAATTGTGTTTTAAAAGAGTTGAAAATTAAAAAGAAAAATAATTGAGAATTTCTTTTATTAAATAATAGTTGGAAAAAAAGTCTTCCTGAATTATCTAATAGTTGTATTTACTTTGAGTTAGTCAATTTATATTTGAAAAAAGGTTGTTATACATATCTTGAAATATTCAATAATTTAATAGATAGTAATCTATTGAATATGCTTAAGAATTTCAAGATTACACATAATTTTATACATTTATAATTCAGTAATATAAAGAACATAGATTATTTAAATAAAAAAAAAATACTGTTATAGCTGTAAATTCATTAAAATATTTTCAAGTAATCAGTAGTTAATATAATTCTCACTTAAATAAAATAAAAATATTGATTTTTACTATTTATTTTTATTATTTACAAATATAATTGAAAAAATGTTGCATATACATAATTATATGTAAATTTGATTAAGATCAATTTTCAAAATAAAATTTTTTTTAACATAAATGTCAATACCTCCTTTAATTTGATTTTTGAAAATCTGTGCAAACCCAGATGATAAATAACTAGAATCTATAAAAAGAATTGAAACTTAATCTGGGTTTGAGATATTTATACGATTACTAATAAAAAAAGAGCATAATATCCAATGTGATGCTTAAGTTATATTTAAATGCAGTACTTGTGTTTCACAAACTTGAACTTCAAATATAAAACTTTATTATTTAAGAAATATTCGGCAAGTTATATGAGATAAATAGCTTCTCAGTAATGTTTCCTTTTCTTCTAGCAGACTAAGTTATGAAGTGAATAGTTAATAATCTGGCCACCAATACAGCAAGTTATGTAAAAAAAAAATTTATTATTCTTTACATAACATATTAGGCTGTATGTTTCAACACCAGACTAATCATAAAAATGTTTTAGTATTTCAGTGTTAATCTTGAACAATTGATCTTGGTTGAATTATTAATGCTCTATCCTACATTTCCCAACTTATGTAAAAAGTAACTAAACCTGCTACCACAATCTAAACCATTAGCCTTTAAGTAAAGTAAAAAAAAATTGTAGAATAATAAACACACACACAAGCCAAATTCACTTAAAGATTGTAACTGTTATTTCTTCAGCTAAGCTATTCATTTCTTTGAAGAAAAAAATTTTAAACACTATGACAAGATGCATCTTATTACCAGATATTTACTACTAATTTGTTAGTATTAGCAATTGTGCTATACATTTTACTCGTTTTTATTAAAAAGAATTCATCTTTGATTAACCACTTCCCAGTTTTGCCCGAACACTGTTTAGGTACTTGAAATGGAGCCTTCCCTGTTTTGCCCGAGCGCCGCTCATGCGACTATTTTTTTCTTTATTGCAATGATTTGTCCAAATTTTTTCTTTCTTTATTATACAATGTTTCTAACAGATGTCTCTGGTAGCTCAGTAGTGCTATCATTGCAAAAGTGCATGGTTCTTTTTTTTTTTTTTTTTACATGGGAAAAGAGGAAGTAGAGGTATGAATGCAAAATATTTTGGAGCTTTTGTTTTATGCAGAAATAGGCATTAATTTTATTTTCCCTAGCTTAGTAGATTGCATGTTGCAAATTGAATTTCATTTAAATTTGAAATTGTGCTAAAGAAGAATGAGTGATACTGAGCGGCTTATAACAGAAGATAACTCTGATATTGAATCAGATAGTGAATCTGAAATTTCTATAAATGATTCTGGGAGTGATGAAAGTTCGTTTTTGCACTTCTTTAGTGATGAGGAAACAGAAAGTTCGGATGATCTAACTCAAATTCGGAACTTTTGTGAACTTGATATTAGTAATCCTCCTTCACCTCCACCGCGATTTCTTTTCACTGCAAATCCAGTTCTTCATTTGAATATTGATCTAAGTAATGGAACTCTACATTTTCTTAATATTTTCTTCGATAATGATCTGCTTGAAATTATAGTTTCTGAAACAAATAAATATGCAGATCGGATTATTCGAAATAGTAATATTCGACGGAAAAGCAGTGCGAAAAAGTGGGAACCAACGTCGAAAGAAATTCAGGTTTTCCTTGCTTTAAATATTTTACAAGGAATTGTAAAAAAGCCTGATGTAGAGCAATACTGGAGTAAGAGACATTCAACATCAACTCCATTTTTTTCAAAAGTTATGTCTTATCAACGCTTTCATCTTATTCACCTGTATTTACGTTTTTCTGATGATGCCAAGTATGACGTTAAAACACTTGAGTGTCCAAAATTACAGAAACTGTTGCCTGCTTTTAAGCATTTGAATACTCGATTCCGAGAAAGTATAACACCTGAAAGAGATGTTACAAATTGATGAGAGCTTGATGTTGTTCAAGGAAAGATTACACTGGAAACAATATATACCTCTATAAAGATCACGGTTCGGTATAAAAAGTTTTATGTGTGAATCAAAGTCAGGTTATGTATATCAACTTGTTATATTATATATACTTATTATATACAACTTATATATACTTATAAAGATATACTTTTTGATGATAAGTACCAGCATTTGTGTAAGTCCTCCCAAGTAGTGATGACTCTTATGCAACCACTATTGGAAAAAGGATATTGACTAACTACAGACAATTACTACACATCACCAGAACTGGCAGATAACCTTCTCAACAATCAAACAGATATGTATAGCACCCTCAAACTAACCAGAAAAGACATTCCAAAATAATTACAGTCAAAAAAACTAAAAAAAGGCGAAATCTGTGCGTACCAGAGAGGAAAGGTTTGCCTAATCAAATGGATGGACAAGAAACCTGTATCTCTATTATCTACAATACTTAATCCTATAATGATTAAAGTACCATCTCACAAGGATGAGGCAAAAAGAAACCAAAACTAGTGATGGAATATAATACCATGGGAGGTGTAGACAGAATGGATCAGCGTCTCACTAATTACCCAGTCACAAAGAAGAGAGGAAAGAAATATTATAAAAAAATATTCTTCCACTTTTTGGACATATTGTTGTGAAATGCATTTGTTTTTACTAGAAGCATGGAGGGAAGTACACGCATCTGAGTTTTAGACTTGATATAGTAGATCGTCTTATCGAAGGACGTGGGACAGTAAATGATAAAAAAGGATGACCAGGAATTTTGCTCAATCCCTTACGATTGACTGAAAGACACTTTTTAGAAGTGATAGCTCCCAGTGATAAGAAGTTGAGACCAACGAGGCAGTACTTTGTGTGTTGCTCGAAAAGAAATGATTCTGGAAAACAGATGAGGAAGGAAACAAGAAATTTTTGTCCCGATTGTGATGTTGGACTATACTTGTCTCCTTGTTTTAAAATTTACCATACAAAAACTGAATTTTAAAAAGATATTAGATGTAAGTACATTTGTACATTTTTTTTATTGAATTCAATTCCTGTAAAGTGTTTTTCCAGCCCTCTTAATTCTTCGGGAAAAAGCAACTTTAAGTGAAAATTCAATTATTTTTGCTCTGAATAAAAATTAAAAGTACTTCATAAAACCAATAATTGCAACAATTTTCACTCTTTATTTGAGTTCATATAGTCGATTTTAACAGAAATTTGTTTCTGAAAAATATGCTTATTTTTTGACCCAATATGTCAGAAAAAAGACACTGCTAAGTTGTTAAAAAGAATGACCATTATGATTTATAAAAAAATCGGTAAACAATGTTTTTCTAATCTGCAATTCATTATTTATAAATAATTTAGTTATTTTTTAATCCAAATCTTTGTCCTGGCTTTTGAATTTTTCTATTGTGTTAATTGTTTAAGGTATTTTTAACTGTTTGGCGAGCTTCTTTTTGCTACTAAAAAGCATCTTCATCAAGCAGTATTTTAAAATCATGATTTATATACCCTTCAACAGAATGGTTATACAGTCTTAAATGCTAACATTAATATCTTTAAAATGTTAAAAACAAAATTAACATTCACAACAATTTTCTCCTAAAACAAATCAGCTAACCTTCTAGAATTTTTTTCCTTTCTTAAAATTTATAAGGAATATTGTCATGAATAAATGAGATTTAATGCAATTATATATTTTTGCTTCAAAAATTCAGTTTTCACATTTTATAATTTTAAATTGCTTTCTATCATAAGACAAAAATAATGTTTACTGATTAATATGCTATTTTGTTGTAAAAATCACACAAAAATTACTAACTTCTTACCACATCTAATAAAATAAAACCAAACAACATAGATCAGGAAATGTTTACTTCTGTAAAAAAGTAGCACAATACGTAATATATGGTACATTTATCTTTTCACTAAAGAATATATCAATGCATGTCTTTTATTATTAATTTTGCATTATTTCAAACTGTTAGCTGTAGTTAAAATAATGCATTGCGCAGAAACATGATAATTTGCAATCTTCTCATAATTATATAAACACTATTACTACCTATATTTTCAAATTTTCTTTTTACTCTTCAAAACTATTTTATATTTCTAAACACATATAGTCTGCTGAAGTATTAACAGTTTTACTAAGATGCTGATAGTATATGATTTAGATTTTTCAAAAAATTATTTGATTTGATGGTACAAGCATAACTATTCTTGTGTATAGCTTTCTTGAAAATAATTAAACATTGTTATAAGTTATATTTTAATGGATTGAATATAGTATATGTTATCTTTTCGTTAGATTTTACAAACACCTGGACTTTGGGAAAGTGAAAATTTACATGGATTTTCATTAACAGATATAGCTAACAAACCCACAGAGGGATCATGTACAAGCTACTGTTCCATGATTTGATTTTTTCTACATTTCAATTTCAAGAAATGATTTTGTAAAAAAGATATTTTATCATATGAAACAATATGTATTTAATAATTTGAATTCAGTTATCTATGTTGTATATTTCTTTATGTGCCGATATTTATTGTTCTTTTAATAAAATACAAATTATTCAGATAGCATTCTTGTTTTCAGATTTATTTTATTTAAAGAGTTTTCTCAGTGCAAAATTATTTTTCAGTGAGAATATTTAGTAAATATAAAACAAAATATTTGATATTGATGGTGGTAAAATCTTAAATTTGGTAACTATATTTGAGAAAAAAATATGCTCTTGACGTAATTTCGAAGGAGGCAGTAATTCTAGAAATTTCTGCACAATTCAATATTATTGAAAGAACATACAATGCTGTTAAAATGTAAATAAAAAAAAGTAAGGGAAAAAAATCAACTGCTATTTTTTATAAATTTTATCAGGCTTTATAGTACATTTAAAATGATAAAATTAACTTTCATTGCAACTATTTGAATTAGATATAGAATGGTATTGATAATAAAAATATTATAAATCTGAAACTGTTACATTGTATTATAACATCCTGAAATTTTTAAAACTAACATCAGAAAATGAATCTTCTGATTAAACTAAATCTATATTTTCATGCTAACCATAGTTCATTTTGCTATTGCTTATAAATGAAAATTGCACTTAATATTTGCAAACAAATAGCTTTTTCTAATTATTGACAAAACTATGAGTTTATTTTTTAACTTTTTATCCCTGAAAGCAAAGTTATCTGTTCCAAAAGAATCTTATTGAGAAATCAATAAATATGATTCAATACCAGTCCTTTAACGTTCAATTATTTACATTTATAAATTGTTCTTCTAAACACATGTATTTATATTGTGATTTCTGAACTAAATCATTTGTGTATGCAGTTATAATATGCTATCTTTTATAAAACTGATGTATTATACGATCTTATTTTTCCAATTCATCACCATGGTATAAATTGAATGCTGACTGGTGTCATTTAATTTCCATGGATGTTGGAACTCCAATGGCTTTAATCAATTTAAATTAAATACTAATATTTTATTTAAACTGAATATGATAAACTGGTAAGATAAAATCAGATGCAATGAAGTAATGAGCAGGAATGTTAGATCATGACTAATTTTTTCTTATTTGAAGTTTTGAAAATCGTTTCCAACAGCTAATGCTGAAATAGGTGTGTTAATTACTTGTAAAAGAAATTTGCAAAAGGTAGATAAACTTTGCTTCACAGTTCAGGTTGTTGCATTTTTAATTTGTATATATGTAGATTTGATGTTTAAAAATAATTAATATACTTTAAAAAATGTATGGGATCAACATATAGATAATCAAAGTTCTAATTGAACTATTTTGTATTCCTAAATTTTTAATGGCTGCATTTTATATTAAAAAATTTTTAAATATCAGTTAGTGTATTATTCTTTTAACATAATAATTTATTCATTTTATTAGTTTCTCTGATGATGTTAAACTCAGAAACATTGATTAGGTAATTTAAATAAAACTAATGTTATATGTAAAAATATAAACTAGTAGAATTTATCAAATGAAATGAAATGAACAAAAACATTAGATCATATTTGCATATTATTCTTTTGCTTAAATAAATATTTCCATTGAAAATTTAGAAGAAAAAATCATGCTAATGATTAATTAACTGTGCTACTTTCTCTTAAAAGTAATTTTGAAAATATAAATTTTGGTTTGCTGTCCAAATTAATGCGTTTTTACTTTATAGTTTTAATTATAAAACTTTTTAATAGCGATCCTTATTTTTCTTTAAAAAAATTTTTCTATTTCTCAGTTTTATAATACCTGGTTTTATATTACAATATCATTAGTGTATTATTCTTTCTAATATATTATTAAAAGTTTTCATTTATAATTTCATTTCTAATGTAACTTTAATTCATGAATTCTCAAGACAGTATTGCCTTGATAAGTTAAAATGCAATGCGCAAAAATTTTAGTTATTTTTGGTTTTGGCAATAGTATTTTATCATCCTACTAATCTAGTTATCTTTTCCTGTGAAAAGTAGTAAATTTTACAATGTATGAATAAAAGTTTTTGATGCTTAAAAAAAAAAGTCAAATTTTCTCATGTGTCTATATTTTTTTTAGTTTCATTAAAACTAATATACTATACAAAATATTTTGAAAAGTAAGAAAATGTGTTATAATTTCACACACACTCTATATTTAACTTAATAGATTTCTTTTTCTAAGGTAAATCTTTGATGCAACCGAACTGTTAGTAAGAACATTAAAATAAATTTTAAGGGAATATAAATAAAAGTTTAAAATTATTTAAATTCACACAAGTCTTTTCTTTGCTAAATCAATTATTACTAACATGCTGTAAACATGGAAGTAATTGTGAATATAGGAAATTTGCTAGAAAGGAAATGAATGTTACATGTGATATTTTAATATAAGATGGAATTTGTTAATATTCTTTAATAACATTGTAAGTATTATCATAATCCAGTTATTGTATGACACTCTTTAATCTGGCATAAAAGCAATCATAGTTTTGATGGATTATTGATTGTTAATATAAAATTCTTTAGATAAGTATGCAATCAATTAAGATGTATATTGATATTCAAAACCTGTGCTATGATATAAATTTCAAATTAATAAGAATACTTTATAGCATTTTTAAATGTGCCTTGATTCTAATGCTGTTTCATCTGTAAATCAGAATTTTTTATATCACAATGTGTTAAAACGATGTTAGGGACTCATAGTGGCTTAGCAGCAGAACAATGTTTTTCGGAGCATAAGGTCTCTGGTTTGATCCCAGCCACTGTTTAACAATAAATAGATGATTTGGTTCTGCATGCATGTCTGTTTAAATCTTAATCATAAAGGTTAAAATTCCTCCTACATTGATTAGCTTCCCTAAGTTCATCTCTCCAAGTAAACAGATTTATAGATGTTAATTCAAAAACATGTCTGTTGGGTTAGGTGCGTGGAAGTTTTTTGCAGCTTTCTTTGAACATGTAAATAAGTCTCACTAGCTATGAAAAGTAGTCCTGGAAGGTAATATATGTGGTGAACATTAAAATGATTTGCAATTGTTTCAGCCATTAACGGCGATATATGATATCAAAAGAAACAATACCACAAACATTGTAAAATTTATTAACATTTTGAGGTAATTATCTCTTTTCACTCTGTCACAAAGGTACTTAATATGCTTTCAATAGGATTTTAAAAACAACATAATTTTATGCTTCAAAAATGACAATCGACAAGTTGAAGTTAAAACAGCCACTAAATATATAATCTAAAATATTTAAATATTATTCCAAAATTAAACTGACTATCACAATAATGACAAGGAATATTAAAATCCTGATATGTTAAATGCCAGAATATGTTGCATAATAGTTTAAAAGAAATTACCAGATTAAAGGGAGCATACTTTGAGTAATTATAATACATTTATGTAATTGTACCTATAGTGGGTCAATATGTTTCCCACTTAAAATTCAATTTTTCTTTGAGGACATGTATATTAATATTTTATTATACTTGTCTGTTTATATTTTGAGTGCAAAATATCTATGTATGATATACATTTATATTTAAAAGAATGTGCTAAATTTTGGTGAACCCATTTTTGACACAAATGTGTTTTTATTCTCTTCAATTTAGATATTCATGTAATCCAGAATATTAAATTTATTAGAGTATATACTTATGAAGTGTGTTTTTGTAGTCTGCATGCATGAAATCTAAAAATACTAGATATTAATTTTTGAATCCAATTATTGAGATAAAGATTGCAAATGTATAAATATTTTTACTTGGAATAAATGCAGATTCTTCTGGAATAGATAAAATAGCTTTCATAAATTGTATTAATATACATATGAATTTAATTTCAATAAAATGCTTATTAAATAGCCTTGATATTCTTGGAGTTCTTTATTATTATATTAAATATCAAATTTAGTAGTAAAAATGTTGGAAATTAAGCAAATAGTGCTTAGAGCATTTTCAAACTTGATGTAAATATTCATTTTCAGAAGTACTCATCTGCGAATATTTAATACCTGAATACAGGTATGTCATATAGTGTGATAAAATGCTTCTCTACATAAATGAGACTTTATTTCTATATGCAAAAATATATTCATAAAAAACTTGTTAATCTGTTTTACACTTAATATGACATATTAGAAATGTTTTAATAATTTATGAAATATCATACTTAAATGAGAAATATTACTAAATTTTTATATGCCTTTCAAAGTAAAACTAGTAAACATATTAATGTTTCTTCCCCATATACATATTTATGAAAAGAATATGGAAATAAAATTACCCTCTCAAAAAGGCAATATGGCAGTTAAGAATTAAATGCAACTTCATTATATAAAAAATAAAAACCTAAGATATATGGGTGTTAAAAAGCTAGTGTTCTTATATTTTAAAATATTGAGTTATTTATAATGTAAAATTATCATTTGTATTACCTTAAAATTGTTGTATGTTTAAAATAAAAAAGACTTGATCAGGGGTTATACATACCTAAGTGTATATTACATGGCAGAAAGATATGAAAAGTTTATCATATTAATTCTTAAAAATGTTCTTTGATTTCATTTTTGCTTAGTATTGTAAAAATCTTATTTTACAATCTGAAGTTTTTAACACTAAAAGTGTGATGCTTTTTTCTTCATTGAATTTCTAATTCCACGAGTTTCAAAGCTTTCATATATATGTATACATACACGAGTAGCCATAAAAACTTATTTTATTTGTTAAATATATTCATTATAGTTAATTGTTAAACTACTTTTGAGAATGGAACTATACTTAAATTAGTAATTCTTAATTAAACTATACTGGAAGGTTTTCCATTTTGTAATTTAGAGTGGCATTATATGCATAGCTATTAATTTATACAATACAAACTTTAGATGAATTGAAAGCTTAGATGCACAGATAATCAAATTAATTGGAAGATATTTGCAAAAAAAGATATTTGGAGAAGAAACTAATTGTTTAATGATCATAAGAATGAATAACATAACAATCTTTCTTGATTTATAAAGAGCCAAGATTCATTTTTAATTCAGTCTGGTTTTGTCCATAACTAATTAAAAATCGATTTAAGTTAATAAAGAATTATTTAAGTCAATAGATCCTTTTAAAAGTATGTAAATATGAATAAATACAATCAGTTGACTGTTCCAATTCTTAAGGTTTTGTTCTGTAAAAAAATTAATAAAAACTCTTAAACATCTATTTTATATTTTTGTATTCATTATAGTATTATTCATTTATGCCAGAATGCAAGAGAAGTTTTAATCCAAAACATGATTTTAAATGCATGCTTAGTTCTCACTGGTATAGTAAAGAAAGACTAGTATAACTTATCTAGATTCAGAAATTATAAATCTAGATTAAGTTAAATTTACTTCACAAGTAAATAAATTAGAGATATAATGCACACTTTATGTGAAATCGTAGTTATTTTGAGATTTCTATGTATAAATAAATGCTAGTTATAATAATATAAAACTGCATCACACAGATACTGAATACACCATATCATATCATTGACAAGATAATGATTCTTCAAATATTTCTCTAGAACACTGAATTAGAAGTTTACATACTTTTATTTTTTAAAACAAGATTGAAAATTAATAATTTTCTATCTTTTTAACATAATTTTGATTTCTATTTATCTCAACAAATTATTTCAACTTTATAAATCAGCATTATCTAATTAACTCTAAATGACACATTTCCTAGCCTCTATTTAAATTTTCTACATCGTTAGTTCAATTACTTTAAACATTAGCTAAATAAATTCAATATATTCTAATCTAAAATTATCTAGGATTTAATAAATTTCACAATGACAACTAAAAAATAAGCTCTAAATTAAGATAATAGATTTGTTTAACAAATTTGAAAGTTATCACATTTATGTTAGTGATAAAAACTAATTTATTCACCAATTTATTATTAGCTTCCTTGTGGGAATTTTGACCAAGCAAAGTTTATAAATAATTTAAAAGGATATCCTTATTCTTAAATATCTTGATTAACTTTTAAGATAGAAACTTACATTTGAAGGGAAATTTTCATATATGAAATTAAGTGCTTTTTAATATATAATTACCTTGAGGAAAAGTGTTATTTATGTTTTATTAATTTGTTAAATTATAAATTAATATTGAATTTAACAAGTTAATAATATAGTTTTAATATTATTCATGATTATATTTTGATACAAATTATTTATTTACAAAACATCAAATATATTTGAAATATCCAAGTTAGTTAAAAGCAATCAAACCTCAAAAAATCCTGTAATGTGTAACAAAAAAGAAATAAGTGTTTCTATACAAGCATTTCTTCAAAATATTGGCAGATCACAATAAAACAAAAATTACATCTGTTCTGCACCTGTTTAATAAAACATGTAAAACTAATCTTATTTAAAATGGAGCAAAAATAACTAGTACTTGAATTCATACAATCATACATGTAGCATATGATAAAAATTTCAATTGATTTATGGCCCCAAAGTAATAAATATACCTATTCTTAAATATAAATATTAGGAAATAGTAATCCAAGTCCAGGTTTTTTAATGTTAATGTGTTAATACATCTTTACATTAAACATTTATAAATTCCATAATAAAAATTGCCTAAATTGGAATAAAGATGTCTTACTCATCATGAATTGAAATGAAAATGTCTGCTTTCTTCAATTATACACATTACATAGTATGTATTGTAATCTAAAAATATTTCATAAATAGGAAAATTTGATATAACCTTTAAAAAAATCAAGCAAATACTATACTTTATAATTATTTAAATACTCAACAGATTAAATTTTTCATTGTGAGTGTTAAGTTTTTTTGTAAAACAGTGAAGGCAAAATCATTTTGAAAAAAACATGTTTGAAACATTTAATTTTAAAAAAATCTTTTTTACATTGTTCTAGAATGACAAATATTTAACTTTCTTCAATCCTTTTCAGCAATAGCAGTCAAATGAGCTTCAATTTCTTGCTCGGTTAATTTCCTATAAGTAAATATTAAGAGGACTGTTGATAAACATTCACACATTTTAAGTATGAAGTATTTTAGATTAACTATTATAGCACAAAGATAATAACGTTCTTAAAAATATAAAGATGACATACATTAAAATTTTATCTTAAATGTTCAAATAAAATTGACTAATTTACTATATGAAATATTTTCTTAAATATCTATACCTAAATCGTCTTCGATCTTCAGTAACAACTCCAACTTCTAAATCAGAAGGTTTGAAATCAGCTGATAGTACATTAGCCAGAGCAGAAATTGCTAGCTGTAAACAATTAAATGTCTTTTAAACTTTATACAATGATAAACCATTTTGTAAAACAAAAGTTAAGACAGTAGAATATTTATTACCTGAATTGCTTCATCACCTTCATAAGATATTTTCTTCTTAAATTTTTTCTCTAAATAGCTGTTAGCTTCAGTTTGTTTAACACCAACACTAGCAGCTCGATACCCACAATAGTAGCCAGCAGGATCTGCTTTGTAGAGTTGAGGACCAAGATCATCGTCATAAGCAATAAGCATCATACCTAAAAGTTAAAATAATTTCTCAAATTTAAAACTCAAACATTCATTAAAAATTAGAAACATAAGAAGTGGATGTTATTTTTTAAAAAATTTTTTTGGAAATAGGCAAAATTTATAGTTGAAAAATTACATTATATAAGTCTGAAAAAGGTTTCTTTATTAATACTGATATCCTATAATTTAGAGTGATATATTTTTATCTCACTCAATTTAAACTCTAAAATTAAACAACTGTTCCTATTATTTAAAATTGAAATTAATGAGACATTGCATTAATCCTTAAAGGGTACCAAACTTACATTTCTGCTTTTACTTGTTAAATGCCACAATTTCATTCCAATATTGGTTTTAAATGTTAATTATAAAGGTTAAAATTCTTCCTACATTGATTAGCTTCCCTAAGTTCATCTCTCCAAGTAAACAGATTTATATATGTTAATTCAAAATTCAATTTTTAATTTGCATATTGCATTTCATCAGCTATTATATATATGCACTGAACAAATATTCATATTTTTTCACTACCTCACATTTTAAGAATTCAGAACAATTACCTAAAATGTGCAAAATATTTATCAGAAGACTGAAACTGTCTCTTTAGTGAAAGTTAAAGCTACATTCTGAAGAATAATATTGAGCAACAGATTATACCTAACATCTTTATAACTATCAATTGATTTAATAAATTTGTATTTAGCTTCTTTTAAACGTACCCTGACAAGGAAGAGTTATCTACGCAAACATTTAAATACATGACAATTATAACAATTGATGATATGGGGAAATAAAATACAAGAAAAACTTTAAAAATACTCATTACACAATACAGTAATTATTTATATAAAAACTTGAAAGTGAGATTTTTCAACAAAACTTATCTGCAAACTTACTACATCCCAAAGGCCTCATTTCAGCATTTTGCGTGTAGATCTGTGATAAATCTGCAATTCTCTTGCATAACATATCCACAGGTACAGGATAGCCAAACTTATATTGGAAATTACAAGCTTCGTAACGAGCACGCTGCATCTGATACTGTCCATCAGCTAAAACAATGAATGCTTTCAAACAAGTATTTTTTAATCATATTCACAAATGCATAAAAAAAGTTTTTGATTTTAATAAAATTCCTTTTCAAAAAACTGAAATAAAAATTAAGTCAAATATTGCCAAGTGTATCACTATAATAAATATTTGCTGAAACTAATAAATATCAATTCTGATTTAAAAGTATTGTTATGAATATCAAATAATTTAATGTGAATTTTATTCATGTTGAATTATTTGAAATCCATAACCATCCTTTCAGATCAGAATTCAATATTCATAAACATTAAAAAAAATTGAAATTTTCATTTGAATTTATGAATTATATGCCTATTAAAATATTAATGTATGAACAAATTATTATGCTAGCAATTAATTAGAATTAATCATTTAATGAATTATAATTAGGTACACAATAAATTTTACTCCATGATAAATATGATTTTCTTAAATTTTCAATCTAGATCTCTAATTGAAAAATAAAAAAAGCTTTCAAAAATGAAATAAGACATACACACACACATATAAACAAACAAAACAATCAGCAAAACCCTCCATCTGAATCTTCCTGAAAATGTGCAGCAACTACTATGGAACTTAAATGAATTTTTCTTTTTGTGTCCTACCCTTTATTCTGATACTTGATAAATTGTTTTCTGATTTAAAATTTGTGTGAAGCAATTAAATACATACTACAAATATAACTTTAAATATTTAAGCTTGAAATTGGAACAATACAGTATTTATCATACAATGTTTGTTTTCTGCTTTGAATTTATTCAATGTACAAACTAAACTTTTAAGATTTGAAGGTAATTTTTCATAGAAGATCGTAAAGGAAATTGAGTAATTCTTTGTTTAGCAAAGTTTTTCTAGTGTGTGCATACAACAATCTTATATCATAAAAAACTTTCATAAATTTCAAAAAGCATTTTTTTTTCTTCATAAACAAATTTCTATCTCATTTAATTCCTATACACATAATTATTCTTATAATAAATAGAACATTCTATTATTTTATCAATATGTCTTTAGTAGTTTTTAAGACTCATAATTCATTACTTAAAAGTTTTTAAATATTAATAATTAAATAATTATTTTCTACATTTTAAGACTGAAATCAATTTTAAGCATGAGGAGTGATATTTATGTAAATTCTATTTATTAAGTATTTCAAATACTATTATTAGATTAAACAACATGTACTTGTGAAAGCTTTAATCTATAAGAATTTGAAAGCAATTTATGACATGAATTATAAATTCATTTATAATAAAATTTAAGTTTGATTTTCAATTTGATTTATTGCACTGATTGTTTTTATCATGCAAACTAATTCAATTTACACTAAATTTAAATCAAGTGAAATATTAACTTTATTAAAAGCTTGAAAATTCTTATTTGATCTTTTGTCTAAAGATCAAAATAATTCATCATTACAAAAATATTAAGGATTATTTCAGCATTTTTATTTTTATGGCTATTAAACAGAATATAAAATTTATTTTTTAAATTAGAACATGTATTAATGTTAATAAGAGAATTAAATTTTGCCCATAAATAATTTTCAAAATTTGATCACTTAGAATGTCACAGCCTCGTAGATGATTTTAACAGGCAAGTTTTTGTAAAGATCTAGATTACAAATAGTTCAATGCTGATTTTGTGCTTGCATCATAAAATACAGATCATATATATTTTTAAAAAGGTGGTAATATGTATTGCATTGTTGTATATACTGAAAACTTGACATTTTTTTCAACACATACAACATATTTATATAATGAATTTAGTGACAATGCCTTTTAATTTTTTAGCTATTTTTTTTAATATTGAAATTATCATTTAAATGACTAATGCAAACAAAAATTGAATTTAATGCATCAAGTTTTAACTTATATAATTTAGCATAACATACATATGACAATTAGTGAAATAAAATTCAAGATATTTTATAAATTGAAAATTCTAGGACATGTAATATCCAGATATATTAAACAAAAAATATGTATTGCATTAATAGAATATAACTTCAGTATGAATATTCAACTGAAAATTTAAACAAGAAAACAAAATAAGAAACAATTCTTAATTTAGAGATTTCTTTTGATAAATAAAATTCTATACTAAGGATTAATCAAGACCAAAATTGTCTTAATCAAAATAATCCTTCTAAAATTTTATGAATAATTTTATAGCATTTCAGAGTCAAATTATTACCAACTAATCCAGTCATAACAGCTCCAATCCTCTCAGTTAAGGAATACATGTGTGTAATTGAAGTGGGATCAAGGAGCTTATCCTAATTAAAATAAAACATATCAAATGAACCATTTGCAATAAAAATTATAAATTTACTATAATTTGATGAAATTTTAACTCTCAAGTAAATATAGATATAAAGCAATATATACTCAAGAAATTTTTAATCTATATTCTATAATATATATTGAAAATATTAGAAGAAAAACAGTAAATGTTTTGAATATAACTGGTTCAGAAAGTTTATTTAAAATATATAATAATGTTATGTGAGTAGTTTTTAAATTTTTCAATGATTATTTTTGGTGATTATCTTTTGCCCAAAAAAGTCACAAATGACAGATATTTCTGGTCATAAAGTAAATTCATAAAACTATTAATAAAAAATATAAAGTATTTTGCCAACTTTAAAAAAATATGAAGTATTGAAAATTTAACATTATGTAGATTTTAATAATTGCATCCATATACATACAGGAACTTTCTTCTGTGTTACAAGAACAGCAACATCTTTGCCCTTAAGACCAATAGAAGTCAACCCTCCTTGATTAATAGCCTTAAAAGCATATTCTGTAAAGTAAAAAATTCAAGAAATAAAACATTTACTTGAAATAATTTAAGACTTCAATTTTTATATACAATAATACAAAAAATATCAAAAAAGAGCATAAAAGATCTAATGCAAAAATTTCCTGCAACAACAATCTTATTTTTACGATATGTATGGTAGAGATCACTTAATCAAAATGGAATGCAAAGTCATTTTTACATTTGTATGAATGTTAAAGTATTTTCAAACATGAATTATCCTTAACAAAAATTATTTATTAAAGTTTTCAGGATGGTGTACCATTATTTAAACGATGCATAAGGGATAGAATGGAAGCAAAAGGGACAATTCTAAAGCACAACAGTTATATGTCATTAAGTTTTAACTTAAAATATTTATGGTATTTCCCTTGAATCCTAACGCTATAGTTCTATATAAATATATATATATATAATTACATATTCATTTACATACATTAAAATGAAAAAATTTAAGCACATGCAAAACTATCACAGAGAAGTACTAGCATAAATATGTTTCTGTCCATGTATCAAAATCATTAGAAATAACACTTTCTTGCAGCTGAAGAAATGAATCCCCACTTTCATCTATATAAATAATTTTCATTTTATTTAAGAAAAAGAATTTTCATTCAATAAAGAATTTTAATTTTCACTGGTCATAAGAATATTCTATTAATTCTTATTCTGCAAATAAAAACTAAACAGATAGGAAAAATTCCTCTCATAAATTCTACCTCTAGTTTTAAAATAAACAATCCAAATACTTACCATGCAATACTATCACATGATGAAGTTTAGACAGACATAGACACCAGAAAATATTCAGATTGTTAACAATTTTCAAATTTAGTGTTTCAAAAATAATATTTGCTTAAATATCACTAAAAACTTATTTTAAAATGTCATATCTTGACTGACAGAAATTAAACAATTTTGTAAAATCTCTAATAATTTTATTTGGAATACATTTGTGGCTACATTCATTCTAATTATAACAGAACTAATTTGACCATAACTTAATTTATAATTTAGGAAAGATTCCATATCACTACAAACTTTTATCAAAATGAGAGTTCAACTAGAAAAGTGTTGATTTAATTTTGAAAATTACACACTATCACTAATTTCAAATGAAAACACATTTGGTTCAAATAAAAGAATAAAAATATTTTTGCATTGCTTTGATAAAACATTTAATTTCCTTCTTTTGTAACTTTCAAGAAAACAATCAGTTTTCTTTTAAAATTAACAAGTTTTGCTTCAGAGAAATCCAATTCATAACTATTTGCTAAATTTCCTAAATATTACGAATTTTTAAATATTAAAGAATTCCTGAAGATGAATAACTAGGTTAAATACCAGTTTGGTTTGTTTGTCTCTAAACAGTCATTTTTTAAACATGATGACTAATTAGACCGGGACCTACAGTTTAAAGTGGATTCTGAACCACTAAAAACATCCATGCCCAAGGTGGGATTTGAACCTACGAACTGCTGAACCGAAAGCAATAGCGCTAACCATTCGCCTGCTAGCTCGGCAGATTAGATGCCAGATAGATAATTTTATAAAGACTTGAAATGTTAGCAAAAATATAAGATTAATAACATAATTACTGTCATTTTAATAAGGGAGTAATGATGTCTTTTAGAAACACATTTTTTTCAGTATTCTGCATTTAAATCAGAATATTGACAATTGCTAAAAAAAATGGCAAACATAAATTTCAAAATCAATACTAACAAAGAAAATGTAGCATATTATTATAAATTAAAATATTACAATTTAGTGTCACTATTTCCTCGAGAAAATCTATTTTGCACAAAATGAATTGGCTACCTGAATAAGAAATAAAATTATGTCTTAACATTTTTATTCTAATATTTAAAAGAATATCTTTATAAAGAAATTGATCATTTTGATTTGTTCAGCAGAATAAAAAATAACAATGAGCCAAGCCTTTATTAACTTACATAATTAATATGTATGCAAAATGGTTATTCATTAAAATCTCACAATTTTCAATGTAACACCACATATTATTTTCATGCAATAGAATTATCAATATATCTTAGCAACAATAGTTTCAAAAATAAAAATATTTTTTTTCAAACAAAGAATAATTAACTATTGTTTGATTACATTATTTTAAGCTTACTTACATTAATAAACAATATATTTCCTTCAATGATTGAATCTCAGATAAAGAGTGACTTTGAAATCAGTAAATGAACATATAATTTTCAATTCAATTCAATATTTTGTATTACAAAAATGTCATTTCTTTGTAAAACTTTTCTTGTGAGTATAGGACATCAATAAATGACAGTAAGTTTAAAGTACATATACCATTTACAGAAGAATTTCTATAATAGAAAGTTATAGGGCAAAGAATACTTAGTGCTGGAAAAGAGAAATAATGTAACTGATGAATCAATATAACAGATGTAGCAATTTAATTCAAAGGAAAAAGGTTAGTCAAGGTTATAACAGTTGTTTAAAACATTAAAGTAATTTAATTATTCACATTATTCTACTTTGAAGAAACATTTTCATTTATCCAATAAGAGAGCATAACAAACCATTAAAAAATTTATTTTTGAATAGCTTCTATATTTAGGCTAATAAATTTGTATATTACAACAACAAAAAAATAATATTGTTACAAGTTAACGGTTTTAGAGGAAAAGACTCCCCATTTTAATTAAATTGCATTTCAATGATACATTAAAAACTCTAATTACCTGAATCACTATCAGAATTTCAGAAAAATAAATAAGAGAGGGAAAATGAGAAAAAGCTCAAGAAAAGAAAAAGGTAAAAGATGAATAAAGATGAGAATGACGTGTAATTAGAAGGATTCAAAAGCATTCTTTTTAAAATTTCTGGATGTTAAGAAGTTAATGCTGAAGATAAAAGAAAATAGATTATTAATCAGACACTGGATTTCAAATTGCAAATGATGATCAACTAATTTAAAGTGTCCAGGAAGAAGATAGAAATATTTGCCACCTTTGAAACTACTTAGAAGTGAATAAAGTATCAGCCCAAGTGTGATCATAAACTCCTACTGAAAACAGATGAAGGCAGTAAAACAGCTAACTCTGACAGTGATTTTAAGGATGCAATGACTTTTATTTTTACAGAACTATACATGCATACTTTATTGATAATATACAATACTAGTAAGTACTTTAATATGTAAATGAGCTACACTTACATTAAATTCTTTCCTTTTAAAAATATAGTTTTTACTTCCCATTTTGAACAAACAATAATTAAAATGTGCTCTTTTATTCAAATATTCAACTGAATTTTTTATTTTTCTAGCAGGGTCTGGTTCAATTGATTGATTTGAATAATTGGAATTCTACTGTAATAACAAATTAATATTATTTATTTTTAAGGCATAACATAAACTATAATTCTAAAGTTATACGAAAATATTTAAATACATGACTCGATTTAAGAAAACTTTGCAACAGACTTCACAGAAGTTTAAGGAGTCAGCAGAATTTAATTTGTATTATTCAGTAAAATAAAATTATGTATAGAAATTTTTTATACTGTGTTTTCAATTTATGTTTCATATTACATTTTGATAGCTTTCACAGATGTTAATAGTAAGCAAATAAGAAAGGAGATAATAAATTTAAATTTTTTTAGAACCGGTGATTAAAATATAACATTGATATTTTGTATTAAGTAATAAACATAAATAGAGAAAAAACTTGTTTCACATATAAACATAAAAAAGTTTTGCTTCAAGTGGAAGCTTGTCGAATGATAAAGGACAAACGCGGAACATAAATATTTTTTGATTAAAAAAATTTCTGGAAGTATCCAGAGTAATAAATAAGAAGCATTTATTTTAATTAAACATACCAACTTGATACAAACGTCCCTCAGGAGAAAAAATAGTAATATGACGATCAAACCCGGCACTACTACCTCTCGCCATGACAACTCAAAATTGGTAAGCAAAATTTGAGCAACAAAGAGACATTGGAGTTGAGTTGTTATCCATTGATAAAAGAGTCAAATTTCGAATTTGGAACGCTAGACGCTAGCAATCGATCAGCGTCTTTGAAAATTTGAATCATGCATCTCTATGGATTGCTCAACTTATTCTTTCGTTTTTATAAAAAATGAAAAATTTTCCAACTAATGTGATATCCTCTGTCATAAATAAAGTTGAAATCTAAAACTTTATTTTTTAAATATCTTTTAATAAAATGTTTCAAATTTTTAATAAAAAAATGAAAAATGTTTTACATGTTGCAATTATTTACAAGAATCCTTCATAATTTTAGATCTAGAGCAAAGCAAATAAAAATTTTAACCCTAGAGTTAATATTTCCATCTTCGTAATTTTTCCTGAATTAGAAATTTTACGGAAATAATATTCCGCATTCAAATTGTTTGAATACAAATAACGTCAATGGCTGTAAAGTGACCGAAAAGTATCATTCCCTTGTTCGAAATGTATCAGATTCAGTACCTAAATCAGATAAGCTCCATTGTACTGAGAGTATCTATAGATAATCTCAGTACAAATACCAGTGGTATCAAAATCCACCCTTTCGTATAGCATGAGGAGACGGAAAGGTGGCAGTTTTAATTTTAATTTATTTAATTAATCATGGGGTTTAAAATTATAATGCGCATAAGTCTATTTAAAGATTTTAGTCAAAAGAAATGAAAATATAGAAACATATTCTAACTTACTTAAGTATTTAAATTATTGAACATGATAGGAAATAAGAAAATAAAAGAAATGTAAAAATGAAAAAATGGTTACTTCAATTACTTAAAATTTTATATTTCATGATTCATAAAATATCAATTTTCAAATTCTTATGAGAAGCTATTTTTTATTATTAACAATATTCACTGAGATTACTTAAAGTAAAATAAGAGTAAGAAAAACTAAAAGCAAAATTTGTAAATCTTTGAAAATAGTGAATTCAAAGTAAATGTTCCAACGATAAAAAGATGTGGTAGCTCCTGTCATGAACATCAGAAATAATTAATTTTAACTCTAACTTATTAAAACTAAATGTTTTAACTAAACCCATTTTTTTCTAATTATTTTTCCTTTGAGAATAAAGTTAATACCCATCAAATATTGATTAATTGCGATAAAAATATAAAATTAATAGAAAAAGAAAATTGCGCCATTTGTGTTTTTTGTCTTTGCGTTAAAATACGTGAATTCCCTTATCAATTTATAGAATTCGTAAGATTTTTTTCTTTAGTTGAAAGGACATGAATAAAGGAAATTTCATATAATTTCCAATATATCTTGATTTGCGATTTAACATGATGATAAATTTAATGCAAAAATTATTTTTTAAAGTTAATGTTTGTTTTCAAATCTGTATAAGCGTTTCAGTATATGAGTTGAACCTAATTGTAACATGAATTCATCTCTTTGAAGACCATTGGCCTAGTAAGTTTTTTCTTGAGTACCTGCTCTAGCTTCTTTTGACAACTTTCACACAAGTATAAATAAATCATTAATACCTCATTAGTAAACTTTTTGTCTTTTTGGAAATTATTTTATCATCTGTTTGAGTCACCACATTATATTCCATGAATGATAAATACGTTTCATTATGATAACCATTTCTATAATAATATTAGAAAAATTTCTGAAATACCATGAATTTGACAACAGTAAAGACTTCCAATTAGAGTTTAAGAACCCATGCTGCTTAGCAACGGCGTACGTCGAGATAGTAGCCATACAGCTAAGCAATCTGAACGAATTTAAAAAAACTGCGGACTTTTATAACATTTTTTATTACGATTTAGGAATTTTATAAACTAACTGGCAAATAAAATAAATATTCAATAATTTGTCACGTTTACTAAGTTTAGTGGTGATTAGGATTAATTCCCGGTAATTTATATAATTATTTACCGATAATTATACATAATGTAAAAAATCTTGAAATTTAGTACATTTAACGTAGCATGCAATTCCTGATACAATGGTAGGGATGTTTTTAAAGTAATTTGAAAACATCTTTTCCAAACGACTATATCAAATATTTTAGAACCGAAAAAGAAATTAAGGATTTAATAGAACTAGTTTAATAATGCTTCGCATAAAATCAAAAGCAAAATAAAATATTATTCAAATGGGAAAATTAAAGATCCATTGCTAAATGACTGTTTACCTGCAATTAATTTTGTAATTTAGAATATGAATAATGAAGTGATCCATTTTGCCCAGATAGATATTTTAACTAGGGAAAAAGAAGTAAAAAATACGAAAAACTGGTAAAAAAGGTTTAGTATTATAGACAGAAAAAGTAATATGAGAGTTTCAAATTTTAAATTTTCTTCTGGTAATATTAATGACATAGAAAAGTTACGAGTACCAGATGCTGACGGAAAAGAAGTGAACTACAAAATTTATTAATGATTATATTATACATTCAAAACGGAGAAATTTATATCTTATGAGCAAAAACAATGAAAATGTGGCATACCAGTAATCAGCTCTCAATTTATAAATAAAAAATTGATTTGCTCGAAGATTTTCCTGAACAAGCATTATTACTTCGAGACTGAGTTAGAACATCATCTTTCTGAAAGTCAATGATATTAATTATGTGTTTGTAAGATAGAAAGCAAATCTTAAAATTGCAAATGTAAAAAACTGGAAAACTGTAACTTTAAATGTCATAATAGTCTAAGGTGTTTAAATAAGTACACTTACAAAGAAATATAAATAAATACATTTTTAGAGGATAGGTTTAGTTTCTTTTGGCATGGAAAAGCTTTTTATAAATTTATTTCTCTATAAACAGCTTTCTTAAACATAAAAATTATCTATAAGCGCTTTTATCAACTTAAAATTCTGTATTGTTTAGATAAAAAAAAATAAGAAAAAAAAGTATTCACTGAAATAACAAGCTGGGCTTTTTACTTTTAGTAATTTTCATTATTTGGTACTTTTCTATAATTTTTTTCACCAGACATATTATTTATACTAATATCTAATATATCTGTCTCAAAATATTTACTGAAATAAGGGTACAAAAGAGCCAATGCTGTTTAAATTTTAAAACTGAAAGATCTTTGTAAGTTTTATTCTCAGCTATCATGATGTTTTTCAAATTCTTAAGAACAAAATAGCTTATATTACTTGTAAATATGTATTATTTTAATTTAAAATTTATACTTTTCTTTAATATAATCGGAATTTATCATATTTACCATAACAAACACATACACACGGACATTGATAGAGATTACGATAAAAATTATTCAGCAATTAAATTATTCAGAATTAAAATGCTTAGCTACTTCAGACTCGCTTGATAAATTTTATTATCACTATAATGAAAAATTTGTTATTAATACTGATCATGCAGCTCTTGTTTTGTTTAAAAATGTTAAAAAATTTATGTGGTAGGTTATTCCACCCGTCTTTAAAACTGTAGTTTCCATAGCATTGTTTTGGTTGGTTGAGTTTAGTAGAGGAAGGCCCAAAATAGGATAATCTGTGTCCATATCATTATGATTCAAAATTTAATTTATTTTATGTTTTTTAATTTTTATTTTTTGAAATCCTTGGATAATTACATGGAATTTATTTGATAAACAAATCATTTAAGAACTAATTTTATGTGCTAATTATGTAATTCAAGTTTAAATTTCCATTATATTGTAAATCACACAAATTACCATCATTTATTTCATAATTTTTATTACATTTTTATCTAATTTTTTTTTTTTAATTTTTAATGCATTTTATTGAACGTCTTTAAGTGCACATGTACATGCCCAGTTAGTATCATATGGAATTAATTTGTCTTTATATAAATATTTTACCAAATATCAGTAACAATGCTTTATATTATTGTTTCCAATATATATTTAAGAATTAAAGCATTTATCTTAATCATCATTTTATAAAACTTATCTTAATCATTTTTGGCCACAAGTACTGTAAATATCTTTCAGGATTCATAAGTGTTAAATTTAGATTATATTTATTTATATTTAATTAAAATGAATACATAATATTTTGATGAAGGGTATTATGAAGTCCATCTATAAAGAACAGAGTCTTGTTATGGCTATTAATCATGACAGAAAAGAAAAAATGTTATCTTTTGAGATGACAAGGATTTTGTTTTACAATTTACTACATTTTGAACATATACCCACAAGGTTTTGCCCTATCTGTTATGCAACCAGATTAAATAATACATTGAAAATTATATAAAATTTAATATTGAAATAATTTGGGAAATAGTACTTTGAAATTATACTATAAAATTTATGTGAGAAATTTGAAGAAGATATTTCAATTGAGCATTCTTTAGTCAGAAAATGAATGGAAGAATTTGGATATGCATGAAATTGCAAACTTGTTTTTGCTGAAAACAGAAACTATTAATCAGAAAAGGAAAATTTAAATTTTCTCCTTCCAGAGATGACATGAAGTAAGATATTTGTGACGTGTTCTAATATTTTTTTCAAGGGAAATTTTACATTTTGCATAAATTATCTATAATTTTATTTGTTGAATTTTAATTGTTTTTTTAAAAGTATTTGTAATGTTTTGTATAAATACTGTAATTATTTCAATATTGTCTGTTTATCTTTTCTATTTCCCATCAGCAAGATTAGACAGATCTCTTATCTAAACTTTAAATCCAATGAGTAAAATTATACATGCTTTCTGTAAGGTTATATATCATAACATAACTTTTTACAAAAAATGATATTAAATGAAAAACATTCAGTAAAATCATTAAATTATTTACGAAAATATAAAATGTACAGCAAAATAATGTACTGAATTATTTTTAATTTGGTTGATGTCATAAATTTAATTTTTTTTAAAGAAATGCTACAATGCTCTTAAAACATATTTTGAACATTTGCTTGATTTTATTTCGGTGGATTTCTTTATAATGACTAAGCCCATTAGCTTTTTAGATTAAAAAAGAGAACTGGTATGCACTCAATGGTTATTTTTCGTTCAGGGATATTAATCTGGCGTTCTGGGGCATATAGCTTATAGTGGAAACAGAACTACTCCAAACATGCATGTCAAAGATGAAAATCAAATTGACTAACTGAAAACCAAAATGTTGACAATTCAGATTTCTGTTTTTTCTAAGAGCAGAAGCTTCAGGACAATTTCTAAAAGGCATCATTTTTATATTTTTAATTAAGTATTTAAGTATTTATTAAATTAGTTAATTATCTTAACGAAAGATTTCCTCAGTTTAATAGCTTTGAATTAATTTTATGCATTTATGTTCCTAAATACTCATGTCTCTCAGTTTTAAGTAGGTATTTTAAATGCCATTTATCAGCAACAAACAATATTTTAACATTGTCAATATTTTAAGACATTTTGTCTTGTCTATGTACCATTTTATATCCTTGAATACATGTGAAATCAATTGAAACCAAAAATATAGTAACACTATGGAGTGAATGATATTCAACGGATATTCTAAAATAATGTTTTTTTTTTTTTTTTTTTCTCACAACAATATTCAATTTAATGCTATCTCTGAATTATGTATCAATACATAATACAGAATAAGATAATCTGACATGCATGACATATGTTGTGTGTGTATGTGTATATATATATATATATATATATATATATATATATATATATATGTATACCATAGCGATAGGGGCATACAAGGCAAATGCCCTGATCGCTTTCAACAGGGGAAAGGTCCTCAAATTAAATAAAAAAGTTTGCGTTTTTTTTTCTTTAATGAACTTTTTAAAACAAAATATATGCACAGTATCAAATTCGTCCGTTTTATGTGACTTATTAATCATTTTCATTCATGTATCGTTTGAACACAAAAAAATCTATATTTCGTAAATGACTGGCTTTCTAGGGCGGAAATCAGCTGAATTTTTAAAATTATGACAGACTAATTTCACCAATCAAAAGCCTGTATTTTTTCTATCGCAAAATGCGATGCTCACACAAATACGGGCTTCTGATTGGCTTGATTGAGTCATCGTAATTGCAAAAATTTTGATGAATTTCGTCCTACTGTTAGCAAAGATATGAATTTTTCGCAGCTGAATGACAAAGATAACAATCAGAAAAACTGTATTTATGAAACTTGGGAAAAATTCACAATAATAATAAATGCAGTTATATAACTATCATCTAGTTCATCTTTAATCACAACTGCACAAAATTTAGTAGTATCGTGTTCAGTGGATTTTGTAAGATTTTTGCAACACTGTGAAATCACAATAATCAATTGTTATTAGTATTTTCTCAAAGTTCTCCGAATATGTCAAATATTCCTTTTTTTAGTAAATTTCATTTACAAGATTTTTAAAACCTACCTAGATCCCTTCCCAAATATCGAATGATAACGCATTGTATTTGATACCTTAACTGTTTCCTGCTCATTTGTTATTTTTATTGCATGTTGTAAATAGAATATTTTTATTATTATTGGATAATTTATAGGGATTAATTTATTTAGACTAATTTTTATTTATACTGTATTAAGGTTACAGTAAACTAAATGGAATAGTTTTACATATCTGAGAGGAAAAGAAAACTTAAAAAGGTTCGAGAGTTTCAAGCTAAAAATGTTGGTGTGCCTCTTAAAATATTCGCCCTGCAACTGTAGAAAAATCAGAAATTTCTCCAGCTTCAAAACTCAACTAGTTTTTCCAATTTACAAAATATCGGCAATAAAAAGTTCCATGCTCACGAAGAACAAGAGTGTACTTTCACAGATGTGATGAGTCAAAAATATCATCCAACAAAGAGTATTGATCTATGATCCGGCTGCCGATAATAAACATTACCGGTAAAAATAAGTTCTAACCTGGAATTAATTGAGGTAAACAACCTGAAATTGTCATCAAGCAAGAAATGGCTATGGATGATCCGCCTGTTGAGGATGAAGAACAAGAACACACCTAGAACACGACGAAGAATGTTTTACCTCTTGAAAAGAGCATTTAACGAAAAGGGCCGATAGATGATACGCCTAAATGGCGCACAAACATTGAAGATATGATCGAATATTTTCTCTGAAAGTCCATTCCATAAAATATAGACCTAATTTTAAAAAAAAACGTGAAAAGATTCAGTGGATGCTTTTAATTAAAAAATTTTTATTATTAAATTGAGAAAATTGGTAGGAAAATATTTGGTATTCTCAGCATCAGAAAATAAAATATTTTATTAGATTTACAAATTACTTGGAAATACAACAACCAGCCTTTCAACATCTAGCTTTGACTATTATAAAAATATTGTCATTCGACAAACAAATAATGAAAATTCTTTTATGCACATGGATTCCATTTTTAAGTTTACCCAGAGACTTAAAACTGAAATCGGATTGATTTTGTACTAATCAAGCAATATCAAAATGAAGTACATTACTGGCTGTCAGTATTACAAATAGTTGTTGAACACTATTATGTGTGTGTATTGATGAAGTGTATTATGTGTGTGTATTGATGAAGTGTATTATGTGTGTGTATTGAAGAAGTCGGACTCCACACCAAATACGGTTCAGTTGGAGAAGTGGAGCAGCGCACCCATTTTGCCACCCTACACACGAGAACAACAAAAAACTGTTCTGAAAAATGACATCTTCAGCAATATAACATTAGTTATGTTTTTGTGCTTTGTATATTGTATAAAAATTGCTTAATAATAGTTGGTCCATAACTATGAAATTAGCTATTGTGTATTTAAAATTGATTTATACTCTACTGTTATCTTTGCAAAACATGATGATAGCTGTGAATAGGTTTTGTAGAATATGCAGCAAAATGCATAGTAAAATGTGCTGTAAAAATAACAATAAATAGTGCTGCAAAAATAACAATAAAAAGTGCTGTAAAAATTAAAGTAAAAAGAACTGTAAAAGTTTTACGAATATGCTGTAAAATTTACAGCATATTGCACTGGCGCCCAAAACACCAGCACATTTTGCTGTAAAATTATCTCCTTAATCTTTAAGAAGCTTACAAGCTCCATAACGGTTTTTATAAACTTTCTGCAAAAATGCTTAATCTAGAAAATCAAGTCTGCATTAGCTTTTTAAGAAGAAAATTTTGAGAGTTTCAAAGTAACAATCTGAAAGTAACTAATCTCTTATTATTCAGATGTTTCTGAGAAGTTGAGTTGCATTGAGTTCTATATTATACGTTCAAATTATTATAATTCTATGAACAATATTTACAAAAATGTTCTCCTCATTTTAGGAAAAATAATTCACTGAAAAAAATAATCAAGTGTTGCTCAAACTTTAAAGTACTACCAATATAATATTGGGATGTTTGTGTTCTTAACTCTTGTATTTAGAAAATAATTTTTTTACAATTCTCAGAATTAAGTCAATTTATTAAATAAAGAAAATTTGTGCTATTAATTAATTTTTATAGTTAATGACGTAAAATATATTTAAATAAAATTATATTCATTAAGTTTTTAAAAAATTATGGGAAATTTATTTTAAATAATTACTTTTTTGAAAGAAATAATTACTCTATCATTTTACATCAGTGAACAAAATAAGTACAAGTACTATTTTCTACATTAGCATTTTTTAAATTCTTAATTTTATTCTTTCACATTGTTAGAAATGGAAAAATCTTAAATTAACCTAGATAATACAATAGAATTTACTTTTCTAGAAATTTCGGTGAGTTGTATAAAAAATATTTCTTTCAGTAAACATGAAAAAAATAACTTCTTTGCCATATGTTTCATGTTCACTGGGACTGCTTTCAAATAAAAGTGTTCTTCGTAAAAAAATGAATCACATCAACTTGTAAGGATGAATGCTTGTCACTTTTATATTTTAGATGATATATATGAAAATAGAATGTAATTCGGGAAGTATTTAAAAAAATGAGTGTATTATTTTCTCTCGAGTTAATTGTAAGCCAATTGAAGTTACAGCAATTTCTGTGAGAACTGTAAGTATAAATTGTAATACGATACGATTTGAAATCATGTACTCGGTTGCCATAATTAAGAATTACCACTTTCTATTTCATTTTTATTTTTGTTTTACAACAAAAATGTTTAAAATTCTGTAATAATGTTAAATTTTAAAGGGGGAAAAACTGTTCGTTCATGAATTTTTTGTAATTAGTTTTTGTTGAGAATATTTTTCTGTCTAAAGCTTATTTTCCCGCAAATTCTCTCTGTGAGAACTCTAAGTATAAACTGTTATAACGATACTTGATTTGAAAGCATGTACTCAGTTTTAACAATTAAGATTTTGCTAGTCTCTAATTTATCTTTGTTTTTTGTTTTACCCACAATAATTAAAATATTGCAAATATCTAATAATGTTAATTGTTTTTAACAGAGAACAGCTGTTTGTTCTTAATATTTTAAATATTAATTTTTATTAATATACTTTTTTGTCTAAAGCTCATTTTTGAGCAATATTTGTGTGAACTGTAAGGATAAATTGTAATAATGATACTTGATTTTAAAGCATGTAGTCAGTTTTAATAGCTAAGATTTATTAGTCTCTAGCTCATCTTTATTTTTTGTTCTACAAACAATATTTGAAATTCTGCAAAAATCTAATAACATTAGTTTTTTTTTAAAGGAGAAAACTGGTCATTCATAAATTTTTTTAACTTTTTTGTTACACTTTCTGATAGAAATTCATTTTTTAAGACATAGTTTAATTTACCTTAGACTTAAATTAAAAAAAGCGAAATATTCTGGATTATTTTTGATAATGAGACCGCATGTTTTCTGTTAGTGGCAGGAAAATATTCATTACTTGTAGTTACGGAATTCTATCTTCGCTTATTAACTTATAGTCAAATGAACAATTAATTCATTTAAAACAAAATGAAACTTAAAACAAATCATCAATGTCATCATCAAACTAAAATTATTTTGCTTCCCAATTTAAAATATTAAAGGAAAATGGTGATTGGAAAAATAAACTTTTTATTAATTTACACTTTATTCCTAAAATCCTTTACATGATTATGATTTTTGCATTCAATAGTTATTGAAAATAAACTGTTTTGCTTTTATTAGAATATGTATAAATTATATTCTATCATACTGCTGTTGATTATCGGGAAACTTACTGCTACTGTTGATCCTTATCCTACTAAAGCTGTTTTGGGATGTCCTGATGATTATGATGACACAATTATTATGTTCAAAGACAATATATGCAAAGGGTGTTATAATCTTTTCCCTAATGAGGAGACCCTTTCTGGTTGCAGGTAAGAACAATTTCGCGAATTATTTATTAATTTAGCCAATAAAATTTCTGAAATAACTCTTCTTACAATAAAATGGTGAATATAACTTTTAGATAAACTTGCTTACTGTTGATCTAAATAAGATCATCAACATATAAATAATGTATCAAAGAGTTTGATATTATAATAATTGAATATTCAAGATTTTTAATATTTTTTGAGATTAATATACGAAGCATCAAATTATTGAATTACTTAATATAAAAAGATGATAATATATTGTGTATTAGAATTTAAAAATCAGTTTAATTATAGAAAATAGAAAAAATAAATCTTTCATAGATAAATAATCGCTGTTTTACTTATAAATTTCTTATGAAATAGGAAGAATTATTTTACACCTACATGCAAGAATCTTTATGATTCCTGTTTTCAACTGATGAAATTTTTTTCAATTTCTTGGTCAAACTTATAATTATGATCTGAATCATACAAGAGTTAATTATGTTTTTTTTTTTTTTTTTTTTTTTTTTTAACTTGAAGAAGACCAAGAACTATTTTTAATAAGACCCTGGACTTAAGATATATTAAAATATTTTAAGAAATCTTGTATTATATAGTTCAGCATTCTCAGAAAAATTTCAGCAATATTTAAACTCCTTAAAATATTTTGCTGTTACACGGCAGAGTGAAGTTTGCCTGAAAAAGATTTCGTATTAGTGATTTAAATAATTAACTTCATAAAAATTGATTTTTATTATATTAAATATTGTAAACATAAAAGCATCTTGAAATAACATCCAGCCCTTCCTTCCTCGACCCTTCTTCGCAACAAAAAAAGGATAGCATTTATATGGGAGGAGTTAGGACATTGCTTTGTCACTAAAATTTCTGTTTTGACTTCATGAAGTCAAATTTTAAAAGGGGACATCAGTTTCTCTTATTAAGAATAATTAATCAATTATTTATTCTTCTAAGCCCGTCTTATAAATATGTTTGTTATTGTAGTCACCAGTCTTGAATTTAATGATTAGTTAATTGTTTGGGCTTCTAAAGGCACCTTTATATGTAAATTATGAATATTCGAGACGCTAGTGTCTTATAAATACATCTATTGGCCTCTTAAGCTATATTTGATTCTGAATGGCTTTTGTTTTGTAATTCTTAGAAAAATAAATTAAAATTTGCATCCGTAATTTTAATTTTATTTATGATTATTCTTCTGAAACCTACGCAAATTGATCTACAAGTGGATTACTATTTTGAAATAGAAAGAGTTAATTTATAAAACATATTCATGTCCTTGAAATAAAAAAGTCTCAAATAAGATTGATAGAACCTATTCCGATGGGCAATAATTACATAAAAACATAGGGTCGCATTTCCTCTTGAGAGACAGAAATGAAAAATATTAGAATTACAATCTGAACTTACAACTATGCTCAGAAAGTGAGTGAAAAATACCAAAAGTTGCACAGTCTTTTTTTTTAAACGAAAATTCACAACAAGTTCTCAAAATACCGACCACGCATGTTCCTGCATTGTTGACAACTGCGGAAGAACAACTGGGACAACCTCCTGAAAATTCCTGGAGTCGTGTTTATTTTTCTAGCGAAAACAACGATTATCAACACGAGATTTTCAGCTGAATCTACAGATGCCTCATACGCTAAGATTGCATGCGCCCTTAGAAAAAAAAAGTGTGTTGAAGTTCTAAGTTAAATGTCTGCCGTGTCTGATCCATCGTGTGGGACATGTGTCGTTGAAGAAGTTATGGTCCAAGATGGAAAAATTTCAAAAAATGTAAACAATAAGCCAATAAATGTGGTTTACGCACGATGGAGTTACAGCGTGAATAAACCACATTTCTCTTTGGATCAGAAGTGAAATAGCTTCTAATTCACTGGAAATCATTTGCTCAAGGAAGATAAGATATATTGCACCAGTCATACATTTTGGAATGATGTTAGGGTACAGTGAACACAGAACACCCAGGGTGCCCTACAGGAGTTGAAACAAACACCATTGAGGTACCATAGTTTTGTTTAATGCAATTCTGTATGCTTTTTTTTTTTTTTTTGGTAATTATTGTTCATCTGAATAGACACTATCACCAAACTTAATTTATGAAAACTATTTAGAATCACCCTGTATATTATGTATATATACACATACACACTAAAAGTGAAGGTCCTGTAGGTTTAAAGAAAGGATATTTAGAAGAATGAGATTCATTTGTGAGTGGAAAACAGTTTTTGAAATTGTAAGGAGAAAGTAGTTTAAGTTGTAGAGTTGTGTATTTGAAGCTTTCAAAGATTAAAACGTGATTACAATTCATAATTTTTTCTTCCTTTTTTTCAGAAGAGATTGCTTCAATACTGAATTTTTCAATGCCTGCAACTTAACAGTACACATGGATGATAAAATAAAGAAAGATGAAGATGATGAAGACAAAAAATTTTGAATTTAGAAGAATTCGATTTCTAGAAAAAATGTATTCATACATTACAACTTTAAATAATGAATAGGGATCAAAAATTATTTGTAAAATAAAAATAATGCTCAATGAAAACTCTAAAAAATTCTCAAAATATGTATGACATTTTCATTTTGAAGCGCATTTATCTTGTAATAAAAAAGAACTTTACTTTTATTTAGAAATAAAACCAAACACGCAATTTTAAAGTCCTATAAAAATATTTATTTGGAAAACAAAATACATGTATTGACAAGTCGAAAAAAACATATATTGCAAAGGAGAAAAAAACATACAGATGCTATTTTTTTAAATTCTTTCTATGCTAATAATTCCGAAGAAAGTGAAGTTTCTTAAATTAAATCAATTTAAAAATACTGCTGAAAATCTATCTATTGATCCCTTTCTATCTCTCTCTCTCTCTCTCTCTGTATATATATGTGTGTGTGTATATATATGTGTGTGTGTATATATATATGTGTGTGTATATATATATGTGTGTGTATATATATATATATATGTGTGTATATATATATATGTGTGTATATATATATATATGTGTGTGTGTGTATATATACGTGTGTGTGTATATATATGTGTGTGTGTATATATATATGTGTGTGTGTGTATATATATGTGTGTGTGTATATATATATATGTGTGTGTGTATATATATATATGTGTGTGTATATATATACGTGTGTGTATATATATATGTGTGTGTATATATATATATATGTGTGTGTGTGTATACATATATATGTGTGTGTATGAGTCCTGTGGACTTCATTATAAGGAATTAACACATTTAAAGTTTAAATTATTTAATTATATTTTCAAAGAACAAGATAAAGCTATTTACGTATTCACAATTAAATATCAAAGCATATTGTCCATTCTAACATCTTTTAGTTATAATTCGAAATTAGTCTAATAGTAGTTCGCGTCTTCACATCAGTTTCATCCATCACATGGTCGTTCTCTTCTCCTCATCGTCGTCGTCTCTCTCTCTTATGCGGCAAATATGTGAATGGCCCTCTGGTACTGCCTCTGGTGGCTCTTTCAATCCTACACACACACACACACATCTATATGTATATAATGTTTTTAGCTATTATAATATTTATAGCTTAAAATAACTTTTTCAAAATTTATGAAATTATGAAAATTAATATTTTGTAAGAAACAAAACATTTAATAGTCTTGTGTATTTATTCATTATGTGTATAGGGCTTATTAAAATAGTAGTTAGCTTCTAACTATAGGGTAATGGACCTGTGGAAAAATAGATTGGCCATAAAAATTGACACTAGTAAGATTTTATTATAATCGTGGAATATTCTCATCGAGTCTATTAAAAAAGATCTTATTTACTTTTTTAATAGATTTAGATTAATTTTGGTAAAGACACTTATTTTTCTCACCCATGAGGCAAGATAACGAGCCGAAAGTTTAAAATGCTCTCTAACCCATATTAAATATTTCATAATTCACAACAATTTAAATAATTGTGACTATAATTCTTAGATACAGTCAAGGCATGATTTGCTTTAAAGAAATATCGAAAATTTTTGGAATTTTAATATTTTTGATATTTTGATTTCAAAAATAAATTTTTGGGGAAAAACCGATATCATTTCTAATTTGCCTAATGTGACATGGAACTTAGAAATTCATACGTTTTATCAAAATGCAATAATTCAAAAAATACCCTATTATTAAAATTATTTTAGATGCATTTAGCATGAAGTTCATTTGCAGCAACTCTAGAATTTTTTATTAAAAAAATTAAATTTTGGGGTATGAACGTTTTTGTGAAATAATCCCATCGTAGCGCTGACAACGCCATCTGTAAACAAGAGATGAAATACTTAGTTGATGATTTGTATGGAATGTGAAAACACAATCATTTGATTCTTTTCCAGCTTCCATGTATCTTTCACCTTTTGCATACTCAATCCTAATTTATTGAGGAGTATGTCTCATATATAAAGCCCGCTATTAGGAAAAGTTATTAAAACACATTGATATAAAGTAGTAGTAGCTTCTACTGATCTCTAAATACTGATATTTATTATGAAAAATTATTCGTTTTAGCATTCGTTTTATTAATTAATCAAAAATTATTATTTTAACATTCGTTGATTTTTTTTATATAACTTATTTTTCCAGCCAGTAAATATATTTTTATTCTGGTATCACTTATTTTATCACCTTCTTTAATTAATGTAAATTATGAATATCACGTGGGAACTTAATTATGATGTTAGTAATGTTTAAATGTTTAAGGATTATTTCTAAGCAGCATATAGTAGTGGTAAACAAAAATACACAACACTGGCCGAGGTTCTCTTGGAGAGATGATTATCTTCGGCTTGGTATTGCTTCCGATTAGCTAACATACGGACACCAAAACAACGTCTTTTAAAAATTGCTACGATAACCTCTACTCTATTCATAGTTGATAAAAATATTGAACGAAAAATTTTTTTAAGCATTTACTATTCTTAAATTATGCTTACATTTCAAATTTTTAGTTCAAATGTTCAATGTATCTGGTACTTCTCCATTATATCCATGTACGATCGGAAAACAAAAAATCGCAAATTATTGTCGAAAATATTACATTTTTTAATTTACATTGTTTAAGAAGGTTTACCTTTAGTTAAATAATTATCACATTATCTTTAATCTTTATATAAGAAATCGTTTTATTAACAAAATGAAGTTCGACAATATTCTCAGAAATTCGATGTAAAATTTCACCTTGTTTGCTCGAAGAATGCGATTTGAACGCAGACAGCGAATTCGTCGACAAGTCGGATGTACGACACCGTCTCAATACAATGTGACGTAGACAAAATGTTATCTGACGTCATGGATATTTGAAACCAATGAGAATTGTAATAAAGTGATGTAGTCATAATCTCAACTGAAACGAAATAAACAATCATTCTATGGTTAAAAAAAAAATCATAAATTAGTGTCATAAATATTCCATTTGCATCAAGTATTGTTTGAAAAGGCTTATATTTTTAAAAACTACTAACTACTAAGAAAAATTAATGTGGGAATAAGCAATTCATTAGTTTTAAGATTTAAAAGATTTTGTTTACAAATATTGCAATTATTAATGTGGAATTTTATTAATTCATGAACTTTTTAAAAATTTAAATCATTTTCCCACTTCGGCTACTTTATATATCCCACTTCGGCTACTTTATATATCCCACTTCGGCTACTTTATATATCCCACTTCGGCTACTTTTGTGATTTTTTTTCATCGCCAAGCTATTTAAACCCTGTTGCCACTTAAAAAACCTTATATGTGACAGAAAATGACGAAAAACACGAGAAAAAAGTCAAAACTCGCAACAAAAATATCCAAAAAAAAATTCAAATTGTTTACATTAAAAGAAAACCGAAAAACACTAAAATGAAGAAAAAAATGGTAAAATTCTATGAATTTGTGTTTTGCTTTTCATGGAAGGATTTTCTTTGAAATTGAGTGAAAAATTTGTGAAAATTTAAAATTCTGATTTTTTTTTTTTTTTTTTTAGCTTTATTGCTGTTTTTTCTATTATAATTTTTCCTTATATTTCTATTTAATTTAATCCTGGGTTAAGCGTACGCCTATTACAGTTCTTCCCAACTGAGTTAAGAGAGTACTATGGAAAAAAATACTTATATACATACTTCAGCTCTTTGGATTTGAGCAATATTTTGTTTTTTTATTATGATACTCTCCAAAAGCGAATGAAATGGTGGCTGACTTGGCATTCGTAAACCATTCACCACGCATGGCAAAAATAACTTCTTCAAATACATTAGACTTTGATGATGATCTTTTACTAACTCTATTATTAGCATCTGAATGCGGTGTGAAAACTTTTTTGATTTTGCTGTGCCCCGAAAATGACAAAGGAGTGATTCCGAAACTCCCCTTTCTTTTAAAAACTGAACTAAATCAGATTATCACGAATCCAAACAGTATAACCGAAGTCATATTTACTCGTCATGGGAAAATATTAATTAAAACAAATAACTCAGAAACTGCCACAGAGATTAGTTGTATCCGACCTATTCTTGGAGTTCCTGTAACCCCGTTAATTCAAAAAGAGGGCTATACATCAAAATTTCTATTAACAAACATCCCAATAGACTTGGATTTAATCTGCTAACGGAGAAAATCAAAAGAGACAAGATAATAGTACCAAACATAAGACGTTTCACTAAGAAAGGATCACCCGAACTTTCTGAAAATATACTTATCACCATTTACGGTTTCAATATACCAAAAGAAATTAGTTTATTCTATTTGCAATTAAAAATAAGACTTTTCGTTGATAAAGTTTGATAATGTGACACATGCTATGAATTCTCTCATCCCACTAAGCTAAGCAAACTGCAGACTCCAATATGCAAACAATGCGGCTCGGCACATGAACACAAAACATGCTCTTCTAATACAATTATATGTGTAGACTGCAAAGGCAATTATTCAACTGATTATTTATCGTGCCCATATCGTCTTGAAGAAAAAAGATTTCTTAAGTTCAAAGCAGAAAACCATTTATCATTCATCAAGGCGAGGCGACAATTCAAGTCACCTAAAGATTAATTCACTGGAATTATTCATTCAGCATAGCCTAGTGGGATTAATAAGAGAGAAATTGAAGGAAGTATCGATAAAGCAGCATCTAGAGTGACAGAATCATACAATAACATACTATCGAAACTGACTTTCGAGGCCAAATTATTAGCTCTATAAACTAGACAGGATGAAACGATGACAAAAATTTTCTCGTTAGTAAATAAAACAATTGACATATTTGCATTAAAAGCACAGAAACAGCCTGAATCCCCTTGACAAAAGTCTACCTGAAAAGGTTCTGGGCTCAGATCTTCCTAAAATAAAAATGGATCAAATACTAATTTAATTCCAGAAATATCCTAGGACTTTAATTTTGGATTAACCTTTGAAGTCAATCAAACAATAAGTGAGTGATTAGCCACGGAGAAGAGTCCTAATAGCCCTCCATAGCACAAATACACAGGTACTACTCTGAGGCGCTTTCAAATTTTCTGTCTGTTTTTATATCATTTTCCTATATCTTCATGCATAATAAGTTTTCTGTTCTATCATGGAATACTAGAAGTATTTCTAACAAGCGCCTATATTTTAAGTTCTCTTATTTTACTTCAACAAGTGTTATTGCTATTCAAGAAACTTTTCTGAAAAAACAAGACCCTTTCTTTTTAACCAATAAAATTATATTTCGAAGTGACAGAGACCGTGGTTGGGGAGTATGCCTCTTAACTGCCATAGATAAATCATATCCAACTCAAATATACAACCCAGCACGTCTTCCAGATGAAGGTCGAGAACTTTTGGTTGTAAAAGTATCCCTTTATTCTTTAACTCTTTTCATAATAAATGTATATATCCCTACTGGAAAATTTTCAAGCGATTGGTAAAACAGTATAACCCAAGGTATCAGATCACCTTTCATTATTCTTGGAGATTTCAACGTTCGAAATACTAATTTCGGGAGTCTATTCAAATCTCCCCGATGTTTTGAGTTCTACTATTGGATACAAGAACGTAACGCATTTTGGTTCACATCACAACCCTTCTCTTATCGATTACTGCATAGTCTCATCACATATCTTTCATTTGTGCACTATCAATATCCATCCAATTCATTTGTTAGCGATCATGTATCATGAAGACGATTATTTCTATCAATGGTAAAAACCCATAATGGCGAGCGCGGATTCTGTGGACTGACTTTTTTTACTTCATTTAACCAGCAGTTAAATAACAAATTAGAAACTATCAACCAATTCAGTGATATCTGTCAACATAATTTAACTAAATTTCGAAAATGGCAAAACTTCCCGTATAAATCCTACCCTCCTAGGTGGAATTCAAAATCTAGCTATCTATTAGGACAAAAAAGAAGACTCTGGCGTATAGCCAAAAGGTCTTATAACGTGACGCATGGATACAATATAAGAAGATTGCAGCTGAACTCCACTCCTACATACTATCCATGTCTGGCCAGTCCAAAGATATTCACCGTATTCTAAAAAGTCTTCAAAATAGAGTATCCATATGCACAGACTCATATCTATATATAATAGAAAGATCCAGAGCAATAACTGACTCTGTCGTTCAAACAAATCTTTTTGCAAATTATTACTCGACACATCCTATTTCTGAAGGAATACCACTAGATTTCAGTACAGACTTCAAGTTTTCATACAACCAACCTTATTCATTGGCCCAATGCAGAAACACATCAGCTGGTTCGGACAAGATCTCGGCAAAGGTACTCAAGGCATAGATCATAATAACCTTAACTGTCTCCACATTATAAATAAATCATGGATAACAGGAATAATTCCAGAGATATGGAAAAATCTATTATTATCCCCACCAGGGAAAAGTTCTGACGACATCAAATCATACCGACCTATTTCTCTTATCAGCGTTCTTTGAAAAACTGTTGCGCGCATGATTATAAAACGGCTTACCAACCATATATAGTCATCACGGATCGTAAACATAAATCATTACGGATTTTTGCCAAACAGAGTATGGACAGCATATTATCTATCATCCATCATTCAGTTATATCTGGCCGATCCTCCAAAAAGTTTATTGTGTGTGTCACTGTAGATATTGCAAAATCATTCAGTATGGCAGGATGGCCTAATTTTAAAGCTATTAAATGCAAATATTAAAGGTAATGTAGCTCTATGGATTCATAATTTCATCTTAAATTGAAGTTTCTAAGTTAAATGGAGGGGTGAGGAATCAGACCACGTGTCCTTCCTTAGGGGTGTCCCTCAAGGAAGTGTATTATCTTCTTTCCTTTTTACCATATTTATTGCAGACATTTATGAAATAATCCCCGATGGCATTGATTGCTATATTTATGCAGACGACATAATATTACTGCATAAATCCACAAAGCTAGAAAAATTAGAAATCAAAATGACAAATACTCTTATCAAACTACAGGAGTGGGGCCAACAATGGAAACTCATGGTGGATCCTCAAAAATGTTCCGTCATTAATTTCTCGACAAGGAGGAAACACCCTATATTCAATTTATATATTAATCAGCAACCTATTCGATGGATTCAGCATGTACGAATTTTAGGTATGTATTTTTCACATAACTTGACTTTCCGACATCATTTCATACAAAAGAGAAAAGCCCCTTTAAAGAAGTTGAATGCCCTGAAAGCAATTGCAAGCAATAGGTGGGGTGCACGAACATTTCACCTAATAAAAATGACCCAGTCTTATATTGTCAGTGGGTTGGATTGTGGATATCATTTATTCGTCACTCCCATTAAATCAGACCGAAAAATCCTAGAGACTCCGTATCACGCCGCTATAAGAATTGCTACAGGGCTTCCTAAATGAGACACCCATCCCAATTCTTGAAGAAGCCGGAGTTCTTCCTTTATCAACAATGCGTGAGATTCTATCCTTAAGATTCTATGTACGAAACATTTGCAAATGGAAACTATCTCCTTGTGCTATTTGGTGGAATAAAATTTCATTCAATCACATGAATAGTAGCTAACCTCTGGCAACAGAGCAAAAGATTGGTTTTCTTCTCAAGGAATTCAAATACACCAATTATTGAAAATTCCAATTTTAATTCCTCCGAACAGAATTGAAGAAAATCCAGTAAACGTAATAATTAAATACTCTGGCTTGCCTTTCCAGTCGAAAAATATACCCAAAGATATTATTTGTAATAGCTTTAATGAATATTATAACTCTATTTGGTAAGACTGTTACAATTTTTACCGACGCTTCAAAACAAGGCTCAAACTTGGGAATTTGAATTGCAGTTTTCAATTCTAAAACCAATATATCGATATCAGGTAAAATAAACTCTCTAATCTCAATATTTACCGCAGAGACAATGGCTTTGCTTACTGCTGTATCTAAAATTTGCGTACAGGCAAAAAGATACATAATCTTCACTGATTCGTATTCATGCCTCAAATCTTTATCTATTTGCAATCAAACATCTCCTGTGTGTGTGTGTGTTATCATTCAAAAAATAAAATAAAAAACTTTATTAACAGTGCAAACTTGTCAAGAGATACAATTCATTTGGATCCCGGGACATTCGGGAATCCATGGAAATGAGATAGTTGATTCTCTAGCAAAATCCGCAATTTTTAGCCCTTATTGTCTGAAATCTATATCACCTGAAAACTTTGGACATTACATAAAAAAAGTATTCCAGCTTAAAGGATTTCCAAAGTTTTCCAAATTTATTCCAGCAAGTGGGAAAATAGCAAATATATTTCTAATTTCTCACACTTGATACCCATAAGCCAAAAACACTCACTCTATTCCCAATCTCGTTTAAAAGATATATTGCTATCTGGAGTCCGTACTCGAACCAATCTTACAAAATCTCTTCTATACAGATTCCTCATGTCCCCCACAGACCGTTGTCTTTGTGGGAAGCCTGAAACAATCGATCATATTCTATTATCTTGCCCTTTATATAATGACCCGAGAAATGATCTCCGTAAATCCTTGGGAATTAGAGCTTAAACATTTTCTTGGATGTTTGAACTATCCTCAAATCCAAAAGTGAAAACTCGAGCTTTATGCGAATTCATGAAAAAAAAAATAATAAATAAAATAAAATAAAATAAAACTTAAAGATTTTGACATAATGATAATATGTGATAAAAACGTCATCTACTGCTTATCTATCATTGGAGAACATTTGTCTCTGCTTATCGAAGAGGAACCATGTTCTAATCCTATGAAACCTGTCTGCTGAATGCTAATTTAGATCCGGTGACTTTGTATCAAATACAGCCATTAACAATCAACAACAAGGATCAATCCAACAATACGATACTAATCAATCAACTATTTGTGTGTCTTTTCTCCTCAATGCGAGCTATAAGCAACTTTAGCAAAGAGCTCCAAAATTGCCTGTTCTGTGGTTAACGTATTAATGACTTGAATGAATGGAAAATGGCTTCTCAATTCGATGCCTTAATCTTTATATAAGAAATTGTTTTTTATTAACAAAATGGACTTCGACAATATTCTCAGAAATTAGATGGTTGAACTTAGCCTTGTTTGCTCGAAGAATGCAATTTAAAGGCAGGCAGCAAATTCGTAAACAAGTCAGATTTACGATTCTGTCTCAATACGATGTGACGTAGATAAAATGTTTTCTGACAACATGGAACAATGAGAATTGTAATAAATTGATGTAGTCATGATTTTAACTGGAATGAAATAAACAACCACTTTCTGGTTAATAATACAAACTTTTTATGTCTGCAATTTTTTTATAAGATAAATTTTTATCACTTATTGACGAGACTTATTTAAACACAAATGTTTATTTCGGCGGAAACTATTTAGCAATTTCTTTGAACATGGATTGCGCATGTACCTTTATTTTAATGAAACAAAATTAAATTTTTTGTTGCGTTTTACTGTTTTTATGCAATTTGCCTATTTGTATCCTTAATGTTCCTTTCAACCGACAAAATTATCACTAAGCCATTTTTCTGAGCCAATAAGCCTTAACTTTGTTTTAGAATTGAACTTGTCTGGCTTTGTTTATCACTCGTTTGTCAATTTTTTTTACAAAAAAAAGAAGAATTTGATAGGAATATATTTTATTTGAAATAAAATTTTTAGCCATTAAAATTATCATATTTAAGTTATATTATTTTCGTTTTTCCGTAAGAGAATCATACTATAATCATAAGCGGGGGGTATAATGGAAAAGTATTCTATATTGTACTAAAAATTTAAAATATTTTTAAGACAAATGCAATGAGTAAATTAAAATGACTTTTTGTGATTGCAAATTCAATTAAAGAGCAATTTTAATTAATTCTTATATATTTCAAATTGAGAAATAATAGTTTGAAGAGAAAATAATGCAACGAATGAACTCTCTATTTATATATATTTTAAGACACATATATATATATTAAAAACTTATATATATATATATATGTATATTAATTATATATATATTATTAGATTTATATATATTGCAGAAGAACGTGCTTCAATACCACTACTATATCAAGGAATAAATTTTTATCTTTTAATATGGACATTTTTATCTTTCCTTTTTTTTTTGTAACAGTGTCATGTAAATGTCACTATGAATTCTCTTTCAATGCGATTGTCATATCATTGTCAAACTTAGCTGTTTTATTTTAAGACTTCTTATTTTCTTCAAACCATTTTTGTCGTTGTCTAATAGAATCACCAGAAAAATAAATGGCACTTTTGACAAGGACTCTATCGATCATCTGGATATCTATAACATTAACATTTGAACTTTATATGAAATAAAATTTATATAGATTGTGATATATACATGTACATACATATATATATATATATATATATATATATATATATATATATATATATATATATATATATATATATATATATATATATATATATATATATATATATATATATATATATATATATATATAAATATATTTATATATATATATATATATATATATGTATATATACGTATACATATATATATTCATATATATATCATATATATATATATATGTACGTATGTATGTATAGATAGATCGATAGATAAAGAATACTTTCAATTTAAAAGCTCAGATGATTAGGAAATAATTTTTTATGAGTAATATAATAAAAATAATTTACAGAGAACAGTTAACGCAAATTGATATTTAAAGACATAAACTGACAAAAAATATAGCATAATCATATACATAACGCAATTTAAGCTATCAATTTCTTTATATAACCTTAAGTAAAAATGAATGGTTTTTTTAACTTTAATTAATTATATATATAGATTGTGTGGTATAAAACTCATTGTGTAAAATAAATCATTCAATTTATGCAAAAAGATTAATCAAAGTTAAAAAAATTTTATTTGTAGAAAAATAATTTTTTTTAAAGTTTAATTAAAAAAATTGAATGAAAGATATAAAATCTTTATTAAAAATGAATGACATGCATACTATAATAAAGCTAAAAACTCAGTCATACATATTTTTAAGTAATTCTTTTCGTTGATTAGAGTTACATGTAGCTTTTCTTTTAAGTAAATAATTAGTTTATTTTGTTAAGAATTTAGATTTTTTAAATTAAAATAATAATTACAAATAATAAAAAAAATTCTATCATAGAAATTCAAGAGAAAATCATTCCTGCATGAACAAAAATTTTTTAGCCATATAGAATTACTCATTTAACTATTTAAATTAACATCTGTTCTTGAAATATTTAAGTTTGGAATACCACGATACAACATGTGCACCTATTAGAAAATTAATATCAGTTGAAAAATTGAATTATATGAAATGTAATGCTGCCTTGATATTGCTGATTTTTGTTTCTTTGAAATTCACTTATCTTCCTAAATATTCTGTCATCAAGATATGCATCCAATCAATTTTTAAGCCTTAATAAGCTATCACATTGATGAGACTTTACATCTGCTTGTCTATTCTTCCTTCAAAAGTGATTGAAATGTATAAATTAAAAGTTCTTTGAACGAGACAACACGTCATCGTGGAGTAACGTCATTAAACACAATACAACACTAACTTTATTTAAATGGGGAGAGTTAATAGCGTCAAGTTTACATCTGCAAAAAGCTTGACAAGCGATCGCAACGATCGAAGCAATTGAATTCTGTATACTTAACTTGAGTAGGTGCCATTATTTATCGTAAGTTTGCCATTATTTATTGTAAAAATGTTATCGTTTTAGCTTCAATATTTGCTTTCTCAATTACAATAAATTTTTTTTAAGTAAATTTACTTGAGTTTTGTCATTATTTATCGTAAAAATGTTATAGTTTTAGCTTGAGTATTTGCTTTCTCTGTTGCAATAAAAATTTTTTATGTAAATTTACTTGGGTTTTGCCATTATTTATAAGGAAAATGTTAGCATTGTAGTTTGAGTATTTGTTTTCACTATTACAATATTTTTTTTTTTTTTACATAAATTTACACCATTTTCGAACTTATTCTAATGTATTCCATTTTAATAATTCAGTTTAAAATCTTGAAAATAAATGCATTGTTTACGGAAAAAACTATATAATCGAAATAGTTTGATATTCAAAGCTTGATAAAGAATCTCTTTAAATATTTACAGAAAATGAAATTATGGAGATGAATTTAAATTTAATATTCAAAAGTATAATTTGAATCTCTTTTAAACTCATATGACGTTTTATTTCTCACTCTTAATTGTAAATTTTATTCCTTATAGTAATAACTGAATAAGTATTATAGTTTTGTGCTCTTGCTATTATTTGAATGATTTATGAAGAAAATTGATTAATTTTATTTTTTATATCTTTGTAATTTTATAGGTTTTTAATGAAAGTATTACAATATTAAATGTTTTTACTGTTTATATCTTTCTTTAACCAACTTTTTATATATTCCCTGCTTTTATATATTCTTATTAGCTTTTTATATATTCCTTGCTTTTATATATTCTCTTTAGTTTTTTATGCATTCTATATCCTTCTCTTATCAGTTTTTTATACATATTTGTTTTTTACAAATAATGAATTTTGTGTTTGTTTGATCTAAATGTATTAAAATTACTATTTTGGGTCTTAAATATCACTATTTTTGTTAGTAAAATATAGAGTTGCTCCTACACTTGATTTTGTATTTTATGTTAATGTTAATAAAATTTGCGAAGTCCTACCGATTCTATACATGAAAATGAAAAACATTGAAAATTATTTTGAATGATTTGTTACTTATATGGACATATAGTTAACAATTTCAAATTGTATATCTTTTTGGAATATAACAGTAAAAGAAAATAATAAACCAATGAGATTCATATAAATGTGTTATAAGTAGCTAGCTTTATTATTCTTCCCACAACTGGATTATTTTTCTTTTTCCTAAATGAAATATATTATTTTAAACTTCTTTTGTTCATTTGAAGTAATTTAGCTTGAGTCTATAAGAATACGTTTATATTCAATTTCGTAAGGTATCATTCTTTAAATGACTCTAATTCATTAAATATTTAATAATGTAATTAATTATTGTTCTAATTAAAAAATTTTATACAAAATATATTGTTGTTGTTTAATGCCAGATAACCTAGAAACATCCAGTGAGCTGCTCCACTTTTCCGGATGAACCGTTATTTGGTGTGGAGTCTGTGTAACTTCCTCAGTACACACCATGTCCTAGGTACCTGTTTATAGGGTAGGCAACCATTTACAATCTATTCATACAAGAAAAGGAAAAAAAAACAGAAAGAGAAAAGGTACATCCATACCCAAACAGGGATTCGAACCCACAATACTCCCTACCCGCAGACAGTTACGCTGATCATTAGACAGGGTGGGTGGCTACGTAACACATAACTATAACATATAAATGCTGTGTTATAAAAATTCCATATTTTAACGGTAAAAGGAAAAATCATGCAACTATTTTTTAATCCTTGAATAGAATTTTTGATTAATATTATTTAGTAATCAAGTACCTCTCAATATGATTATACTTATGAATCAGTTCCTCTAAAAATCACGTATGGCGCTTGTGTTACTAATCGAGCTCTTTTGCCATAATGAAGGAATATATGTCAACAAACATTGTTGAATCACAAGCTTTCAAGTTAATATTTGTGTGGTCTCTTTATGTTACTTATTTAACTCTCCACATTGAAAAAGTTTAACACTATAATTTAGATTGAGGGAAAACAATAGCGTTCAACTGATCAGTTAAATACACTACTGGCCATTAAAATTGTTACACCAAGAAGGCGACATGCTACAGACGTGAAATTTATCGAAAGGAAGAAGATGCTGTGATATGCTAATGATTAGCTTTTCAGCGCATTCAGACAAAGAAGGCGCCAGTAGCGACACCTACATTGTGTTTAAATGAGGAAATTGTTCAGCCGGTTCCTCATAGACAAATTGCATTTGAACGTTGTTGCCTGGTGAAAAGTTGTTGTGATGCCTCGTGTAAGAAGAAGAAATGCGTACCAGCACGTTTCTGACTTTGATAAAGGTCGAATTTTAGCGTAACGGAATTGCGGTTTATCTTATCGCAGTATTGCTGCTCGCGTCGGTCGAGATCCAATGACAGTTAGCAGAATATGGAATCTATGGGTTCAGGACGGTAATACGGAACGCCATGCGGGATCTCAACGACCACCTATCACTAGCAGCCGAGAAGACAGGCATATTATCCGCATGGCCGTAATGGATCGTGCAACCACGTCACGAGCCGTGAGTTAAGAAACGGGGTCGTTTGGAAGACAACAAGTGTCTGCACGTACAGTTCGACGACGTTTGCAGCAGCATGGACTCTCAGCTCGGAGACCATGGCTGCGGCTTCCCTTGACGCTGCGCCATAGACAAGAGCACCTTCAATGATGTGATCAACGACGAACCTGGGCGCACGAATGGCGAGACGTCATCTTTTCAGATGAATCCAGGTTCGGTGTACAGCATCATGATGGTCGCATCCGTGTTTGGCGACATCGTGGTGAATGCACTCTGGCAGCGTGCATTCGTCATCGTCATACTGGCCTATCACCTGGCGTGATGGTATGGGGTGCCATTGGATACACGTCTCGGTCACCTTTTGTTCGCATTGACGGTGCTTTGAACAATGCACGTTACATTTCTGGTGTGTTACGACCCGTGACTCTACCCTTTATTCGAGTCCTGCGAAACCCTACGTTTCAGCAGGATAATGCCCGACCGCATGTTGCCGATATTGTACGGACCTTCCTTGATACGGAACATGTTCGGCTGTTGCCCTGGCCAGCATGTTCTCCAGATCTTTCACTAATAGAAAACGTCTGGTCAATGGTTGCCGAGCGACTGGCTTGTCACCAAATGCCATTCACTACGGTTGATGAACTGTGGCATCGTGTTGAAGCTGCATGGGCATCTGTACCTGTACATGCAATCCAATCTCTGTTTGACTCAATGCCCAGGCGTATAACTGCTGTTATTACTGCCAGAGGTGGTTGTTCTGGGTACTGATTTCTCAGGATCTATCCAGCTAAATTTTTTGAAAATTTAATCACTTGTTATTTCTAGTATAATATATTTGTCCAATAAATATCATTTTGTTATCTGCATTTCTTCCTGGTGTAGCAATTTTAATGGCCTGTAGTGTAATATAAGTACCGTATTACCCATATAACGAAAGTTCATGTGATTAAAGATTTTATTTTTTTAGATTGTTCATCAACCTATTATTATTTATTCAAATTGGAACTAACCACAGTATTACAGGCTTTTGCAGAGCTTTTAGCATTTTTTTTAATATTTCAAATATCTAAAAGACCATTTAAATATTCATTGTGTTACATAAATGTTAGAAATGAAAGAAGAGGGAATAAATTTTATCCTACTAACATAAAGTATTTCATTTAAAAATATTTGTAGTTTTTTTTTTTAGCAGTTTTTAAATTTCAAACACTAAGAAACAAGTATAAGCTCAACTGTTAAATTTGTTGAATAAAAAAAATCATCTTTTTCCAGTGTTTGTTAAATTTGAATATATTCGCACTGATAAATATTTATTATTTTTTCATTGTTAGAAAAGCAAATTATCGAGTATCTGAAATACAATTGTTTCGATAATTGCTTAACTCAAAAATCATGAGATGAGAAGGTATGCGTGCAATAAATTTTCTGTGATGTGAAAGCTTAAAAGGGGAGGTGATAATTCAGATGGCAGCCCTGGTTTTGGACCATTGTTCAAGATGAAAAAGATGATTGAGAGTGTTTAGCAGCTTGGATCGTTGAAGTGATCATCCAGGAATGTATTCCATTGTCCCAATTTATTACAACATTATGAAATTTTTTAATCAATTGTGGAATCAATATTTCATTTCTAAAGTACAATGGAACATTTTCAATTAAGTACTCTTGATTAGTGATTAAATTACAATCATGATATACTTAAGAAATATTTTAGACGATTCTAAGTAGGCAAAACAAAGATATAGATTTTGAACCTTTAATTCAAGCTTTCTTTTAAAGTTATAATTTTTGTAGAAGAATTTTACTTTATTGTGATGTTTGGAGTTTCCGGCTAAAAATAGCTAAATTAACTGAGGAATTTATCTTGTTTGATTTTCTGTGATAACCAGAGATCGTTGTGTTGAGAGGTCTATGCACATTGAAAGATTGTAGATCTTTATCTTGTACCTCTGGTATAAGAAAAAAAAGAAGAGACTACAATGTCAGCTTAAAATGAATCTTCAACATTTTGGTGGTGGGGTTATGAGATATTCAGTGATGGTATTTAATCCTTTACACAGTTAATACAGTCCTCAGCCTTCTATCGTTAAACATCTTTCAAACAGATCTTACTCGTTACAAGAATCTGTGTTTGAAATCCTAAAAATATTTTAATTAGAATTTTGTGATAGAAAGTGAATAAATTTACAAATAGTTTCCAGTAGCAGATTTAGATTATTTTCGTAAATTTGTAAAACTGGTCAAATTGAAGAGGAGATATTGCTTTATGTTACTTTAAACAAAACATATTTGTTATATTGTATCCACTTTTCATTTATCATACAGGAATAAATTTTTAATTTATGAAACAAAAATATAAAATCTTGAACTATATACATTGCAACATCAATAAAAAATTGTATTGAGTGAAAAGAAGGGAGATAATTGTGCTTCCACGTGATGCCTTTCTTTGTGACAGTCAGGTGTTTTCCTCGTGTTCTTTGTTTGATTGGAACCAGACCTTTCATTTTCACATTTTTTGTTATTTTTCTACATTTAATGAATTCTGTAATACCTTTTTAAAGCCCCAACGCTATCAGAATGGGATGAAGCAACAGAAAAAGCAATGCCATTTATTTTCGTGCGGGTTCGTTGATATTGATTTCTCTACCCTTATAAGCATTTAACTGGACACTCTTTCTGAAGAAGTCTATTTCTTTATAAAGAAAGAGTTTACACACAATATTACATGCATGTTAATAACCGCAAGAATATTGCACAATGTAATGAAATACGTTTTCTCAAATATTTTGTGTGAGAGATAAGCTGCTCAGGATTTTAAAGATGAGGTGACCCTTAGAGCTCGTAATTAATTTTTTCAGAGAATTTATAAACGTATTAATATAGTAAATATAAATACAATTTATTTAGATATTGAGCTAACTGATATAGTATATACTGAATTTCTGAACTATAATTTAGTTATAATGGGCATTTATTCTTTTTTTTTTTTTTTTTTTTTTTTTGTAGGAAAATATGATTAAGTTTATCTGCATTGCCTTTCTTGTAACCGTCCTCACACTTGTTGCTGGTCAGGACTCTCTGGACCCAGCTGAATACGGATGCGCCAGTGATATCAATCAGGATGAGCTCTTGAAAAAGAATGATGTATGCTTGCAGTGCGAAGAGCTTCATAAGGAAGGTGTTGTCTTTTCGTTATGCAAGTAAGTATTCTTTCCTCATTCTATTCACATTCTAGAAAAATAAGAATATCTCTAAATGGAATTATTATCAAATAAATTTATATTTACATGTTGTGCAGCCAAGGCTCGCCTGCATCGCTATATATGTATTAGGTTTGGGAATAAGTTCGTAGCGTTTTCATCAAAGACTTTTATTTAAACAAAAAACAGTAATTATATTAATAAGTTAATCAATTATATATTCATCGTTGCTGTTTACAACATCTTCCCACTTCTCGATCCATTTGTTGATGCCGTTCCGTTAAACACGCCTGGTCTGGTGTCAAAGAAGTTGCTGAGCCAGTTTTTAAGAACCTCTTTGTTATCGAAGGTAACGTCCTTCATATAGTTTGACAAGGAGCCGAAAAGATGGTAATCGATCGGTGCATGGTCCGGAGTATATGGCGGATGCTGAAGGACCTTCCATTCGATCTCTTGAAATGCGGCTTTGACGACTTGTGCAACATAGGGCCTGGCGTTGTCGAGAAGGAGTATAGTTTGATCATGTCGATTAGGTCTTTTCAGTCGAATAGAGTCATGTACGCGATGTAGATGGGCAATGTAGAGCTCTTTGCTGACTGTGGCATTCTTTTCGAGCATTTCCCAGTACACCAAGACGTCCTTAAAAACTAACTCAACAACTCCTTTGACACCAGACCAGCGATTTTTGGAGGAACGGCATCAATAAATTAGTCGAGAGGTGGGAAGAGGTTGTAAATAGCAGCAGCGAATATATAATTAATTAACTTATTGATATAATTATTGTTTTTTGTTTAGTTTAAATAACAGTCTTTGGAAAAAACACTACAAACTTATTCCCTAACCAAATATATTTATATGTAGTATTTACTTCTTCGCAACTCTAATATACAATTCTTTCAAAGTTTAATGTCTTTTATATTTAATCTTTGTAAATTTATTCAATATTTACTAAAAGTTGCAATACTTATATAAAACATCTTTTGTTCTATTCTATTGCTAACTATTATAATTAGTTTTATATAAATAGTTAAATTTTACTTTATTATAAATATTAATATACAAATGTATGATTTTCTTTTTTATCTCTGTTTCTATATATATGGGTGTTTGCATTTGAAATTTGCATTCATACTACACATTTAATTTGTTGGTATGTTCGGAAAAGAAAACATTTGAAAAACTAATTAGTAAAAGTGTAAAGTAGAATTATACTACGAAAATTATACTTTAGTTCAAATATATATAAATCCTTTTAGGAGACAATGTGCTGTGCTTGCTATTCTCAAATGCATTCTTGAATTTAATGGAGAGGAAGCAGTTCCTTGAATGTATTTTTTAAGATTCATAAACTCATCAAAATTAATATTAACTAAATATCTTCAGAACATAACAGTATTTCTTTCATCTTCAAATGAAAAATGAAATATTTAAAAAAAGTTGATATTTTGTCCATTTTTTCTTGATGTGACTATGTTTAATTATAAATTTGTCAATGGTAACTTTAAATAAATGATATGATTATTTTTTGGTGGATAATAATGTTTTATTTTCAGGACGAATTGCTTTAGTACAGAATATTTCAAAAACTGTGAAAGAGATTTAGAAGAGTCCAAAAAAGAACCACCTCCTGAATAAAAAAAATGATGCATTATTGAATGAAATATTTGAAATAATACTAATCTAAAGGAATTTGAATTGTAAATATCAATTGGAATAATAAAATCCATTTATTTTATTATCATTTTAAGTTTGCCCATAATGCTTATGATTTCGATTAAAACTTTAAAAATTTATAAAGTAATATTCAGATTTGGGAAAAAAATTTAATTTAGTTTTTTTAATTATGTTTTGTTGTATTATATTAACTTAACGGTCAATAAAGTTTGTATGATAAAATAAAAATATTGTTGCAAGTTTTTGAGTATTTATTTATTCCATATTTCAAAAATAATTTTGCAACATTTCACCATATAGACTAGGAAAATAAATGAATATTTAGTATTCTACCTGGTTTTTTTAAGGTAATGGATATAATAAATCTCAGTTGATAATGAAATACTAATGTTTGAAAAATTTAAAGGAACTAAATGGTAGTATAATTTTGCATTCTATGTGAGAAACTTCATTGATTAAAACGTCCAGAATTCTAGACTATTCACTTACAGACCAGAAAACATACATATTATCTTCATGGTCTTAAGAGGTTGTGCTTTCCCGTCTCGAATCTTACGTCAAGAGCTGGAATCATTTAAAACAACAAATATACGGATTTTCAACTGTACAAAATATCGATATAGCTACCATAGTTTCGGCAAACTCTAGATAATGAATAATAAATAAGAATGCCTAGAGTAATATGCTCACTTAAGAACATGGAGGAAGGAATGGTGTTGAAGTAATATTTTTAGAAAGATCCCAGTCTTACATGTAACATCAGCATGGTGTCGCTCATATACAGTATAATAACATGAATTCCTTTTATAAATTTAACATCGACATATTGTGTCATAATCTGCAGTGATTATGACACAATATAGTGCCTTTTGCATACACGCCTCAACCCCCCTCCTTACTGCTTGTCAATAGTTTTAACAGCATTTTTGAATTACAGGAGAACTCAGGCGTTCTAGGAATCTCTAAAGGCATTCTTCAACAGTACAGAGAGGTTATTCAGTGTGGACTTTCCTCAATAAAGAAGATATTTTGACTATTTAAATAATAAGCGGTCTTATTTGATCTCTCCGAAATGGGAAAAGGTTTTAACATCATCGAATAAATGGCGCGCCACCATTCACCAGTTTCTATGATCAATGAACGGTGGAATTATGTTGACGCTGCAGGGACACTTGTACATGAAATCCAAATCGCTTAATATTTGGAAACTTCTCTTGTTAAGTTGATAGCATTAAAATTGGAATTTTGACAACAATACTAATTTTTTGTTGATAAAAGTTTACATAAGGTACTCCTTGATGTTTTGATGACAAGATGTGACTAGAGCAAGATGGCTGCAGCACAAAAGCTAAACTAAGATAAATGAAATTTTATCGCCAAATCAAGAGGTACCCAATTCTACCCGGAACCAGTGTAAATTGGTTCTTTCTGAAACAAACATGAAAAATGGGTACTTACATACTATATATACTACAGATTTTTTTCGCCATAAGAATATGTCATAGAGAATTTTGCAAGTTTTAATATTTTTTTTCAAAATATGAAGGAAATCCCGAAATAGATAAAAACTTTATTTGCAATATGTATCGAGCTAAATCACATCATTAAACAACAAATTTTTTCACAGATTTGGTAAACAGGATGATACGTAAATACTGAAATGTGTAGCAATCTTTACAAATGAGCAATTCAATAAAATATAATCAAATAAATAAATTGTTACCTATTTTTCTATCACTATTCCAATGTGTAATGATGTACAATTGAATTAAATATCACAAAATACATTTCATACTTTAACTACAAATTAAAATTATAAATCTAAGATATTCTAAATTTTACAGGGAATTGTAATACTTCATTGTGTCAAGTGTAATTCATATTAAATTTTAGTTTTTTCCCCCCTTTGATGAAGTATTTGTGGTGAACAACTCGTGAGAGCCAATTTCCATATAAAAACGTTATTTATTTATTTATTCATTTTTTTTTTTTTTTTTTTTTTGCTATTCACACACACACATATATATGTATGTATGTATGTATATATTGTTAAATTGAGATGGTAATGAAGTTTTGCTTAGAAAATACTGAAATTTCTGTTATGTGTTGAAATGAATTATTTTTATTTTATTTTCATGAGAAGTGATATAAAATAATTTCTATACATAAACAAAATATACAAATTATCTTTTCTTAATTAATTGGATAATTTTTAAAAAATCTAGTGATTTATTATTAATTGATTATGTGTTTTACAATATCCTTAGAATCACGCATACTTAAAAATTTGCATTTTCCATTTGATTATTTGAATGTAGTTTTCTTTTTTCGAAAGGGTTGCGAAAATTTTTACATTTGAACTTATAACATCATAAAAATTGACAGAGATATTTTAAAAATGGTTCCATCACTCATTTTTAAAAAACATTAATCTTTCATTAATTTGGTTTTGTTTGTCAAAGTGCTCTGAATTTAGGAATATGTAATGTATTTTATTTTTGTTGATAAAATATGTACATATTTAGCATATACTAATTAATTTGCAGTTGTATTTCACATTACTATAATTATTACACGATATTAAGTACACTAAAACATTCTTAACTTCTTTAAGAGAATATTACATTTCTTTCTGTGTTTTCAACCCTTGAGATTTAATTTTGAAATATGAATTTAACATCTACTTATATATTTTTTTATTTTGTGTATATTGAAATCACTCTTGCTAATTTTATCTCATACTAAACAAATAATGAAATTATTTTTTTACTATGTTTATTAATATTAACAGAAATAAATACATATTATAATAGTGAATACTTAAGAACTTTGTTAGTTATATTAGAGACAATTTCTGCCACCCACCTTGTCTAATGGTCAGTGTGCATGTCTGCGGATATTGAGGTCCTGAGTTCGAATACCAGCTCGGGCACGAATATATTTTCTCTGTCTCCTGCCTTTGTTCTTTCCTTGCATGAATGGGTAGTGAATGGTTGCCCACCCTATAAACGGGCACCTATCGCATGTGTGTACTGAGGAATCGGACTCCAAACCAAGTTACGGTTCTATTGGAAAAATGAAGCAACGAACCCCATAATGCCAGCCTAGAGTTATCCATGCTTGCATAAAATCATAGGAATTTAAAAGGCAGACAGTACATCTAAGTAATTTTATCACATATAGGGGATAGTGTTTAAGAATTTGCCCAATATACCCGACATCCTTATAGAAAATACGCCGTGAATGTTTATTTACTTTACAACAATCGAAGTCCTCAAAAGACATTTGAGCACCCGCTGCGTTTTCCTTATCAGGAGGACTTTTCAAAGATAGCGGACCTTATTTACTTATGACAAGAAAGACGTTCTAGAAAACTCAGGGTACGCTTAGCCTAATTGGAGCCCAGGACAAGAACTTCTTTGGAGGCTCCCTTTGCTTCACAACAACAAACTTTCAATTTGATTTGCAATCAGATCCATTCGATTGACTACATAAAATAAACTATCCATTCGATTTGAGGACCCCCTGATGTAGGGGCCCCAGGGCAACTGCCCCGTTTACTCCTGCCTTTGTCAGCTCTGGGCAAACTCCAAGGCTCCCTTTCCGAAGGATGCATGCAGAAAGCAAAAATCCAAAATACTCCTTCCGTAGTTCAAGATTGATTCATTCTTGGAATTTTTCATTCAAATGCAACAACTAGACCAAGATGAATCCTTCACATTTATGAATTCTTCTTTTTATTCTTATTCTTTAGGTTCGGATCCCACATAAAGATCAAGAGTGTTGCTCTAATTGCCAACAACTTTATCTGCAATCAAATAAAATAAAAATATACTGCAGGTTCAAAAAATTATTTTCTACTATTTCAAAGCATGTAATTTTGTTTATTAGAGTAGACTTTGATTTGATGGATATACATCCATCAAATCAGAGTCTATTGTCACAAATTAATACAAATCCAATAATAAAAATGAAAAAAATATATGTGGTTTTTCTTTAACAGCCTTTCAATTTTCGATGCAAGAGTTACTATAAGAGTTTTATAAGTTTTATGCAATAGACATGTAATTTTCCAAAGTCTTTATAAGCACAATAAAGTAAATTTATATTCAATGATAAGATCTAATATTTTTTATTTTATTTTTAATTTTTTCTCACATAATTAATTTATATTGTTTTGCAATTATCATTATTTTTTTATTAATCTTCTCTACACTTTACGAAAGAAATGCAAATAATTTTTACAGGGACAATAAAATAGATGAAAAAAGTACGAAATCTTTTTCATTAGTAAGCTCATTTCATCCGTCTGAATTTTAAGTAGGTTTGAATGTTAAGACATTTGTTCTGTGCATTATACATAAATGATTACAATAAATTTTAAACAATTTTATCTCTTTAAATAGAAAATATTTGATATTCATTCATTACTCATTTATTTAATCTCTTATACACCAATTCATTATTGCAATAAAAAACAGGTACATATTTAATTTTAGTTTTTTAAAAAAAATTTGGGGAAATGATGAATTTACAAACTTGTGAGTTTTGAATTTGCAAACTTGTGTTTAAATTCGTGATTTATGAGCAGAGAGAGAGAGAGAAGATAATGAACAAGAAAAATAATTTGAAATTACTTTCAAAACTGGTAAAGTATTGGGTAACTTTAAACAAAAACGAAGTGGTGTTGCAGTGAAACACAAGAAAGCAGATTATTTTTTGCTCTTCCTTCTGACATATGTTTATCTGCATAAAAAATTGTTACTTGAAATGGAAATTTTTAAGCATTTGCATACTAAACCTGCTGTTTTAATATCTATTGCATCTTGCATTTCACATTGTGCTTGCAAACCTGCACTTTTATCGGAAGTGGAACAGTAAATATACATTAAAGGAGGTTATGAAAACAGCCTCGTTAAATTTATTGATATACATTTATTCCCCTAATACTTATATCAATTATAAAATCTGAAATTTTTTGGGGCTTACTTAATTTCTCTCTAATTACATTTTCCGGTCTTAGCACTGAGAGTTCATTCATATTAATAATGTTCAGTGGATTATCCACAAATTTATTATTGTTATTCAGAGTATCAGATCTCCCTTGCCAATATACCAATAGTATAACTCAGGAGGGGGTGATTATAGAAATTCAAACTCTCTTTTTTCGCTTATATAAAACTTAATATACTTAACATAATATTCCTTTGTAGATTTCATTGGTAATCAACACAAATTTGTCATAAATTTCTCATTTTCTCTTTCGACCAAAGATAATTTTGTTCTTTCCATTGGTATATAAAATTTGAAGATTTTTTATTCAGTAAAATCCCACTCGTTTCCCCTAATTTATATTGTTGGTTTGTGATTAAATTGTAAAAGTGAGATTCTCTTTTTCTGAAGTTTTGGGAATTAAAATAGTTATACAGTTATTTTTTAAATGTCTTTACAGTTTATATAAAAATCATTGTTAAATTGGAATATTAAAAGTAATTGATAAAATATTTTATTTTGTGGATTCATTTTAATTAAAGTCAAAAATGTAAATATCATGCGTAAGCTAGTTAAAGATTGATTTTTTTTAGGTATCTGTGGAATTGTTATTTTCTATGTATTAAGGTTACCGAAGACCCTTTTGTATGATTGCTTTAAATAAACGATTTAAGAATTCATTATTAATTATTTTTAGTTGAAACTTCTGAATAAATAGTATAGTAGTTTCTGATTCAAAAGAGATTAATACAGAAACAATGTAAAAAAAATTATTTAAAATTTTTAACAAATATTTGAGTAAGTATAGAGGAACACCAATCATCCGAACTCCGTATATCCAAATCACTTATTATGCGACATATTTTTAGAATTTCAGGAAAATAAACTAGACAGAAGAAGAGACGGAAAATGAGAAAAAGGAAGAGGCTCAAGAAAAGGAGAAGTAAGAGAAGGGAGAAAATTAGAATTCAACGTGTCACTTCAGGGATTCAGAAACATTCTTTTGAAAATTTCAGAATGTTCTGAAGTTAGTGCTGAAGAAATAGAAGAATGGATTATGTGAGTTAGACACTAAATTTCAAATTGCAAAAGATGGCCAACTTATTAAAAGTGTCAAGAAGGTAAAAGGTGGCCTTAATGTCCTAGTTGAAGCAGACACGGGACCATCAGCTAGCGAAACATTTGACAGTTTTGAAACTGTTTTGTAGTGGAGGGAGCGACAGCTCGAGTGTGATCACGTGCTATTTCTCACTGTTTTTTAGATACGTGACTTGGCTGCCTGAAAGCGGATGAAGGCATTGAAACAGTTTATCTGACCGAGATTCTCAGCAAGCAATGATTTTCATTACTGCACTGTTCATACATACTGTGTTAATGTACTGCACTTGTTAGTACCTTAAGATGAAAGTATTGCCTTTTCATTTAATTCTTTTTCTTTAAATATGTATAGTTTTCCTTTCATTTTCAACATACAATAATTAATTAAAACAGACTTTTTTTTTTTTTTGAAAAAATCCAATTATTCGAATTTTTTGTTATCCGAATGTTGTTCACTCCCAATTGATTCGGATGACTGGAGTTATACTGTACTGCATTGAAGTTTTATAGGAATGAATGTCATCATCATCATTCATGGCGCGCCAGCCCAGGATGGGCCAAGGCCTTCTGAACAAGTTTCTTCCAGCTACCTCTACTGGCAGCCAAACTCCTCCAATTTTGTGTTTCAAGGAATAGGAATGAATGTACTATACTAAATATTCTTAGTAAAAAATAAAAGGAGAAAAGTCTTTTATTTTTCTCCTTTTATTTGTATTTATTTCCTTTTATAATTATGTAATTTTGATAAAAGAATCAGGCATTTGATCATTTTAGCTTTCATGAGGCGAGAAATAGAAAATTGAAAAAATTACCTTACTTATATATATATATATATATATATATATATATATAATATTTAAACGACCCGTTTGCAGCTGGTCAGGCATCTATCCCAAGAGTAACGCTTTCCTGCTTAGATTTTAGCTTTCTAAATCACATTTTAATAATTACAAATAAGCTGAATTATGATTAATTTACCTATTCTTTCGATAAAAATTCTAATGTGTCTTTAATGCTTTGAAATGATATTAAAATATTAATCTATGAGCAAAAGTTGTCTAATTTGAAAGAAAATATGATATGTAATTTTGAAGGGTTGAAAGGATTTGATATTGTTAGCAGATAATAAGTCAGTTTCGTGAAAGAAAAATAACTACCATGTGCAATTTGAGTTCTGACAAAACAGCAAGTGTGATGATAAACTTCAAATGAAAAAAAGCTTCAAATCATTGAAGAAAGAATTTTCTTTATCCAAATTATTATCAGAATGGAATCTTAGCTCTTTACAAACGTCGAAAAGAAATAAGATTAATTAATATACGCTTAACTTTGTTATATTTTCTCTCAATTTGACTCTTATAATTCTTCAATAAAGTATTATTAATGACGCTTAGTAATACAAATTATAATAAACTAAAGTAATTTTATTATCTTTATAATCTGAAAATTCCTTCCTTAATATTTTAATGAATCATTCTAATAATTTAATGTATTATTAGTGTACAGGAAAGATCACGTTTGTTGTTATGCTTCAAGGGAATACACGTATCTCGTCCATAATAAATTTTTCAATCTTAATTACTAACATCTCCTAATTAGTCATTGCCAGTAACTCAGAAAAATTTCATCACATTTCATAAATCTACATTTATCTTATTGAAATAGTTAATTATAAAAATTTGACTATTTTAACATAATTTATATTAGCTAGTTATAAAGTATGAGTTTATTGTAATTTCATGAAAGTCTTATTTAAGTATTTTCTTCATTGTTTCGGAAGTTTTAATATTTTTGGTATATTCTCCAGGCAAACAAATCATAAGTGTCCTATTAAATAAAGCGATTCAATCGCTTCCTTTAAAATGGCATGTCTAGGTCTATACCTTTAATTTCAGCAGTAATGATAGTTTGAGAGATTCTATCTGTAACACAAGTATTAAAAAGCATGTGACAGTCATCAGGTTTTTTTCTAACATGACAAACAATTAAAAAATTAGTCTCAGATGGCTAGTTAATAAAAAATCAAGCATATTACTAAAATTTATAATATTGTAAAAAATTGTTGAAAATTAATATTATTTATCGGTAATTATTAGATCTAACTCTATCATTCACATCATTTTAAAAACATTTATTTAAATTTTTTGAGAATCCTAATTCGTATCGTAACTTTTTAGGACATTTTTCAGAGTGTTCTTTGAATATTTTAATAATTAAAGAATATTTTAAAATTCATACCATCGCTTTTATAATTAGTTTACTTTTATACTGTGTAATTTAAAATAAATACTGAAAGCATTAGTAACAAAACTACATTTTTAATTCCTTATCTAACATAAATTTGATGAAGATAAAAATAAAGAGTAGCACAATTAACCTAATTCTATTTCTATTTTTTATTAAATATACTTTGAAAGATTCCCAATAGTATAAGCTGCAGTTTAAATGTAAATTATATAAAAAGTCTATTTAATTTAATTTATACACAAGCTGAATGTTACAATGAAAAATAATTAAGAGTAAAATTTTGAGTAATATATAAATTATTATGTATTAAAGATTAATTTGTTTCATAATATCATTAATGAAATTACTTTTCAATTGTTTATTAAGGTTTTAATATTTAAATGTTGCTTTATTTCTCGAAAATTGCTTTCTATAGACTTAAGATGAAATTGTAGCTCGTAACAAGACTACTTGTAACACTTTTTATCCAAAAAATTGTAATTTGTTTATCGGTTATTTCAAAAGATTAAAATTTTATTAAGATTGAAAAATAATTATTGCGATTCTATTTAGAGCATATTTCTATGTTTAAAAGCATGCTAAAAAGAGATGATATTTTGTTATTCATCATTGCATATTAAACATTTATTTATACCAATTGTAAGCAAAAATTAGACTAAAATAAATATTTTTATGTATATCACCCTTGGTAAAAATTATTACATTTCCTTTGACAATCTGCATTTACCGATACCTTTTAATGATAACTTATTTTTATTTTTATATATATTTCATTCCGTATGAATTTAATTTTGAACATCACATCTTTTTCTGTAATGAAGCATTATAAATCAAAAGTTTCTGTTATTTAATTAATAAGTTGATAGGCTCATTGTATAAATTTGTGATGATAATAATTTTATAATAATAGGAATACGTACCTAGGTTTAGATTTTTAATTTTGGCTAAGAAGGAAAGATTTCAATATTATCAAATATTTCTACTACAATATATTCCGCAAAATAGATTTGCATTTCAGAGGTCAAAATTCCGGCAACAGACGTCATTTTTTGAATAAAAAATTGTCTTTGTTACTAAAGAGTTGGGGTTATTGGGACACTTAACTTTTTTAGCCTATTTATATTATAAATGATATTTAATTCCAATGAATTTCTCCCGAACATGCTTGTATAACCTGCTGTTGTTATTACTAATCTCATCTGATATAGTGGAGCTATATCAGATCCATGAGGCCGTAAACCTTCAAAAAATCGAGGAAAAGGAGAGGTCTCTCAAGAAACTCTTCCATAGTGAAACCCAGACAATCAAGTAGGTGCTGAGGACTAGACTCGCTGGAATTGCACTTCTTACAGGCTGGGAAGAGCTTAATTTGTCCCCAGAAAGTGAGATTCCTAGTATGGCCACTGGCAAATCTACAGGTAGCGGTCTGTTCAGCACGAGACCCTTGTATGCCAAGGGCTCCACCAGGACGCTTGCGGCGATACCAGTTGTGACTTAAAGGGACAATCCAAACTCTCTCTCTCTTTGTTGACAAGTGAGGTTCAAATCTGGAGAGACTGGAAGGGAAGTACCGTCCTTGGCCAACTGGTCAGCACGTTCATTGCCAAATAGGCCCACGTGAGAAGGTATCTACTGTATATGGATGTCATGGGAGGCATATGGGGCAATTAATATACGAAGGGTAGAAACATCAGCTTGGTTATATAACCTAATTCTATAATGGTACCATACCCTACAGATATGATTGTAAAGTTCGAAACGTAAATTCATAACTCAATTACAGTCACTTTTGAATCAAGAAAGTTGAGTTTCTGCATGACCATCTGCTTTTGTAGGTGTTAAGTAATTTTCTTGATTACTATTCTTGGTATACGTGAATATACATTATTATTAAGTCTTCCAGAAGGAAATAATACGAGATTGTTAAAATCATTTTAACAACATTATAATAGGTTTCCATACAGAAACATTTACTTTTCCATGTAGAATCATTTGTATGTAGAGTGTGGTACCACACTGGTGGAGTTAATTGGCTAAAATTTAACATAGAATAAAGATTTTTATTAAGCAAAAACAGACATAAAAAATAGAGTTAATTTATTCCGATTGATATATTTTCAAACTATAATAAACAAACAAAGTCATATTGTATATTATTTAATTTTAAAAAATTCATCACACATTTGAATATTTAAACTTGAATTTTATTTTCGTGACTGCAGACTACGCATGGGACAACTTTGTCACCATCGCATTTCTCACAGTTCATCCAGACAGGATTCAGCTTGGAAACTTGGTCTCCTCCCTCGTTGCTGGCAGGCAGTGAGAACACTTCCTTGTTCAGGCACATGAAATCTGAGTCGACATTGGCTCCACTGTCAGCCATGGTGATACCGTCGTATTCCAGCCTCCAGTTCTCCGGGCAAGACGTGAAAGCATAGAATGGTCTGACGTTGGTGGTCTCGGGAATCAGGCATGCTGCGCAGGGTATGACGCCAGATTTATCAGGCTGGATGAAGGTTCGGAACTCAACTGAATCCAGAAGAGCTGGTTTTGGCTGCATGCCCAGGGGCCCAGATATAGAAGGTTTTGAATCTTTCATGCACTTGAAATCCCGGCCTCCAGCCCATGCCCTAGAAAGTGGACCTCCCGCTTGACCGGAATACAATAATTCTACATTCTGATTTGGGCACTTTTTAGATCCCCAGTTGATGTATACAGCTCCACTTCCATCTGGCTTATCCCAAACTGTTTTGAAAGGAAAGTAATTAAAAAAAACTATATCATCGGCCTAATGAAATTCAGGATAAAAAGTTAGGAACTAATAAATAGAATTGTTACTCCTGAACATTGTTAGGCATTAATGTACTCATTACCCTACTAATCCGCAGATTAACGGATTTGCTCCATCAAAGTGTGGAATAAAGAAAAAAAAATTTTTTTTTTTTGCTCTTTATGTGGGTCAACAACATTAGTACTTTTAAAAGTCAAAAGTTGTTTTTTAAAAAGTTAAAATTTTATTTTTTTATGGTTTTCACTTGATTTTTAGGTATTGTAAAATTATTTTTGTTTCCTTAATTGTATAATATTTATTGATTATGTTGGGGAAGAAGTTCGTAGCGTTTCTACCAAAGACTTTTATTTAAACAAAAAACAATAATTATATCAATTAGTTAATTAATTATATGTTCGCCATTGCTGTTTACAACCTCTTCCCACCTCTCAACCAATTTGTTGATACCGTCCCGCCAACAATTACCTGGTTTGGTGTCAAAGCAGTTGTTGAGCCAGTTTTTAAGGACCTCCTTGTTATCGAAGCCGACACCCTTCATATGGTTTGACAAGGAGCGGAAAAGATGGTAATTGGTCGGTGCAAGGTCCGGAGAATACTGCGGATGCTGATAGATCTCCCATTAGAGCTCTTGGAGTGCGAATTTGACGACTTGTGCAAATGGGGCCTGGCGTTGTCATGAAGGAGTATGGTTTGACCGTATCGACCAGGTCTTTTCAGTCGAAGAGCCTCATTTACACAGTGTAGCTGGGCAATGTAAAACTCCTTGTTGACTGTGGCATTCTTTTCGAGCATTTTCCAGTGCACCAAGAAGTCTTTAAAAACTGGCTCAACAACTTTTTTGACACCAGACCAAGCGATTTTCGGCGGAACGGCAGCAACAAATTGGTCGAGAGGTTGGAAGAGGTTGTAAACAGCAATAGCGAATATATAATTGATTAACTTATCGATATAATTATTGTTTTTTGTTTAAATAAAAGTCTTTGGTAAAAACGCTTCGAACTTATTCCCTAACCTAATAAATTTTCGTGTTGCAGTTTTTAATTAATTGACCATTGATTATATCAACTGATATATGATTATTTCATCCTATTAACATTATTTTTTTTAATAAATGACATTATCATAGTTTCAGTTTACAGAAGTGTGGCTGTTTTTCAACCACATATCTCATTTTTATTTATGAGTGTGTAGTGGTTAATGCGTTGATTACTTAGATAATTCTCAGTTATACCTGCATTTTACAGGATCATTTTAGTTATTACACATTACCTAGACATTTTGCAAAATAAATGATTTCTGAACTTTCGCATTAAAAATTTAGTTTGTTTTAAAACTATAATCTCGAATTAAAAGATATACTTGAAAATATACGAAATTCTTGAATCCTAGTATAGAGACAAAATTAAAATCTAAGATAATAATCTCTATAAATTTAACAAAATATTGAATAAAAACAAACATAAAGTTTAAGATGAACATTAAATTTAAAACAAGAAAAGTAATTTTTAAAATTATATAATAATATTTTGGTAAATTACAAATTATTTAAAAATTCCATGTAAAATAACTAGTTGTCTTGTGTCTGAATATTTACCAAACAATTTTTTCTTTTAAACAGTATATAACAAATACATGAAACACATCCACCAAAATTAATGAGAATAAGTAGATACTCATAAATACATAAAATATTCTTTCTGAATTTATGTATCATATGTAAACTGTAAGAAAGAGAGATAAACAAAAAATAAACTATAAGGAGATTAAATTCAAGTATTATAAATAATATTTCCATAGTATATTGATTTTATATCTGAACTTGTTAACAGAAATTCATGATTTTAAGTGATGCAATTTTTAAAAATAATTTCATTTAGATTATACTTCAGAGTTTGTAGAAAATTCCAAATTGAATTACTTTCAGTATTTTCATTTATTTTTTAAAATTTTTAATGATTTTCTTTGCAATCAATAGTTTATCTTAAATAAAATAATTATTGATTAAAAATAAAAAGGTTCTTCGAAAGTACTACGAATATGTTTCACAGTAATTTTTATAAAAAATTAAAATACAAATGTTTTTGATGAAAGAAAATCTACTAAAATATTTATATTTCAATTTAGAAATTATTATACTTTTCATATTTTTTTTTCAAAATAATATTATAAAATTAAACTGTAGATTAAAGCTAAATGTACTTTTATTTGATTATTAAATAATGTTATTAAATGTATACTACGCAAGAAATCTAAATACAAAATAAATAACACAGTAAAGCAAACTGAGAGAGGCTAACAATCATTAGACAAACACGTACACAAGAGTCGTCTACGCGAAATGTGACAATCATCTACACACGTTACAATCATTGAAAAAAAATTTCGATCGAAACGATAAGATTGTAAAATTTTTAAATAAATAATAAAGAATTCTTATCAATAATAAATAGTTTTAAAAAACATTCCATTTACAGACATCTTATGCTCTTAAAGATAGCAGTATTTTAAACATTTTATTTTATTTATAAGAGCCTTGTTACGAATGGCATTCAGTAAATATTAAATCTGTGTAAGTCACGTAATAATCACTCAAATTTCTTGTATATGTATTACTACAATACTCAACTTGTTTGCTTATAAAAGTTATCGTAATACTATAGAAAAGAAATATTGTAAGCAAATGAATTTTATTAAAAGAAGCCTGAAAAAGAAATTATTGTCATCTATGCAGATTCAGGTAAACAAAACCTCGCATTTTTTTTTTACTCTTAACCATAAAGTGGTTGTTTCCTTCGTTACAGTAGAGACCCTGAATATGTTAATTTAAGGCACAGATGCCGTATAATACATGATGCCAAATTCAGAAATTGGTGATTTTTGGCAGATATTCTTATGTATCTGGCAATCCCGTTTTTATTACGTTATACATAAGGAGACCAATAAGAATTATGCAGAAAATTCTATTTTGGTAACCCTAGTATTTTCGTCATTGCGTACGTCACGATAAGTCATCTTGGCAACATTTCTTCATCGTCAAAAAAATTCAGAATTTGGAATCCTGGATTACACGGCATCTGTGCGTAATTTATTACGATCCTTATTAGTTTAAGATAGCCATGACGTCAGATATTAAGACTCCTGTAAAGGGGCTCTATCCCCATCATTTTAAGACAGCGTTGTAAATCAGACTTGTCGAAGAATTTGCTGCCTATCTTCAAATCACATTCTTCGAGCGGAAGCAAGCAAGGCGAAGTTCACCATCTTGTCTGAGAATAGTGCCGAAGCTCATTTTATTAAAAAACAATTTTTTATATAAGGCACAAAACATCGGTTTGAGAAGCCATTTTCCATTAATTATAGCCATTAATACAGGGGCAATAGAAAAGCAAAAAAAGCAAAATGGAAAAGACATGACAAACCATCCACTTTATAATTAGTTTAAATCAACGAAAATGATTTTAATTTTTAAAAATTTAACTAATTAATAAAGTTTTAAATTAATAATTTCAATATTAGTAAACAATCTCTTTTGAATCTTAAGACTATTACCTTACTTATAACAACATTAAAAAGTTTCTCTTAATTAATATTGCTGAAATAATAAAAAAAGCAGATTTTTTTTTTAAAACATGGGCTAAAAAAGTTCCGTTGGATTTCTTAAAATTGTTTTATACTGCACTGCTTGCATCATTTAATATGAGTCAAATCAATTTTATAATCCAAAGCTTTAAGTGACTTTATAATGTGAAAAAGTTTCAGAAAATTTTGTTTTATAGTAAAAGCTATATTTATTTATTTATATATGCAAAAGAATTTCATAAAACTGTACATATATAGAGCCACACCCAATATCATAGGATATTATAAAGTTTCACTAATCTTAAAATAAAACACGTGAGAACTCCTATTTATATGTTTATAAAAATTTTATGAATTTAGTTCGTCATCTTTATTTAATTTCTGTTAATTATAATAATAAAAAAACTATTAATCTATTAATAAAATCTAAATTAAAAAGTTAAAGAAAATAGAGCAACAAAAATAGTTGCTTTTCAGATAATAGTTTTCAAAATTTCTTCACGTTGTGATCGATTAATATTCATAATATTAAAGTTTTAAAAATAGAAATTTAAAATATAAACTTACTAATTGGCTCTTTTGTCTGAAAGAAAAGAAATATATATAAATTAATATGCATAAAAATGTATAAATATAAATCAGAAAAAAAAGCAAACATCAATTTTCCGAAAGAATTCTTATTTTTACATAATTGTCACAAATATTTATAAATTACGCAATAAAAATATAAGTATAGTTAGAAAAAATATAGAAATATATTCAAATATTGTAAACTCAGTACTAAATTTCAGTTATTTGATAACGCAAATGTTATAAATAATTTACACACAACTATAATAAGCGGATTTATAATATTTAAACTAATAATCATAAGGATAAGTTTAGGAAGAAAGGGTTACAATTTCATGTCGAAGCTTCCAGAACCATCGTTGAAATCTGTTGGGAGAGTTGTTTTTTCCACTTCCATAAGCTTCGAATGCTTCTTTGAATTGATCCACTTTACCCTTGATGGAAACGTCCAGATTGCTGATAGCCTTGTGGAAGGCAGCTTGAGCTGCTGTTAAAGCTTCATACATTTCATTCACCTGGATGAAATAATTACATAAATATTACAAGCGTTAATATCAGGGCTAAAAAAGAAACATCCACAAGTAAATCTCTAAAAAATTAACGAGAAGAAATTAGGATTCATTCATAAAATTATTACATAATAAAAATATTGTAAGAATGATTTACCTATATATTGTACAATTATATCGTTATATTTAAATTTCTATGTTTATACATGAGTGTAATAAGTTTAAGTGCACTGCCCTACTTTATACAAATTTCAGGAAAGACACGCCTTATGCAAATGATGTGCGCAGCTTTCCAGAGCACATACAATATGATATAAGGTGAGGAGCAGGCAGAGTGGGAAATATAAGCTCTGTTATTCATGCTTGAGTAATAACCGTTGAAAGTTTGTTCTTGTCGCAAAGGACCCCTGTAATTGCAGAGAATGCAAATCTATCGTGTAATTCCAGAGAATGACAAGCGCCTCGTAAACTCATCTATCTGCTGAAGCAACGGAGTCAGCTTCAACAGATAAACGAGTTTACGAGGAGCATGGTAATCAGACTGAGAACTGACTGAGGCAGATTCGTACTTACGCAAATCGATGCTTTCAGGCACCTGGAAGCGTTCACGGTGAACCAGCTATTGCTAAGATGGTTGTAACAAAGAACTGTGGAACGTTTGTGATGTACCGGTGCAGTGAGGGTGATGTCATCCTGCATGGATCGACGCATCCAACAGTGGCGCTAAGCACGTCTACTGTAACTTTGCTATATGTGCAAGACATACTTCATACTTCCATATCGAGCTGAACCATTTGCCGTGGACTGGTTGCTAGTGGCCTGCTTTCATGGCTTCCGTTAAGAAGACTGCAATTGACCTTACAGCACAGACGCCAACGTCTGGAATGGTGCAAGAGTAGAGTGATGTGAACGACGGAGTGGCACAGGATGAGTCACGCTTCTGTTTCTTCAGTGATAGACACTGACTACGAGCGAGTGTGGTGTCAACGTGACTGGTTCAATTCTGAAGCAATTGTGGAAAACCCCACCCCCGACAATGCAGCAGCATGATTTGGGGATACCATCATTTACGATTCCAGGTTACCTGCAGTTTGTATTCATTATTCTATGACAACTCAACGTTACGGGGATGATGTGCTGTGGCCGGTAACACTCCCCTACCTTCAGGAGGTGTCCAGTGCCCTTTATCAGCAGGATAACACCCCATCTCACATTGCTCTTATCAGTGAACATGTCATACAAAGTGTACAGCTGCTTTCCTACCACTGTGTCTCATTGACTCTGTCCTAGACGTGTTATTTCGTTTGTCTCTGTCCTCTGTGGTCATACAAACTACTGACCTGACCCTATTCTCATTCTGTATTATGCACATCATTGCGAAACATAGGTCACTTATTGTTCGTTGTTGTCTCTCTCTGCTTGCCAAGTTTCGTCACTTTTTGGCAACTCCTTCTTGGAACTGCATTTTCAGTGTCGAGCAGCGTACATTTAGACTGATTATTGAAGTGCCATTAGGCAAAATGCTGTGTCTTATCAAATCTAGTAAATTGCAAAGAAAAAATCCTTTATTCATAACGTCGTTATTAGTCTTGAGATTCATCTCAAGAAAAATTATCACAAAAGCAAAAGCAAGTTTTCTATGCGTATATATTGCTTTTATATAATTATTTTTCTTGAAACGTTTAATGATATTTTGGTTATTAGTATCAGGATTTTTCCTTATAACCTTTCTAAATTGAGAATAGCACTCATTTATTTTTTAAAGTGATTATTTGAGGCTATTAAATCCTGTATTTTTGATAACAGATATTATTCGGAGATATGTGATTAGTAGTTTCAGTTGGTCTGCAAAATACAATATGAGGAAGAGGAGTTGTTTAGTAACTTTAAAAAATAATCAGCACAATTAATTTAAATTTGGAAATAGAATGATTATACTAAATTTTATTCATATTATTTAAATTTTAAAAAAAATGAAGAATTTTGTGAGTATAATATATATCAGTTTTAAATTTGTGGGGAAACTCATAAAAACTTAAAATTTAAATATAATACTGAATACATTCTTTTAAACTAGAAAAATGACAATGTTACATACATTTTGGTAAAATAAAAAAATTCTTTTTCCAATAACAAGTGATTATTGAACAATATAAGAGTGTTGGGAGCATTGATGTAAGTAAATAATTGAAATTTCTTTTCAAAAAGAATAGAGTTCATTGTTAAAAAGTCTCATATGAAATAGTAATTCTAGAATTTAGTACAAATACAGGTTACAAATCGTTTTGTTATGATGGCATGCAAAATATGTTTAAATTCTGAGAAATGCTTGATTTCAAATTATACACTATAAATGTGTTTTACATAAATTAAACATTTTAAGTGTTTGATACAATTTTCTACTGAATCAACTGAATGTTCGATCACTTGTAAAGGGATCGAGAACCTAAGCAAATAGAATTCTAGAACAAAATTCTTGCCGGCATATGTCCAAATATAAATCAATTGAATCTTGAACCATTATAATTTCATGATTCAAAATTCTTAATTGTACCACACTACGATTAAGTTATGGAGTTTACAACCTTGTAAAGTCCATTGCAGCTAATTATGCAAAAAAAGTGGAGACACATGATTTCCAAACATTTTATAAATAAAGAATTTTATTTGATTATTGGTTTTATTGATTATAAATAAATAATTTTATTTGAAAAATTATTCCATTAAATGCTGTGTAGCGTTTATTAAGTCAATTAATGAAGTCTAATGGAGACTAAATATTAGGGTTATGCTTTTCGAAATAGAAAGTCTGAGGCTTGAAATCTGAATTAGTTGAGCAATGAGATCTGAATGTTGCGTTTCTGCTTTTTAAAGTTGTAATTGTCTGTCTTGAAAACTTAAGGATGGATACTGCACTTAGACTTTCACTTTTGCAAAAGTGAAGAAACATTCCGAGGATTATTTTTTCCCAAATACCGTTCTTGTTTTTAAAAGAAAAGTCCTTCCGAAAAATGATACGAAAGACGTTCAAGCGCTTTCTGTAGTTTAGCAATTCTACCATGGTATGAAGATATATCTATCCCGATGAGTGATTAAAGTTTTTTAAGTTTAAATGTAACATATCTGAATAAGTCTGACTATCTATTGAAATTTCCTCTCTGAAAATGAAGCATTATAGATAAAAAAGAACTTATTATAGCTTCCTGCTGTTAAATTATGAATTATACAATGTCAAAAGGTACAATAGTTAAAGTAATGTAAGAGAGTAATGAGATTAATTACTGTTACCTTCTCATCATCTTCTTCAGTAGAATCTTCTCTTTTATTATTCCATGGAAATAATTCTCTCATAACCGTCCGGATATCGTCATACTTCGTCTCCACATCATTAAGGAGGGAATTTATAGCACTGAAATGAAAATAAAGTATTGCTTAAAACATTAAGAGCTTTATTATAGTTTGCATTATGACTTTTTATTTAGCAAACAAACTATTTTCATTGTGTTTTTTCTAGATATACCTATCAAGAATGAGACATCGTCATGTGAATGTTGTGATAATTTGTTGTTGGATTTACCATGTGTACATCATTCTTTGTATACTTAGGCTGATTTAGTAGGAACTTAAGTCTCAAACAACCACATATCCCAAACATATATAATATAGTCAAACACACGAACTAAAGACCAAAAAACATATAAGAAATTAAAAAAATTTTAAAGTTTAATACAAAGACAAAATATATCTTTAAAATACAAGCTTCGAAGTTAGCTACGTAATATTTTATTATTTGATACAGAAATTCATGTGACAGTTTCTTATTCTCGAATAATCATTATCAATCACGTTATAAGTAATGATAATGATATGAATAATCATTATCATTACAATTATGTCACGTTTTAAATGTATGTAGACATAAATTCCTAAAATATATAGCATTTATTTAATAAGTCGAAGGGAGTTACATTAACTTAAGAACTTGAAGTAAAAGTTAATAATAATAATATCTCCTGTGGTTTCAATTATATTGAACAAGTTTGTATTTTCAATTTTTACATAAATAGTATAGAATAAATTGCATAATAAATAATATTTGAGTAAACGACAATACTCAAATATTCTTACCTAAATGATCTCTGAAAAGATAGAAATATATTTTAAGTAATGCATATGAAGCAAAATCCTTAATTATGTAAATATCTGCGTGCTTTTTCTTGCATACATTATTTTACTTTGTCTTTTGAAACCAATAAAAAGAATGGAGATATTAATCACCATACCGTATGAAAGTATAAAAAAAGAAGACCTGGCATTATTGATTGGAAAATAAACTGATAAACATATCAAGAAAATTCAATGCGTCGAAAAAGTGATGAAGCGGAGGTTTCCAAAATTCATTACAATTAAATAAGTAAAACAACATATATTCAATTTTAAAATATAAAGCATTAATCTTCTTTCTTGGTTTGCAAAATGAAACAAATAATGGATTAATCAATACATTTATAGTAAAAAAATGAGTAAATACTGCATTGTGATAAGAAGGATATTTTGTAATATAGTTTACCTTTTACAGTTATTTTATACTTTGATCATTGTGTTCCAAAGTGAAATATCTTATTTAATGCATGTGTAAAGTAGCACACACACACACACACATATATATATATTATATATATTATCATATAAATGATTATCAGTGAAGGCGCACAAACTCTCCACATTTTAATTTATGATTTATTCAGAAACTTTGCAACCATTTCCAGCATGAATGCAAATAGAAGATCAACTATTAAAAAGGATTTCATGATAAGAAAATGATAGGAAGTAACTATTTTAATTTATATTGTGAATAGAACTAAATGATATTCGAGTTTGAACTTTAGAGAAATTGTATTTACTAAGTACTTATGTATATACATGATGCAAATTTTACTGAGTATAGTTTCATCCTTATGATCATTGTCTACTAAGATATTTATGGACTGTAACAAATGTAATAGAGGTACTAGACACTAACAGCATGTACAGTATAAAAACGGGTATCTTAAGCCATTTTGCAATGCGTGTTTGATTTCAATTCAAATGCCTGATTCATCCAATGTGCAACAGAACATAATCTTTCATTTTACATTATTTACATCATCTGTTACATTATTTACATTTGCAAGTGGTAACGTTAAAGTGATTTAATCACATAGAATAAATTTGGATTTTTTTAATCTTTACTATTTGAGACATCTTAATCTTCATGCTTCTTAAAGAAAATTAATTTCTATTTCAATGTTAAATCAGTGACCCATTAAAACGTAAATATACTTTATTAAAGATTATATAAACAAATAATTATATCAATTAATTTTATTAAGAGTTTAAAAATGACAAAATTGTATCAAATCTTTTCAAATTTTGCACTCTCTAAAATGACATGCTTTCTTTAAGCAGAACAAGATAAATAAAAATTGCATTTTTTAAGTTAAAATTTTTTAAAAACATTGTTGATGTAATCATTTAAAAAATGTATGTTTTTTTAGAAGTGTTACTTCAGTTCTTATTGTCAATTTCCAATATTATTTTTTAAGTATAATAACTCTTATTTAAAAGTAATACTTTTATTAAGCAAGTGTTAATAACTATTACTTAAAAAGTATATTTTTAAAATTGACTACCTTTTCTACTTGTTTGCAAAGGTTTACAAGGCAAAATTACTGAAGATGTCATTAAAAGTATAAACTTACAAAACGTTTTTTAATATTAGCTGTAGTAAAACAGAGACATTTTAAAACCTTTTATCGCATTTCAAATAAACTTGTGTAGTTTAAAAGTATTTGAGGAACAGTTAATCAGAGAATTTTAATTATTTTTCATAAGGTTTTACTAAATTTCTGCAAAATTTATTTTAAATAAATGACAATTTATTTTAAATAAATGATGAATAAACCAGTTTATTCAATCAGCATTTTTAAGAAAAATATCAGTACTATTAAGTAAATTCAAAATATTTCTCTCATAAGAGAATAATAGATTTATAGATTATAGAGGCAGGTAGAATTTATTTCTATTGAGATTCCTCTAAGAAGAGGGTAGGGATTTAATTGGACTGAAATTGTAGAAGTTTCAAAAATATGAAGCACCTGTTAGGTAAATAATTGGGAAAATCGGCTTTAAGAGATGATAATGGGTATAATTCCGCTTTCAGAGCTTTTCCTTTGCCGCCGTTAATGGTTGCGATCTCTTTTGGATAAGTCTCCACGATTTTCATCAGTTCCTCTACTGTCTGGGGAGGACTCGAGGGTCTTTTCGTGGCCATAACTTTAATCTCTTCATTGTACATACCTGCCAAATCTTTTCGCAATTTGTCGAAGCTACCTGTGAAGAAGAAAACGGACAAATACCAATACTGTAAGCTGAATCTGTTGAAAATAGTAATGAAATTATTTGTAGGAATTTCTATATTATAAAAAGGAAAAGTCTTAAAAGATTCAATTATTATAAAATTAGTGAACAAATTTAGATTTGACCTTAAATGATAAATGAATGAACTAAACATTTAAAGTATAATAAGGGTAAAACTAAATGTTTGAATAATATTTGAATCTTTCCTTTTATAAATAAAATATTAAACAATTTGCTTTTGCCCAGCAAATTTTCCGATGAATTCCCCCTATTTAAATTATCCAGATTATTTTAAGCATTTAAAAGCTTAAATAATCTGGATAGTTAATATCGGAAATTAAAATAGGCATTTTAAGCATTAAAGTTTAAAATAATTGGAACAGCACCAGGTCAGTTGAGAAACATGATCCTATAAAACAAATGATTTCAATAAAGTGATATCATATCTATTGTTATTTATGATATTTTGAAATGCCAAGTTCGCTATGCTGTCGCCTATGCGAATTTAAGTCAGTAGGGTGCATCTTTCGTTTAACCAGAATACTACGAGGGTGAAAGCATGACTTTGCTCTAAGCTCCTCCGATAGATGCCACCACAAGAAGATGCACTCCCTTAATTTTGACATTGATCTGGAGGAAGAGGAAAATTTTCCAAACCATTACATCCATGGTTACTGCTTAACGACCGACCACTGGACTTTCGATTCCATAGTTTTACGAGCAAATATATCGTATGTACTCGGTGGCTCTTCGGTGGCAATAGGAATCAAGTCCCACACCTCCGAACAGAAGGCGATGCCCTAACCACTAGGCTGCCACGACTTCTACAAACTGTGCCGTGGTGGCCGGGTTCTTTAGGGCGTCGTTCTCATTATCAGAAGGTAGTGAGTTCTACATTTTGATTTACCGAAGATCCATCATGTTCGCAAATGGCAGCTAGTGCATGTTAAATTTGGGCATAGTAGCAATATCCTCCAAGATATATATATATATATATAAATATGTATATATCCTCAAATATATATATATACATACTCCTCAAAATATATATATATATCCTCCAAAATATATACATATATATTTCCTCCAATATATATATATATACATATATACACACACACACAGTAGGATATGAAAATATATGAAATATATGCAAGTAAAAGTGATATTTCTGAATGTTCTTCGTAAGCATTAAAATAAAATAATGAGTACCAGCATTTTTATAAATAAAAATTTATATTTTGGTTGTATATTTGCTTCACTGAAACTGTGTAAGTTTTATATGTTCATTAAAAGCATTAAATGTTGGATCTCCCAAGTTTTCAAAGAGGCCAAATCGTAAGAGACAGTCCAGAAAATGCAAATGTGTTCAAAATTTCCTGCTATTTTAAAGGCATGGTTTTAAAGTCGTAACAGTTTACACATAGCGTTGAAAAACGGGTCAGTGAATCAAAAGAAAAGCTTGATGAAAAAGATCAAAGGATATTGAAACAGGTTGTTATGTCCAAAAAGTGAATAACTGCACCAAAAGTGACAGTAGAAGAATATTGTAAGTCGTAGGATTGTGTGACTGAGATTTGCATGAGCACAAATATGATCAACATTAGATACATTATTTGATAGAAGTTTTTGAAATTCCTGACCTATAATCAATCAACTATTAAAAGCTTATAAATGAACTTGAAAATAATCATATCATTTTGAATAATTTTCCTGCAGTTGAATTTAGAAGCTTTTTAACACTCGATAGTACTTTAGGTGACAACGTTTGAAAAAATGCATCAATTAACTAGAAATGAAAGCATTTTTTCTTTAATTGAGAAATGTGGAACACTATTATCTATAAAGAAGTAGAAAGACAAGGGATACTACAAAAGGAATTTACCTATACAAAAGTCAATATAATGATTTGTTTCAGCACATTATTTTTTTAATATTGTGAAAATAATGTACATTGAAAACAATGCTTGTTTTTCAGGCTTACTTTCACTTGATTTTTCAGTGTACATTGAATTGGAAAATGGTACAAGGAAATCTTTGGAGACATTTACTTCTATTTATTGCAATTACTGAATGCCACTAGGGATCTTATTTCTTTGTATAACAATATCAAATGAATAACAGAAGTATTCAAGATTGCCTATATATTATTTAAGGTTGCAAAAAATTCAAAAGATTAAGAATGTAAAGTATAATGTGTTCAATAATGTAAAATATTGTTAAAAATCTATTGTAGTCAAATATTTATTTAGCTGGCTTTATTTTAAATGTTTGATAAAGAGAAGTTAACCTAAAGAAGTAGCATAACAAGAAATATATTAAGTACATATTTGAATTGTGGTTGCTTTTTCTAAATCTATTCTAGTTGTTAAATCTTAAGAACCAGGACCTCCTGGAGGAGCTCATAAACAATGGTCCATCAAGTCTAACCCATGATATTCATATTCAATTGAGAAAAATCGAAAATTTAAACAAGATATGTATTCTGCAATGGATGCCCGTGAACATTCTCATTTCTGGTAATAAAGAAGCAGATCAACTTGCCGAGGAAGGGAGAAAACTCATTGACGAAAATATCTTCAAAGTTACTCTTGACTTGGAACCGGCCACTATTCAGATAGGAAGATCCAGGCAGATAACAACAGAGCCTACCTTTTCTGCATTAATTGCTGTAATATTCCACTAACACCAAGAAACATTTTTGGCAGCCCTGCCATTTTAAGATCACTGGCTTAGCTCAAGGAATTCCCACCTCCCTTGACATCGAAAAGAGTCTATACTTCAAAAACATCAAGGAGTTGGCCATCAGTGTTCTGCACACTCATGGTAATTTATATCTCTTTCCATGGACACGACACCAACCAATCAAATATTAAAAAGTTTATCAAATTAGTCTAGATCAATATCATTCTCAAATAATTCCAAAAACTAAAATAATCTCAGAAATTTTTGAGTTTATAATTATGATTATAAAAGATTATGGTTAAAAAAGTAACAACTCATTCAAAATCTTCAATTACTTCCACAATAAAACAACGTTTTGACCTCATCTTATTATGAAACGATATATTTCACAAACGGAATATCTTGAATATCCGAAAATTATCTTATAAATATATATTAATCATTAAAATAATTAAGTTACCATAATTGTTTTCAAAACAATACAATATCTAAAATGGTGTAATAAATCTAACATGAATTATAATTTAGTAGTCTAAATCTTTTATGGAAGCAGATTCCTGTCTCAGTAATTGTGATTATATGTGCTTGCTTTTATTCGTCATTATGTTATTTATGGACAAATGTAAATACGAGCAATATTTTTGTAAATAAATCAATATCAGAATTCAGTATGTGTAGTAACGTGAAATCAATAGAACTTTCTTTCTGCTCTGAAATATATAACAATGTTGAAATTTCTGTAATTCCAATATTACCAAATAAACTTGTACAGTATAGTATACCAAATAATCATTCTTCTTGTAGGGTTGATGGATTTACCTTGACTATTTACTTCTTTACTTGTAACATGTGTTGTAAGTAAGGCAATAAATGACTGAATATTTTACCATAACTGTTGTGCTGAAGTATATTTTAAGATCGTTAAAAATATTTGGTGGACAATCAAAAGGAACATCTGACCATGAATCATTTCCTTAATTTTTGAAATTTCTGGAAGCCTTATAGTAGTTAATCCTCCGTGCAAAGAAATAAGTATCAAATTACTTATCTAAGCAAATATTTTCTTTTTATCTAGTTAAATACATATCACAAGAAATTTAATTATTAGATTTTGAAGTATATCAAATAATTTTTTCATGTATGTAATAGTAATCGAGATGTCATCATTTTATTCACAAAATTGATTTCACATTGAAAAAACAGACTCTAGATTAGTGTAAGTTATCTTCAAATAAAAGTGAATCAGAATTATATATTATTGATTCAATTAAGGATGTAAATGTATATGACAATCTATAATTTTGTCACCAACTTTTTAAATTCCCACTTTATTCACCCATTTTTATAAAGAAAAAAATGTTATTCATGTTTTTTTACTAGGCTGAATTTTACACTACCGTTCGCATTAAGATCGAATGTTCCCGTCAGTTGAAGATTGGCACTGATGGCTGCTTTAATCATCTCCCTCTCTTCTCTGTTGTTGGCCTTCAATCTCAAGGATGCGATCAGTTCTCCTCCGTAGGTTATACTCCTCACGTAGTGAGTTCCTACCTGCTCAGGTGGCATGGACATCCAGTCAGTCTTCGGTTTTAGATGGGAAGGAATGGTTTCAGTCACCTACAATTAGTAAATTAAAACTTTTTTGAAGTCATTTAAGAATGATTAAGTTAAAGTTACGTTTATTACATTAAAATAAAACTTTTCATAAATCAAATTGTTGAGTATTATGCTTCTTACGACTTTAATAAGAAATATTGAAACGTGAATTTCAATACATCTTATTTAAGTCGTAAGATACATTGTTCCTGTTAATGACAAAGGTGATAACGAAAAGACTAATTCTAGGAATTATCAATTGAAATATTTATTTATAAATCAATACATAAAACTCTTTAGCGAAAGGAAAAGTAATATTTTATTATTCTGAGGAAAAACTAATTTTTTAAAATGGCTCATATTAGAAATATTGACTTCCCCAGTAACTTCACGATTATTTCTATGACATGATACAGCTTAACTTTCTTCCTCTGAAGTTTGAAGGATAAGAAGTTAGTTTAATCATAGACTTCATAAAATCATACTTCAAAAATATGATTATTTTGTTCAGCTTACAGAACTTAACCGAATAATCACTTGTAGTTTTTAATATCTTAAAGCACTATCTGTTGCACGTTATAAGCCAATAATTAAATTTCTAAATAATGGATACTGGAAAATTTTGAAGAAATTATATTTAATTAAAAATGGATAGTAATTCAAAATACCATCATACTGTGACCTCATATATAATTATCTGTGGGGAAAAACTAAGGTCAATGGAAATGTTTTTATTTGAGAACATCAAAACAGATACGTACTGTCTCGTGCTGCACTCTGACCAAAAGTTCCACAAATTTTTGTCTGTTTGCGGTGTCCTTGAGGTAAGCACCTGTGCCATCCACGACTATATCCCCTTTCTTGATACGTAATGACAAAGCTCCACTGACATCTAAAAACTCTCTCGCTTGCGTAGATGTCTCCACTAACTTGTACTGTGACCGAGTAAAACTTCTATCTATCACCTGAAATATAATAAATAGGATTACCATTTTATATAGAATAGTAAATAGACATTAGAAAATTAAAGAACTATACTGATTGATTTTTCAGTTTATTTACAGTACATTTATTAGTGAATCTAATTCAAATTCGTATGATTAATATATTCACATTTCAAGCTACAAATCAAAATTCTACTTACTTTTTTCAACAATCAAAAAGTATTTACTATATTTTAAAAATTAAATATTAATTGCATTCCCTGCGATGCAGTGCAAATGTATATCGATGGTAGTCGTACAAAAGATCGTACTGGGAGTGGAGTCTGTATTAGAAACCTTCAATCTGAAATTACGCTAAAGCAACGTAACCCTGAAACTTGAACAGTCTTCAGAAATGAGTTGATTGCGATTAAAGTAGGACTTGCTACCATCATTTCCAGCAACTGTGGTTTTGGAGAACTTTGTATTTTGTCGGACAGCCACAGTGCACTGCAACATCTCAATGACTTGTCCTCTATAGAGGATGAAATAAGTTTATCTATTCTACTGAAATTGAAAATGATCTCCCAAGAACATGATGTAAATCTCCAATGGATTTCATCCCATGTAAATATTAGTGGCAATAAGACCTCAGATCGACTAGCCAAAGAGGGCAGTGAGAAAGATACGCTTACTTGTTCATCACTTACATATCAGGAACTTTACTCTAATGAAAAATCTAGACTTCATTCAATCTGGTAAATTCCACCAACACACCAATGGTAATCTGGAACATCTTCTGGAACTCTTCTGGAAACAAAATGTGACCGAAAATCTCAGACTGCCTTGGCCAGATTCTCAAGTGGACACCTAAAATGTTTATCTTTTGAACGAGGTACAAAAATTTATCCCACTTATAAAAAATGCTGTGACCATCCAGCCTCACCGAAACATATTCTGAATTGCGTCGGACTTTCCCGGGAGGATTTACCATCAGATCCCCTGCTAGTCATTGACTTACTAACTGTCAACAATTTAATGAAGTTTATCTGACAAATGTCAGATCTTTAAACAGGATAAGCCAACAACAACAAAAAATTAAATATTTACGTTAAAAATATTACTTATTGATAACTGTTTTTTTTTCAATTGCGTAATATAAATTTGATCCGTATGAAAATGAATTAAAAGCACACTTTATGTAAGTTATATAAATTGTCATTTATAATTCTTAAATATTGGCTTGTAAGATTATGAAACAATTTTGAATGAAAACTATGAATAAAACCATGATAAATTACCTGTGAAACTTTCACAGGTATTAGAGAGCAGAAATAAAGATTCTTTTAGTAAATATGTTGCAAAAAAATAACGAATCTGTTCAGCAAAAAGAAAAAAGTAAACATTTATTACGTTTATGGGATCATGTATTGAAATGAAATTGAAATGAACAAATTTTGAAATGTAAGTATCGAGTTCATTTCTTAAGAAAATATTCATCAAGTCATCCATTGGTTGGAAATACGTTAACTGCGTATCGCGTTTTTTGATGCACCATCTCATGATTTAATTTATGGATACAATTTCACATTTAAAATTTATGCGTTGTAATCTTAGAACTCCTTAAAGTGAAATCATTTATGATATCGTATAAATGTGCTGCACACTTATTTAAAGTAATATAGTTAATTTTTAAAGTTGGTATTATATAAAATTTTTATAGAGCAGTGGAATTTGAAGTTTGTTTTCTAAAAAATAAATAATAAAATTAGTAAAAATATGCATCATATTGCAATGTATATTTCGTAAAAAAATATGCAAAATTTTTATATTATATAAAACATTACCATATCTAAATTAAATATATCATCCCTTTCTTATTTCAATGTTTATCTTAAACTATACTTATTTCTGTCGTTATATTCAACATATATAAGCTCTTTTGCATAATTTCCTATAGTGCAATGTAGCATTTTATGTTTGTAAAAAAACAATAAAAATAAAGAAATAAAAAATATATATTTGCTTGAGTTTGGTAGATGAGGTGTGACAATTTTTCTTCTAGGAACTTCTTTGTCAAGGCTAGATGTTTCTTATTGATAGCTTTTATCAACGAGATAAAATTCGCTGGCTTGAAAATGTTCTTTACAAAATTTAATTAATAATAATATATAAGCATTAAACACACTGTAAAAAAATCCTTTATGATTGTTTGAGGAAAATATACGTTTCAGATGATAAATAATAAATTCCATAATATTAATGCCAATATTTTTCCTTTACGTAACCCTTAATAGTATTGCTCTTACCATATTACTAATTTTTACTTTCCACAAATAACCAGTTAGTTGGTTTTAACCATATTCTTACTCAAGAAAATTTCGTCATCATTTGCTTTTATTAGTAATCATACACAAATCATATACATATATATTACCTTATGCTATGGAATCGAGTATTTCTATTAGTATGCACGAAAACAATTACATTAATTATCTTTTGGCTATTTCTGTCTCCTTATATAGCTAACTACATTAATTTAGGGTATTACACGATTTTACGTATTTTGTGAAGCAAGTTCTTCTAGTAGATTTTATCGGTTATTTTATTTGATTTTAAACTGTGTGGAAATAGTTATTCTATAACTTATTGTACTATATCGGATAAAATGATATGACAGATAAACAGATATTAGATGATAAATTAAAAGAAAGCAGAAAGAAATCTCTAATGAGATGTAATTCAATCAACAGGTAATAATTTAATATCTTAAAAATATTCCTACATAAAATAGTTAAAATTATTAAATATTAATTTGGATATGAACAAAATGTAACTTACCTGTAGATTTCCTTCTAGTGTACTTACATCAAATACATCTGCATTACCCTTTTGATATTTTACAAGGTTAAACGTACTGCCAAGGTACATGGCAGCAAGCACTGGAATTATTGCTGTTGTCATGACTAACTTCCTGCAAAAAATGTTAAGAGAATAATTGTAAGCCAAATAAAGAGTAAAAAAAATGTTAATCTTTGTCTCCATAGCCAATACATATATTATTTAGAAAATTACTTCACGATCTTTAAACTTCTTCCGAATTTGCTTATAACACCTTATGTTTTTGGAAGCCATTTTCCCGATCTAAACAGCTGTTCTCCTTACATCAATCTAAAAATTTTTTTTTCTTTAATCATTTGATAATTGAACCTCATTTTCATACGAAATTCATTTCTTTATCTAATGAAGCATTAATCTGGATCACCATTCATTTCAATTTTCTAATACTGATTCTGAAGAAAATACCGTGTTTATTATGCGAATAGAACAATGTTTTGCAATTTATTTGGTTTCTGTGACATTGCTTTCCTAAATTATTTTACAAATAAGAATATATTCTATCAGATTCAAAATGAGAATACCATTGTCCCAAGAATTTAAGATTCTTTCATAACCATCATAATCTCCTGATTTAGCTTTAGTGGAACATTAAAAAGACTACTTAAAAAGATTACGTTACAAATTCTGCACTACAAATCTACGTCTAATACATCTGTGATTTGCAAGGATTATCATTAAACATATCTTTTGATCTCAATGGTCAATGTATACCATCTTTACAAAACGTGTCAAATGTATTTCATCCTAGATGTATTCAATTCTAGGGCATATTTTACGCTATTTTGTTAGATATACATTTTAGATTCCACATTTACATTCGGAACAAATCTTTGGAAATACCATTTCATTTTTTTAATTTTTCTGCAGTAAGTTAATTAATAATCTGATATTTTTCATTTATTTATATTAATAGCATATATACACTTATGAAATTTTGCTCAATTTTTACAACTTCTGTTGTTTTCCTATAAACTGTGTGGATACTCAAATAAAAAAATAAAACACCAAATTTCAACAATAACCAATAAAAATTAATAAGCTTCAAGCAGTTTGTCTTTAAACCCTTATACTAGTCTTAATGTTAACATTTTTTTAGTAAATTTTGCATAGTAAATTATTTTTTTTAGAAAAATATCTTTTTTTAAATGTTATAGCTTTGTATACTAAACATGTATTGAACTGATGTTTTTCATTTCATGATTATATTTTTATGTGCTTTCTTATTTGTAGAAATTATATCAGTAAAAAAAAAAAATGCAGATATATTAAGTGTTAACTATACACTAACTTATGATTACACATCCAATTTCTTCTTGCTGTAGAGATATCTATTTTAAATTATGTATAAAAATGCTTTGAAACATTAAGAATTTCATGCATTTATTTTTTTTTTAAAAAAAGGCTTGTTTTGTTGTGGTATATTAATTTATTTTGCTAACAACTATTACCCGTTAATATACAGCTTATGTATTTATAAAATTAAAATGCAATAAATAAATATTATTTAAAATTCTATGTAGCTGTTAATTTCACTATGAATATCTTTGCTTTAAGTACTAGAGTGTTTTGTATGAATTATTTAATGCTTCTTTCTTCGCAAAATAACTTTTTTGCATTCATCTTGAAATTTTACATAAAATTGAGAAACGTAAATGTGATATTTAAAATTTAAAGAAAAAAATCTTTCTCTCAAGATTTTTTCTCTGAGAATTATGAATAGCGAAATACATAATAATAATTTTAAAAAATCGGATAAAGTTCTTATTATTTATGAAAGGCACAAAAACCCTTACTCAATCTGAAGAATTTAAATAATATTAATTAAAACAAGAGTAATAATATAATAATTAAAGTATTTTATGTATAAAAATTAATTTTCTATTGTAATCATCTATAAATATGATTCTAATGAACGTTATAATCAATGTACATTAATTTTCTATAAATATGCTTAATGAACGTTATAGTCAATTCAATATTATATGTATAAATATATACATTCATTATTCTAGTAATATACTGTATTAAGGGAAAATATTGTTTAATTTTGAAAAAGAGATAAATACATGCATTTTATCATATTTAAATTTCAGCATTTTTCAGTGCTAATAGTATTTAGTCTAATAGTAAATTTTAACTTGTTTTCAAAGTAATTTCTATGAACTCTTTCCTTTTTTAAATAGCTTTGAAGATTTTGAGATACAAGTGTGAAAAAATTACAGAAAATATTTTTCCAGATTTTTCTCTCTTTCTCTCTCTCTCTCTCTCTCTCTCTCTTTTTTTTTTTTTTTTTTTTTTTGTGATAGAAAAAAGTTTTAACAGATTTCTTTTATAAATCTTCAAAATATTTAGCTTATTACAGCAGTAAAGTTTTTGGTATTTTAATTTTTTTTCTGTTCACTTATGTCAAGCGTATTCGAATTAAGTATTCTTTCGGAAAAAGATTATAATTAAATGTTCATTCCAAAAACAACATTCACATTATCACAAAAAATTATAATGCAAATTTAGGTAAATGAAACAAATAAAGTCAATTTTTACTTTTTATTTTGAACTTCCGTATTTATCTTTAACTTAATGTCTTCATTTCTCTCTGATTTCTTTACTTAAAAAATAAATTAATAAACTTCTATCATTATTTAAAACTTGAAGAAATAACATCTTAGTTAAGATGAATATCAAGTAAGATTAAAATATATATATAAATATCATAATGTATTTAATTAATATGAACATTCATTAAAAATTTATTCCTCCCCCTACTTGTTTTGAAATAAATTATATATATATATATATATATATATATATATATATATATATATATATATATATATATATATATATATATATATTATATTATATTATATTATATTATATTATATTATACATATATATATATATATATATATATATTATAATTTATTTTTTTGATGCAATATTGAAATACTTATTTAAATATATATTAGTATATTAGTTAATAATAATAATGCTATTATTATGTTGTAAAATTAGAAAATAAAGATTTAAATTTAAAAATAAGTGTTTTCACATAGATTACATAATATGAAATTCATTTATCATATGTTTATATATATATATATATATATATATATATATATATTATATATATATATATATATTTATATATATATATATATATATATATATATATATATATATATATATATATATATATATATATATATATTTATATATATATATATATATATATTATATATATATATATTTATATATATATATATATATATATATATATATATATATATATATATATATATATATATATATATATATATATATATTTATATATATATATATATATATATATAAACATATGATAAATGAATTTCATATTATGTAATCTATGTGAAAACACTTATTTTAAATTTAAATCCTTATTTTCTAATTTTACAGCATAATAATAGTATTATTATTATTAACTAATATACTAATATATATTTAAATAAGTATTTCAATATTGCATCAAAAAATAAATTAGCAATATAATCACTTCTTAAAGCAAATATTTAGTAAATTAAAATTATGCATGAAAATGAAATCAAAATGCAATAAAACACTTACTTTAAAGTTTAATCATGAACTTAAATGATTGTGTTGATTGCAGAACAAGCAGCGACGACGGAGAGAAAATCCTTCGAACAAAATTGAGGATTTCTTTATCAGAAATACACTGTGAGAAGAAAAGCAGATGCTTTGAGCATTAGCTTAATATCTAGGTGGTAGAGGTGTAACAACAGATAAATGAAGTAAGCAATTACTTTATTACATACTTTAAAAACTTTTATTTGTGGGGAAAAAAAAGAAATATCATTTAATGTTCTAAATAAAAGAAATTTTTTTGCCAAATGTTTGAATAAATTCGATTGTCTTGATTAATATCTCCAAATTAGTATTTTATGATAGATGTTCAATAACGTCAATTACAGTTGGAACATATTCTAAATGTGATCAAACTGGACGCAGAATCTTTCAAGTATTTTTCCGGAACTCTTTGAATCTAGAACCATCTGTAAGAATAATATAAAAATGAAAAGAAATATATACTACGTTCAATAAAAATTCTAAGCTGAAAGGGTTCTACAAAATTCTTTAAAAGGACAACCAATATAAGAATGTATGTTTTATAAATGTAATAATTTAAACATAATTAAAATGTAAATTATCTAAATAACATATCATTTTGTTGATTAAATATTTTAGTTTTAGAGAAAAGATATTCCAATCTAATGCTACATAAGCATTTTTATTTGTTTGTGAGTGAATAATCGAAATGACTCAAATAATACTAGATTTACTGCATGAGCTTTTGTGTTTGTTTTCTCGGTTAATTACGAAATTTTGTGAATTCTAATGGGAAAATAACAGCTCACAGTGTAACCCTGTGAGCGGATTTCCTTTTTACTGGCATTTTTTTTTACTCTCCCAATAAACCAAAAGAATAGTTTCAAGAATTGCTTGAAAAAAAATTGAAAGATTTTATAAAATATTTTCTCTTTCTTTTTAGTAAATTAAAACATTTCGAAATACTATACTGTAATGATGGGAATCATATTAAGCTAATATGGTAGACGTTCATTTTTATGAAATCGTAAATTAACGTATACTTACGATTTTACGAAATAGCGGCTCATCCTTTACATGGCCCATACATATATATATATATTATTTTCGAGCCTATTGGGCCATATGTATATATATATATGTGTGTGTGTGTGTGTGTGTGTGTGTGTGTGTGTGTGTGTGTGTGTGTGTGTGTGTGTGTGTGTGTGTGTGTGTGTGTGTGTGTGTGTGTGTGTGTGTGTATATATATAAAACAAGAAACTATCAATATATAATAAATCAATGTAAAATAATTGCATTAACTGAAGAGAAATGTTAAACTCGTAAAAGTATTTGCAAAAATTCTAAATGCCCAAAATACTATAGCGCTTCTTTCTTTGCAACGAGAAGTGCAATGATTTCTCATGGCACTTCTCGCTTAATTACATTGTTTTCTTCATTGAGACTGAAATGCACACAAAAATTGTGAATTTAGACATTTTATGAAGCATTTAGCAATGGTGTTATTTTTTTTTTTTTTTTTTTTTTTTTTTTTGCTGCAAAAATTAGGCTAATTCACCAAGATTTAAACAAACAAGTAAGTACTTTTGGCGTTAATTTATTTAGAAGGTAAATAGTCTTCGGCATGATATATATATATATATATATCATAGTTTGGGAATTTGAATCGATGTTTTAATTGGTGAATTGTAAATCTTTTGAATTATGGATAACTAACTGTAATTCTAATTATAAAATCCAGGATTTTTTTTTAACGATTCTTGTGTTATTTCTCATGCCTAGTCAAACTTATGTCTTACAGACCCTCGCATCAATACGTAATCAATGTGGCTTCAAGTGCAATTGTCATAATCATGAATCATAGTTATCATAATGTGCGAGGAATGATCATGCCCTCGAATCGCCTTTTAAAATAGACAATTTAGGGATAATGAATGCACTTGTGAACCATTATTTTGACTTGATTGAAAAATCGCCTTAACTGAAGACAACCAAGAACCTTTACCTGACGATTTGTATTCAGATAACCTATGACTGACCATAATTTTATTTCAGAATTCTTAAATGTGGATTCTGATATAATTTGTTTGAAAAAAGTGTCTTGTAACTGAATGAGAGAAAAAAATAATGGATGAAAAAAATGGAAAAATGTGTTTTTAAACATATTGTTTTGAAACACACAGAAAAATATATAAGATAACTTTGCCTATTTTTCACCCAAAAAAGAAAGTGAAAATTGTTTTTAAGCATGAATTTCATTTTGCATGAATTTCATTTTGCATGTATTTCATATGCAGTGCATACTAAATTTTTTTTTAAAGTAGTTTTGTAAAAAAAAAAAAAAAAAAAATTGTGATTTAATACTTATTTTCTATTTTATCACCTATTAATTTTAAGAACTATTTTACTGGAGTTCGTAACTTGTATCATGTAACTGACCAATATTAAATGTTGCGGATCATTCCCACTATGGGGCGCTCTCACCTCGCTTATTCAGCACTATAAATATCTTGAAGAAGTTTAGATTGGGAGTGTGGCAGACCGTCTGTGGTACTTCTCTTTTGAAGGATCGGCGTACCTTACAATAACGCTGTTTATTTTAAACAGTTAGTATGTATATATGCTTCATAAATGTTAAATATTTAAACAGCAGTTTATTCTATGCACCAGTACATTCTACACTGAATCCTCTGTTACATAAATTGCATGAAAATTTGCATTTATTTTAAATATTAAATTACATTCCATAATTTTGTTTAATTTGGATGTTGATAATACTTTTGAGTAAAATATTAGGAAAGTTTAAGATAAGGATTTGAATTATTCAAAATTATAAAATAAGACTCTAACATTAAAAATTTTTAAACTGTAACGTTTTTCCTGATTTATGCGATGGTATTAGAATTAAGTCATTCATGTTCTACATTTTCAACACACTTTGATACTTCCAGAGTTTCATTTTCATAAGTTTTCATTAGGTAGTATTTAGTTGTGTTAATAGGACTTCATAAAAAATAACTTCCGTTTTTATCAATTGAAATCATGCTGAAGACTATTTACCTTCTAAATAATTTAGCTCCAAAAGTACTTACTTGTTTGTTTAAATCTTGGTGAATTAGCCCACATTTTGCAACGAAAAAAAAATAAAAATAAAAAAATAATAATAAATAAATAAAAAAAGAACATTACTCCATTGTTAAATGCTTCATAAAATGTCTAAATTCACAAGTTTTGTGTGTATTTCAATCTCAATGAAGAAAACAATGTAAATAAATGAGAAGTACCATGAGAAATCATTGCACTTCTCATTGCAAAAGAAAGAAGCGTATTTTGGGCATTTAGAATTTTTGCAAATACTTTTATGAGTTAAAAATCTTTTCAACATTTCTCTTCAATTAATGCAATTATTTTACATTGATTGATTATATATTGATAGAGTTTCTTTTAGTTAATCACTCCATGTAGACAATTTACCCACAAGAACAAAACGGAAACATAGAACGATTAATCAAAGGATTAGGAACAATAACAAAAGTCATTTGACTGAATAAATTACTGGTATTAATTTGATTATTATTAATTGCATTAATAAGTTGTATTATTTGTATGTTAATTGAAAGCGATGCTGCTATAAAAATACTTAACAAATATTTAGTTCATTTATTCTTCATATTAAAATTATTTTATTTATCAATGGCAGAACTTTCATTTTTTGATTTAGGAAATCAACATCCATTACATCAATATTTTCAAAAGTTTACATCATTGAGATGCACAATAAAGAAGAAAACATTTTTATTCAAACAAATTTTATTCCTGGAAGCAAAAATATTATTCATTTGCAGTAGGATACTGATTTTATATCCGCATATCAGGTTCAGACCAATAGGTATCATGCATCTTTTACATGATTCAAATGCGTGTTTATTTATAACCACAGTTTACTTGTTAATTACATTTATGATATATCACTGTTTACATACAGTGACACATAGGAATTGGTGTACCATAGTTAAAACACAAAAAGTTGAGATCAATATTTACACTGCTAGGTTGATTGGGTCTTTTATTCTCATTATCGGAAAGTAGGAAATTGGAATCCCGACTCAACCATATATTCATCCTGTTCACTTTTGGCGACTGGGTCATATAAAATGCAAAGTAGTTGCAAAGTCTTCTTAGTGAAATGATGCATCTGGAAATATCATTTCACTGGTCTAAGGATCTTCTACTGGGTCCTTGCTTCTAAACTACGAGAACCCACTTTCTAGACCACAATGAAATACCCAATGTGTAGTCCATTATATTAATTTGTCATCACTTCTACCTCTTATAGTGCTAAAGGAGGAAATCCTAGTAGTTAGGTATTGAAAATAACACCATAGTTACATGATATATATAAACTTATGAGCCAATCGTCTTTGCTGTCAAGCATATTTTCATCCATTGTGTTTTTACTTTCAACAATTAACCGAAGCGGCGAACACTGGATACATCCTCCAAATCTGAACCGTGATCAAGTTACAAGGTTAATATACCAGAGATGGTATCCTCCTTCTGAAACATACAAATTAGAGAAAGGAGAGGCGTTAGATCCAAAGAGAGTTTAACGCGTTATAGCTACTTTAAGCATGATGATCTTCATCTAGGATGAGATTTTGAACCCTTCACAGTCGAACACATTACCATCCTAAATCAAGAATGATTCTCCAGATGAATGTGCTGTGCCCTAAAATAATAACAAGTATGCTAGTATTTGCAAGTAACTAGTATTTAAATCTTTATTAATCGAAACTATTTTTATGTGCAAAATAATTCATTTCTTGAATTAATATTTATGGCATTGCCTGTTACAGATTTATTTTATTTTCTTCTGGCAGATAGCACTCTTATTTGTGTGTGAAAGGTCTTACAAGCTTTAATTTTTCCCTTAATAAAATCACCATTAATGAATTTAAAGATGTTCTCAGCATCTTCAGTGCTCTGAAGTTTAAGAGGAAAGGAATGCCGGTTATTGAGCTCTTCTAGAAATGTTCCCAGCCATTTTTTCAGTTGTCCAGTAAAATTTTAATTTCAGATATATTAAGGTACACAATGACACTTGGAGATAATCAGAATTTAAATTATTAAATACATCCCTTTGAAATGTGAATGGTGTGTTTTTCAAGAGAACCAGATCAATAACTGAGAGGTTATTCCCTGCTTGAAGGAAATCTGTAGGTGAAGTGGTAGAAACAATCTTAAGTCGGGAAATTTATGTCCAAGAATTTAGTATGATTTCAAAGTTTTTATTATTTTTATTACCCTAAAAAATGTGATAGAAATTAAAATTTCCAGCTAAAATAGCATTGGCTTAGAGAGGAAATAAATTTTAGAGATCATCAGTAAGAAAACTGCTCCCATAACGAGGAAAGGATGGGAGATTCACAGAAATTCATGTCATCGGGGAATAATTTGGAATAGGAATTTCGAAAATGGTAGCTTAAATGAAACTCTGGAGTAGCAATATTTTCAGAGGTAACGTTTTATTTGACATAAATACAAGTTCCATTGATTCAATTATGATTTGGCATGTCATTTCACTCAATATCGTTTCTATAAAACTTGTAATTAGAGCAATTTTTGGTTCAGAATTTCATGGGTTAAGTGGACTTAAGATACGTAGGACCAAAAGTATGTGTCTTACAATAAAATTACCTCGAAATTATAATAATGGATGATTGATTTTTTTCGATTTTACTCTTGATACAGTTAGCATTCCAAAAATAAGGATTTTGATCATTTAAAACTCTCGCAAATTTTAGTAGGGATTATTCATGGCATTTTCAAGAGATTAAATATGTTCGCACATTATTGAATAATGTTGTTACATTGAGGAAACATTTTTAATTGCTTATTTTGGTACTTGCGAGGTTTTTAAAAAATCGAATAGAGTGTCAGTTGCAAGACAATTCTTACGTTGGATTTTGATTTGAATCACCAGGAATCGAAGAAAAAACGGCTTGTGTTCCGGGGTTCTACCTGTGATGTTGGGCCTGAAAGAGACATTCGGGTTAACACTTTGTACAAAAGCCAGAAACTGTTTCGGAGAGTGCAATTGTTAATTATTCTTTTGAAAATTGCTGACATTTTAAATGTGTTAATTTCACGCATTAAAATATCAACAATTAAATGCATTAATTTAATTCGAAGACTGATTGAAGACTTGACACAGATAACTCTGTTTTACTGCCATGATACTCTTCAATTTTTATCTCCATTCCCATAAATTCGATAACCTAAAAAGAAATAATCAGCTTCCTTGAATGAGGGGAACTAGAGATAAAAGAGATTGGAATACACTTTTTAACTTAATGTATTAATTATGAAACTCAAAGCACTTGAAAACCCAAAATCTCACTTTGAATTTTGAACCCTTGTGTGGAAATACAAGTTATTAGTTCACGTATGGCCACTTTTACAGGGTGCTTTTCTTTTAAGTGTAAAATTATAGAAAGGCACTTCCTCATCAAAAAGAAAGTGTATTTTCCTGAAACCGTCATTGTTATTTTAATAACGTTTCCAGATAGTTTATTTCAGAGAAAGAGTGCTTCTCGTCCTACGTGATCAAGAGAAATGCTCCAATCACTCCACATTTGAATGAAGGTCATGGATTGAGTTCTTCTGTGGCGAAGGAAAAACAGCTGTTTTCTCTTTAACCTATAATATTGTAGGTCCTTTAGATCTTTCTTTAGTATTTTCTTTAATCCTCAGAATAAGAAAAATTATTTATTACAAATACCCTGAAATTTAGTTACTAAGCCATTATTTCTGTAGCTTCCAATATTTCTGAACTTTACATTTAAAAAACAAGTGCAGAGCATAAGTCGAGATAAGAAATAAGAAAACTTATTAGTCTTGATTTTTATTTCTTCTTTTGTTAAGTTCTTTAGATTAATTAACTTCACTTCAGTGAATTTATAGTCATGGTCAATCGTACTTACAAGCGACTGTTTGGTTTGATTTAGTAGCATTTTTGTTAAGGAAAGAGATCATCTTATCCATAGTTTCAGATAGGAGAAACGTTTTATGATGCATTGAGAGGTGTGAAAAGACAAAGCGGAGAGAGAGAGTATGAATTTTGTTTCCTTCATCTAGGAGTTTTTTAACGATTAAGTCTTCAAAGATAGCTCGGATCTTAACAACTTTTTCCCTAAAGTAAAGTTTTCCTTCGTATCATATATTGTAAAGATTTATTTCCATGTTCTCTTTTATAGAGATGTCAAGAGAATTTTTCATAGTCATTTCCTTACCTTTATCTGGAGAAGAAGGGAAAAGTTATCATTCATGCCAATAAGATAAAAAAAAAAACTTCCGAAATGAAAAACAAATTTACCACACCATCTTAGTAAAAGTCCAATGCCCACTCCAAAACGAAACAATGATAATAATAATACTATATGGTTATTCAAACTAAAAGGATAAAATGAAAACACATAAGAAAATTAATTCGGTTTTAATCACTCGTTTCCAATAGCTCAACAGCCAAAAAGAGACATTCGTTATTTATACTTTGCCACGTTTTCATCAGTTTTCTAAGGTCTGGACCAGGAATGGACAAACTATGGCCCACGAGCTAACTTCAGCTTCTAGAAGGTTTAATGCGACCGGCGGATAGAATTTTAATTTGTCAGTACGAAGAAAATTTTTAAAAAAATATGTTTTATATATTATGTATGCATCTCCTTGTCTATTTTGCTTAAATATTATTATTTCTTTCTTTTTACAAAGGACTGATGATCTTTTTACTTTCTCTATTTTTGTCCTTCAAAACTTAAATCGACGGAAACAGCAAGAAGAGACAGATTGTAATCATTAAAATGTTAAAAGTGGAAGTTCTTTAGTAATTACACCTGGTGGTAACAAGTGTTATCTCTTTCCCAGGAAGCAGATGTATGAAAATCCAATATAAGAGAATTACACCTCACATGTTGCAGACTGTGCATTTTAAATTCCAGCCAGCGGCCTTTTGTTTTGGTGCGAGTTTTAATATTATTGATTGAGTATGAAAAGATTGTGGACATATAGCATCATTGTAAATAGTGGTGAAATTAATAAAAGATATAGTATAGTCTGTGCTTCTTGTGTTATTCGTAAAATATTTCAACCTCAAAAAGGCTACGAAAAAAACATAAGGTTGATTCAGAGTGCCTTTTTTTTAATGATGAATGAACCAGGAAATATTTTTTTAGTTATTAAAGACAAATCAGTATATCTGACCTGCAATGAAACTGTAGCAATCTTTAAAGAAGATAACATTTCCCGTCATTTTACATTTAAATATGAAAATTCCAATAATGAAGCAATGTCCGAATGTGAACGAAAACAAAATGCAGAAAGTTTTTGTAAAAAATTATCAGGCCGACAAAAATTTTTTAAGAGGATAAACATTATTCAAGAATTAGTAACACATGAAAGTTACATTATAACATAAAATATTGCTAAAAACAATAAAGTCCTCAGCGATGTCGAGTTAGTTAAATATGCATGCTTCAAGTTTGTGATGTTTAATGTCAAGACAAGAAAAATAATTTTGAGACTGTAAGCTTATGTCGAAAGTCAGTGACTTCTAGAATCGAAGCCATCGATGAAAAGTTGACATCACAATTAGAGTCAAAGATTGGCCAGATTAAATTTTTCTATATACCTATGGATGAAAGCACTGATATAAATGATACGAGCTCCAGTGACTCCGTAACTTCAAGCCCCTTTCCATCATGGTCAGCCCAGTGAAGTATTATTTGCCTCTGGCAGTGGTTTGGAGGGAGACCATGCCGTACTCGCCTTCATTAGGTTACTGAAGCTCCGTAGGCTGAGGACCTCTCCACGTTAATATATGACTTCCAAAGTCCTCCCGCTTGTGTGTCATGGATGTGGAGAGAAGGGACCAGCTCAGATGTAACCTCGTCACCTGACCATGGTTCAAAATTGGTGATGGACGAGTATTCCAAACCCATTAAACTAAAGGTATAGTCTGGAGCTCGCTTGCATCGCTAGGTATGTATAAGTGACACTGCTTAAATAGTAATATTTATATAAGAATTGTTGATGAAAACTTTGAAATTACCGAGGAGCTAGCGAGCATGCATTCTATAAAGGAAACTACAACGGGATGTGATATTTTTTGTGAATTTCTGGAAGGACCTTTAAATTTAAGAGCACATATAACAATATATGTAATATTACAACCGATGGAACACCAAATATGACAGGAAAAAAAAATATGGATTTCTTGGACACTTTAATCAAAACTATCACGTAAACAATGGTGTTTTTTTACATTGTGTTATTCATCAAGAAGCTCTGTCAAAATCTACATTGCTTATGAAACATGTGCTTGAGGCAGTTATGAAGGTTATAAATATTATTCGATCTCGTGGTTTTACTCACAAGCGATTTCGAGATTTTCTTTAGTCCGTGCAATCTGAATACCCTGATTACACGAAAGTAAGGTGGCTTAGTGCAGAATGTGTTTTGGAGCGACTTTGGCTGCTTGCTGAAAGACGACATTGTGTCATTCTTCCATAAGAACCAGTGTTCTGTGTCGTGCAAAATGTAAGAAATACAGAATATCTTTAGGACTTTGCATTGTTCACAAATCTTCTTAGTGATATTGTGGTGAAACACTTCTTCTCGGAAGTTGGCTGCAGCAGCTAGAAAAACTTTCTACCTGAACATTGGCAACATCAATCTTCTCCGAACAATATCGCACGGTGAGCAACAGAGCACATTCACGTTTTCCTCGACGATGTGAACAGACGAGTTCTGAAATCACTTTTCTCTCAGAGATTTTGTATTTGCAACGTTTTGGCTTTTCTTTAATTTGCAATAAAATTCAGTTAAGTTTCAATATATGGTGTGCACTGCCATTATTTTTAAAAAAAAACCAGTTAACCTGCACACTATATCTGGTGACCAAAATGTGAACACGCATATTGTTCAAGTCTTAGATGCAAGGGGAAAATCTGTTTATCGATCATATCTGTACCATCTCAAAACTTTTAAATCAAAGCTTAATCTGTTTGCTGAGCAGATAGTTAAGGATGATTCCCCGAGGTTAAACTCAATACCCTCAGTAAATAAAAAAAGCTTAAGAATTATGAAAAATGGCTTGAAAAACTACATTTTGAATTCGAACTAAGGTTTCACAATTTCAGTGCCATTCAAACAGAATTATATATTTTTACCATTCCTTTCAATGTAAATTGACAAGCAGTTTGTGAGATTTGCAGCTAGAATTAATTGAGTTGAAATCTAACAATCCTCTCAGACAGCTATTCCTAAATATGCCAATGTTAGAGTTTTACAAATAATTATCAAAAGTAAATTTCCCAAATTTAATATCTCACGCCTAGAAAATCAGTACTGTTTGTTTCATCTTATATAAGTGAACAAGAGTTTTCAACTCTGAACCTTAGAAAGAATTCTTTCAGAAGTAGACCTACAGATTAGCATTTAGATTCTTTCCATAGAATCAGTACATATCATTTCGAAACTTATATAAATAAGGAAATTTTACAAGAGAAATCGTAATTTATCGCTATCTCACGAACATATTTAATTTGTAAAACTTCTATATTGTTTTTGGAATGTTAGAAAAAAATTTATCTGGACCTGCCAACCTTAATTTTCGAATTGTGGCCCGAAACCAAAAACGTTTGCCCATCTCTGGTCTGAACTGTCTAACATGAGGCCCACGGTGTGAGTTTCTAAATGCATAAATCATTCTCAAATACAAAATATGTACAACTACACTGCTGGACAATTGCTAAGGATGGATCACAAATTGCAATGTAGCATAACATTAAGCAAGACACGAGGCATAGTAGGGTAAAATATAGTTGCCACACTGTTCAGATATTAGAATAAAGATTATTTATTGTTCTAGAAAGTACAAAAATTATGAAACACCAGAAAGAAAAAAAATGTTCATTATACGGAAAAATGGAACAATGCATCTAAAAATCAGCAAACACCTTGAAGAAAGGTATTAGTACGGGATATGTCCACCACGGAGTGTAATGCAACATTCCACACATCATATCATACTTTGTACAATATTATATAGCAGCAGTTGAGACAATTTATCCCATACCTCTGTGAGTGCACGGATGAGGGTGTTCTTGTTTGTCGAAGGATAGTTTCGAACAGCAACTTTCATCCCCAAAGCATCCCACACATTTTCAATGGAGTTTAGATCTGGAGAACGTAATGGCCATACCAGGCGTTGAATACCCTCGCTGTCTAGACAATCCTAAACAGCGAGTGTTCGATGACATGTTGCGATGTCGTTCATACAAACAAACTTATCACCGACAGCACCACGGAAAAGACGAACATGAGGAAGTAGAACTTCATTAATGTATCATTGGCCCATCATAGTCCCATTTGCAACCACATGTAGGGGTATGCGGCCATTGATTATGATCCCGACCACACCATAGCACTGCATGTCGGATATCGGTCCCTTTCCTGGATATTTTCTGGACGATAAGCAGTACCACTCTCGTACCAGATCAGTTGGCGTCTACAATCCGATGACAGACTGAGCCTACTCTCATCTGAGAATAGTACGCATGCCCAGTCCTGTTCAGTCCAATTGCGATGCTCACGACACCATTGCAAACGGGCAGTACGTTGCTGTCTGGTCAATGGGACATATACAACAGGTCTGCGGGTGTACACTCCTCCTTCCCTCAAACATCTGGCAAGAGTTTTTCGGGAGATCTGCTTTCCTTAGGCAGCAAGAAACTGATTTGCCACCTGCTGAGTTGTGGTGCGCCTGTTCCTTTTTGCTGATGGGACGATATATCTGTCTTATGCAGGCGTCGTACTTCTAACACGAACTCTCCCGTGCCGCCTTCTACAAATTCCAGTTGTTTTTAATGATTTCCACAGCCATTAAACAAGGTTGTGAGAGATGTCGAACTCCCTGGCAACATCTGTTATTTTTCGCCCTTTTTCGATCTTTCCAATAATTTAGTCACGCATAAAATCATCTAAGTGATGTCGGGAAGACATGCCAAAAATTGAAAGTTCGTTTAGGAATTCTTTCCTGTAAAACTTTGACTTGAAACAACAACTGTCCACACATGTCAAAACCCTTAAAACTCTTATGAATGCTATCATGTGATGATCAGACGTGGAAAAAATTTGCATACGCATACTTCTTACTATATCCTGCACTTATTCTAATTTTCCACATTTTGCTTCCTTTCATTTTGTTGTTGTTATTGATGATAATGTTATCCGTCCTTAGCAGTTTTCCAGCAGTGTATTTCATGAACAATAAAATGTGACGCCCCTAGTGACGGATAGAAAGTACATAGTAAACTCGATATTTGAATAGGAAATCGATCAGTCCATCTGTTCTTTTGTATATGGACGCTGTCCAATTCGAATTATGAACGTTCTTACTTGTGCTAGTTTAGCTACTCGAATACTCTAGGGTGATTTAGTAAGATCATTCTAATTTCCAGTTTTTAATGGAAATACAAGATTACTTCGATTTCCAGATTGAACTGGAAATCAGAATGATTTTTCCCCGGCACCCTCTGATATATATATATATATATATTGCCTTCACAAAGGTATATCTTCGCAAAAGTAATTTTTTGAACATAAAATTTATAAAGTTTAAATAAGGATGTTCTCTTTTTGATAATTCACTTGCTCATCAGTATCTTCATTTATTCATATATAAAATTTATTTATAACAAATATAAAAATTAGTATTGATGCATTAGTTTGTAAAAATCAACATCCTCAAATTCCCCAGTAATCGTTTTTGTAGGGTGATGTTAGTAAATAAATTAAAATAATAAAAATACATGTTTTCTTTGTGTATATCATACCAATTAAATTTCACTAATAAAATTACATAGGAATTATTTATTTTAAAATGCGATTTGTGGAATTCCAAATAGCACTGGTTTAGATGCGTTCAGTTGAAATTATATTCACAAGTTGTAATAATTTACAACACTTTTGCATGGTTTATTTACATTGACCTTGAGATAGAAATGAAAATTTAATCATTGTTGAAATTAATTTAAGTATTTTTTATGCAGAATTTCCTTTATTTTAACGAAGATTAGATTTCAAACGAATTACAATATATATATAAAGTTGGCATAAGTTCGTCATTTCTGCAAAAAGTAAAAGTCCAAATAAACGAAAAAATTTAGCGGTGTAGGCAAAACTATTTTCGAAAGGTGTTTTATCAACGAAATCACTATTAAGCTATTTTAAACACAAAATTTTCAGATAATTTAAAAAAAAGTTGTTATAGTCTGAATTAAATTCATAACTCTTGGCAAATACTATTGACGGTAGTTTTAAATTATCTATTTAGTATTTTGTATGAGTTTAAAGTTTTGAGGAGAATTATGGATGAAGTTATTTCCAAAACATCTGCTGAAATTGTTGAAGTTGTTAATGTTTTACTTAATCCATTAAGTGATCCTAACACTCGTTTAACTGCACACCAGGTTCCCTACACTTATCACATTTTCATTATTCATAAAAAAAAAAACTATTTAGTTACATTTGATAATATATTTATTTATTTATCAGGTATTTGAAAATTTTCGTGATAGTTCACCACATTGTGCAAAATGTGGATTTTTTATTGCTTGCCATTATGAAAATCCAGCCCTTCGCCATTTCGGTTTGCAATTAATAGATTATTATATAAAGTAAGTATTTATGTGTAATTTAACAATACTTAGTTTAATGCTGATTTTGTTGCTTGTTTCCCATTTGCTTGGGAAAGCAACTAATCTGCAAAAGCATTATTAAAATATCTTATGCATATAAAATGAAAAAACAATGGGAGAGTATCTAAATCATATGCAATGATAAAAAATACATCTATTTCAGCTGCATTTTATGATTATTGTAAAACTAAGGATTTTAAAGTGCAGAAAGATTTTAATCAATAAATTATAATTTTTTTTCATGAGGCATATTTTTTGACTGCATTTATTTTCACTGCATCTTATCACATTTGACTGCTTTTTTTGGAGCTAACTGACTAGTGAGCCTCTCAAATGTATGTATACATTTAAAAATAATTTGAAAACATTTTGACTCAGAAAATGTAATCTTTTCAAGCTTTTGCCAATTTACTTTCCTAATAACTTAGTGAAAAAATATTATTAAAGGTGGCGAATTTCTCTAAACTCGGGCAGATGGAAATTCCTTCCAACAAATTACTTTTTCATTGCAAAATTGAAGTTAAAGTTTCAAATTTTACTATTTAATATAAGAATAAAAAAGGCATTAAAATTCTAAGCATAGTAGTTAATAAAAAGATTAACAATCAGCATATTAAAACAATGTAGCCACCATTTTACCCCAACTCAGTGGCTCAACTGCACATATGATGCCCATAGTTGTTTTATATAATCAAGGGACCTGGGATGCAAAGTGTGTGTCCCCGTTAGTTAGTCAGCCTAACGCAAAGGCTTCAGCATTTAGTTCTCAAGCATGTTTGGTATTCAGTTTTATCGACCCACCAAAGGCACACCCTAGCTCAGTCCTAGAATCGAATCTTGGACCAGATGCCTTGGGAGCACAAAGTTCTAACACTATGCCACCTGATGTCTCCTTTTATATCAAACTTCTTAAAACACTGGAAATATTTGAAATACCTCCTAACACAGTAAAATCTTTTTTTTTTTTTTTTTTTTTTTACCTTTTGGTGATAGAAGCGATACTTTCATTACTCGGTTATCTGCAATATTCTCTTACTCAAATAACTGTATACAAGCTTGCTTCAGAATATCAAAAATTCATCCTGAATATTACTGATGTATTCCAAACAAGTTTTACTATTGCTTTTGTGTTTTAAGCATTATAAGCATACCTCCACTTTACTTGTGTATGAAAGCAGAGAAAAATCTGTCAAATACCAAGAAAAAGAATTCTAAAAGAACAATTGATCTAGGTCTCTATGTAAGCAAGACAATGACTACTAATACCTCAGATAATGCTCTAAATTATCAGAATGGCTGCATAAATATTAAAAAAAGCAATTTTAAAAGGAAGAAGGGAGTAAGACCAAGCTATATAGCCTTTGTTAATCATCAAACATTCACTTGAAGCCAGAAATCATAAAGAAAAAACTTAGGGTTTTAGGCTTTAAAATATGCAGTTCAGTATGTTATCAGTATAGGAAATGTTGGTTCTACCTGAGATAATCAAGTGAGCCCAAAATCATCAATCTTTATCAGGAGTCCATTAGTATGTGGTATTCAAATACAGTTCAAGGTAGAAATAACATCAAACTAAGTTGAGTAAAAGCATTAATGGGAGCATATTGCAATGAAAAATATAATGAAATAGCTAGACATGCTGAAAGCATAAATGGTGCACCTTCTATTTTATTAATTTTAGTAAATTGGATAAAAACTTGGCTATCAGAATAGGATAATTTTACCATAGAAAAAAAATCAAGTTATACTCTAAGTAAAAAAAAAAATCTAACTTGACTCAAAATAATATAATATATATTTTAATTGACTATAGTCTTTTCCCGCATATTTTTATTCATACAAAATTTCATTCTCAAAAGATTGTACATGCCGCTCTGAAGATGCACTTCAACAACTTCTTGATATCTTAACCCACCAAATGATAAGTTAGAAAAAATGTATAGTATTATAAAGAGTTCAAAAACAAAAGATCTAAAAATTTACTTAATAATTTAATGAATTTCTTAGTAAAGAATGAATCCCTCATTTGCTGGCGAGCAGTTTAGAGCTAATCTAGAAATTTACTTCAAAATCCATTTAATTAAAATAAATTTTAAAATTTATTGCATTTATTTTTTTTTATCATTTTATAAACAAATATAAATATGTAAATCTAAATATGTTTAATTGCCATAAAATTTTTATTTGAATAGCACTGAATTGTAACATTCATATTAATGTATTGCTTTTGTAATCCTATATTACAATTTTACTTTTAGATGCCTTTATAATGTAATGTATGTAATATTATATATATAATCTGATTTTTATTTTATTTTCCGAACTATTAACATGAGAATTTTAATTCATTTCTGTATAATTGTAACCATTTTTTATTACTGTACCTTTTAATTGCATGCCCAGTTACAATTTTAGTCTTGCAGTCATATTGTAATATTACTATTTAGCAATATTAGGAAATTTCTGTTAATTTTTTTCCCTTCATTATATAACTTATTATTTTCAAGTTTTTAGTGCTCAATAAGTTATTTTAATACAGTAATCTATTTCTTCGTCCTAGTATCACTATCATTACACACGCAAAATCTTCATTATTTTTATTTATGTTACATTGAATTTTTTTTAATTTAATGATAATTGTTTTATTTCTGTTAATATAACCTTCATTTTTATTGTTATCCATATTTTTCCTATTTTATTACATTTAAAGATTCCCTGCAGATAATCTGTTGTTCCAATTACTGTCACTTCCCCCCCCCCCAAATTTTCTCTTTTCAATGACTTCCTGTAAACTAATAGAACTTTGGAAGTTAGGTATGGGAAAGGTTTGCTGGTATTCTCTATTTATCAAAGTTGTTCTTTACAATCTTTTTTGTTTATTAAAAATTATTATGATAATCTAAGTTATAATTTTTGCAATAAAACAGTAATACTTATATGTGATTTCTGTGAATAATCTACATGAATTATTAAATTTTAAATTTAAAAAAAAATCTTGCTTCCTAAAATATATTTGCAAATACCATGTTGAACTCAGTTTGTAAAATACATGGAAACTGCTGGAAAATCCTAGTAAACTTAATTTACTTAAAATTTTTTTAATAATTTAGCCAATTAGGAAGAAAATTAAAAAGTCCATAAATCCATTAAATGTCCAAAATCATTTTTAATAGAATTATGGTAACATCTAAATAGTCCATACTCAATATTTTAGTTCAGTGATTAATAAATTTGGCCTTCATTTCAGCATGGATGTTTTAGAGGTCCAAATTCTCATTTAAATCATAGATCAAAATCAAATCATTGCTCTTGTGTAAAATGAGGTCACTGAGCAACATATATAATTATTCTTAATAAAATGACATTTGTATAGTAAAATTTATAAGAACCTAGTAAAAGATTTCATGATTTTTGCTAATTTTCTGTATTTATTAAATCCTATAATTAATCATATAAATTGTAGCATTATGTTTTTTGCTGCTTAATAAACTGAACAATTTTTGTAAGCTATCTTAAATGTGTCAAGGCAAGATAAAAGTTTTTATATAGTTTATATAATTTTATCCATCATATTTGATTCATCCATAAATCAGTACAAAAATTAAGTAGAATGCATTATATTATACAAAAGCTACCTTATTCATTTAGTTGATTATGTAAGTGGTACTGTTTTATGTGTGTTGTGGAACCAACCATTATATGTTAATTTTATAATATAAATATTTGTAGAATGATAAGTAAAATCTGATTCATTTCTGTTGAAAAGTTCTTATATATAATAATAATTTTCTCTGTTTTTATTTTTTCACTGCATTTTAGATTTTATTGTTAATTTTTAATTTTCATAATCAAACTTATATTTTTTTATTAATTTTGCTTGAATTTTAAAAAGAAACATTTAGAGAAAAATACTGAAAAGTCTCATTTTCAATTAATATTTATATATGATTAAAAAATAAAATAGACTTAAATACCTTTGAATATTATTTAGGATACGCTGGAATTCTATGGACCTGAATGAGAAAGTCTGGTTAAAAAATGGAATAATGGAAGCTATTTCTAAGGTATGAATGTGTAAAAATTTTATTTTAATAATTAGTAATATTAGTAATTTTTCTGAATTCTGCCATTTGAAATGTATCCTAATGAAAAGTGTTTTTTCAATGAGCAATGAACTCTGAAAAAACCATACAATGATGGGCTTTTGCTTTGTTCAAAAGGAAAGAATTTCATAATTTTGTATAAAAATTTAAATTATTACAACTGACTGTAAAATTTCAAAATTGTATTGATGAGAACTTTGATCTCATTAAAGATAAAATAGATATTTCCTATTTTAACTTACTCTCTAATAGACAAAATTATTGTCACTTATGGAAAATAATTGATTTGATTTCACTACTCCCTCATGGTCACTCATCTGTTTAATATGGGTTTTTTGTGAACAAAAATTTGATGGTATAAAATTTAAATAATCAATTGTTGCTAAGCGCATCATTGATGATTGCATCCAAAAAACCAGAGATATCAACAATATGATAATTAGTATAGACCTACTTAGTTTTCCTGCTGGTGCTAGGCAAAAGTACAAATTATATTTATATTAATTAAAACAGCAAGAAAAGCAGCCAATAATGGAAAGCAAGTGAAAAACACTTAAAAAAAAATTTATGTACTGAAAATCAAAATGAAGTGTGACATATATGAATTTGAAAAATCTACAGTAGGAATTATAGAGGAAATAGAACTGTTAAATTAACATTAATTTCAAAATCAAACATATGTGACTGTGGTATTCCAGACTTATTACTCAATATTAATGAGGAATTAAAAGTGAAAGCATTTGAGATGGAAAGTTTGCATTTTCTAATAGCAATATTGTGTATGTATAAATAACGAAGAAGATAAAGATCTATTAAATAATTAAGAAAATAAAAATCTAGAATATGATATGAAATTGTATAGTTTTAAAAGAGTTAGAATATAAATAAAAGATAAATTTAAATTTCTCTTTTTAAGTGATAATTGGGAAATAAGTCACATCCTGGAAACTTTATCTAATAGTTCTATTTATTTTATTTTGAATAACTATATTTATTTGAAAATAAATTGTTATAGACATCTTGAAATATTCAATAAGTTAATGAATAGAAATCTAATGAAGATGTTTAAAAACTCTTAAGTTACCCATTATTTTATTCAATGTATAATTCAACAATGCAAAGCTAATTGATTATTTATATAAAAAAAATTTTGTTATAGCTGTAAATTCATTGATTCTTTTGAAGTAACCATGAAATATAATTCTAACTTTAATAAAAAATATTCTCATTAATTTTTACAACAATTTATTTCTAAATGTATTTCAAAAATTTTTTTAATTATTTAACATGAATGTTGATACCTCCTGGAAATGTTGATTTGATTGCTGGAAAAGTGGAACTTAATTCTTGGAAATCAGTATAAACCCTGCAACATTTATTTGCATCTAATGTATTTCCATTTGAATTAAAATTTTAAAAGAATAATGTTCAATTTTTAAATTTTTGTGATATTTAAAGCAACATGCCCTTGTAAACTACCAAATTGTGCCAGAATTCCTTAAAATCTTTCTCTTCTAACTTATTCTAATCTACATTAACTTATCATGTATATTTGTAATATAATCCTCCCTATAACTCTTTATATTAGTTCCAGATTATAGGAAAACACATTGTATGTGCATTCTGGTAAAATATATTTGTATGACCTCATATAATGCATCATGTACAAATAATTCACTTTTAACTTTTCTCTTTAAAGGAGTTTAAATCAAATATTAAGGAAAAGCTGTGTTATGAACGTGAAATATGTGCCGTATACACTGCTGGACAATTTCTAAGGACGGATCACAAATTGCAATGTAGCATAACATTAAGCCAGACATGAGGCCTAGTAGGATAAAATATAGTTGCCACTCTGTTCAGATATTAGAATGAAGAATATTTATTGTTCTGGAAAATACAAAAGCTGTGAATCAATTGAAAGAAAAAAATATTCATTTGATGCTGCATATGGAAAAATGGAACAATGCATCTAAAAGTCATCAGGCACCTTGAAGAAATGTATCAGTATGAGATATGTCCACCGTGCAGTGTGATTCAACATTCCACACATCATATCATACTTTGCACAACATTATCCAGCAGCTGTTGAGGCAATTTATTCCATTCCTCTGTGAGTGCACTTATGAGGGTGTTCTTGTTTATCGGAGGATAGTTTCGACCAGCAACTTTCATCCCCAAAGCATCCCACACATTTTCAATGGAGTTTAGATCTGGAGAACATAATGGCCATACTAGGCATTGAATACCCTCGCTGTCTAGACAATCCTGAATAGTGAATGTTCGATTACATGTTGCAATGTCGCCCATAAAAACAAATTTATCTCTGACAGCACCATGGAAAAGATGAACATGAGGAAGTAAAACTTCATTAATGTATCGATGGTCCATCATTGTCCCATTCACAACCACATGTAGGGACATGTGGCCATTGTTCATTCCAGCCCTCACCATGATACTGCATGTTGGATATTGGTCCCTTTCCTGGATATTTTCTGGACGATAAGCAATACCACTCTCATGCCAGATCAGTTGGCATCTACAATCCAATTGCAGACTGAACCTACTTACATCTGAGTATAGTACACATGCCCAGTACTGTTTAGTTCAATTGCGATGCTCATGACACCATTGCAAACAGTCAGTACGTTGCTGTCTGGTCAATGGGACACACACAACAAGTCTGCGGGCGTATAGTCCTCCTCCCCTCAAACGTCTGGCAACAGTTTTTCAGGAGATCTGCTTACCTGAGGCAGCAAGAAACTGTTTTGCTACCTGCTGAGTTGTGGTGCGCCTGTTCCTTTTTGCTGATAGGATGATATATCTGTCTTCTGCAGGCTTCGTACTTCTAACACGATCTCCCCCGTGCCGCCTTCTACACATTCCAGTAGTTTTAAATGAATTCCACAGCCATTAAACAAGGCTGTGAGAGATGTCGAACTCCCTGGCAACATCTGTTATTTTTCGCCCTTTTTCGATCTTTCCAATAATTCGGCCACGCATAAAATCATCTAAGTGATGTCGGGAAGAAATGCCAAAAATTGAAAGTTCGTTTAGGAATTCTTTCCTGTAAAACTTTCACTTGAAACAACAACTGTCTACACATGTTAAAACCTTTAAGACTCTTATGAATGCTATCATGTGATGAACAGACGTGGAAAAAATTTGCATACGCATACTTCTTCTTACTGTATCCCGCACATATTCTAATTTTCCACATTTTGCTTCCTTTCATTTTGTTGTTGCTATGGATGATAGTGTTATCCGTCCTTAGAAATTGTCCAGCAGTGTATTAAAATCAAACTAAAATATTTTAAATAAAAAACATTTACATAAGTAGCTAATTTTAAACAAATCAGATAATTCCAAAAATAGTTTTATTCCATGTTTATTTGTTGTCAAAGCTTTCTGATGTAATGTTCCACCAAAATCTTTATTTAATAGAATATTCAAAGGTTAGGTTTCACCTTTCAAATTTTTGATATTTTCTTTAATTAAGAGCATATCTTTTTATATGTACTTATTAAAATGTCACTATCTGAAGCTTCTTAGTTTTCAATTTTATATTTTTTCTACATTTTTACATATGGTGCAAGACAGAATTGAAGATTTATTTCAAATTCAGTAGATTGCTCCACTTAAGAATCACATTTTAAAACACAAAAATAGCATAATTGACCCAATGTGTAAATGTATGTGAAATTGGCTGTGAACTGTTCAAATCATTAAAAATTTCACAGTACAGAAATTTAATATGGGAATTCACTGCATTATATGAGGGAAAACACATGTTATATGAGGACATGAAGTCACATAATATGAAAATTTATTATAAGAGTACTGTGTTATAGGGAGAAATACAGTAGTTTTAATTTATTAATAAAAGGTTTCTTATGATAAGACAATTTCTTAAGTGTATTGCAAATGGCTATTTTTAAATTTGGTGATGTTGTCATTACTGGATAATAGGAACCATAAAATTTGTTGATTATAATTTTTGTGTCAATTCATGTTAATACTTCTAATTTCATTATTTTAATAAAAATTATAAGTCATTAAAATATGTGTTTAAATAATCCAATTTTTTAAGCAAGTAATTCTCATTGATAGAAATTTGTAATTGTGGATAATTTGTTTATTTAACTGCATTGTAAAAGAATTAAGTGTAGTGAAAAAATGTCTCGATTAATAATTTAAATGACTTCTCTCCATAATTTTATTTATAAATTGATATTTTTCAGGGCACAAATGCCAATGAGCAGCCATATATTAAAGATGCTATAAGTCGAATTGTTGTAGAACTTATCAAAAGGGAATGGCCTCAGCAGTGGCCAACACTTCTCGATGAACTTGATCAACTTTGCAGTTTGGGAGTGAGTATCTGATTTTGAAATCAGCCTTTTTTATTTACAATATATTTATCCTAGCTTTTTAAGTGACTTTTTATTAAACTTACCATTTTTTCTATCCAAACGACATGCACTACAACTATATATTCATTAGCATCTGGAGTCATAATATCTGAAATCATGATATTAATAATTAAACTGGTGGTGTTTGAATTTTAATTCAACTGCTAATGGTACAAAGTAATGAGAATGATGAAAATCATTTTTATCATTATTTGTCATTATAATTCATTGGTTGTTTTGAGGTTAAATTATTGCAATGCGTTTTTGTTTGCCTATTTCAGCCAACTGAAGCTCCAAAACAAAGCTAACCGCCTAGAATTTCAAAGAACAATCAAATAATGATATTGATACCTGATCTAAATAATTACAATTTATTGATGTGAGGAAATAAATGACAAATTATTTTTATAATTCAAAAAATTTGCATCATAGATATTACAATGAAAAACAATTTTAAATCATCGAATTTCATACAATTTATATGTAAAATTATACTTAAATATGAGAAAGTAATGAATTATTTATCATAAAGAATTTTTTATAGAAATTTTAAATATTAATATATGTACAGGGTGATTATAAAAAAATAAATATCCCGACATATGGGTTCCTAAGAATCATACCATCCAAAGAAATTGAATGAAATTTTAGCATAAAGTATTTTGAGGTATGCATTCAAGATATGGGGAGCAACAATGTCACTCAAACAATTACAGTTACAGTTGAAATTTATGAAATGAATTTCAAATGGCAATACCCAGTTTTTTGTATCAAAAATCGATATCCATTTTGAAAAAACTAAATAGCATTGGTATGTCACCAGTAGCACTAAAATCTCTGGAGCTAGGCAAGGAAAAAAAAACTTTGCCATGCATCAGAGAATTAATGTTCGTTTCATTTACATAACATATCACTCCATTTCTTCAACTGAGATCTAGCCTGATTTGTCCTCCACTAAACGAGAAGAAGGAACCATGAAATGCAAATTTCATTTTCTATATAAGACACAGTCATGACTGACGTCGTCACCTTAGGTAAAAGAAAAGGCACTGTGAAATGCGAGCAGCACTTGTTGCTATCTGCCATTTCAAACAAGATGCCACTTTCAGGAAAAGAACATGGTAAAATTGTTAAGATTTATTACTTGAATAGATAAAATGCTGCAGAGATATTATGTGCTTACCTCAAAAATCATGGATTATTTCAAGGCTAGTGCTCTGTCAAAGTTGTATGGGACTTGATTTGTAAGTTTAAAGAAACTGATTGCACTTGCAATCGACCTTGGTCTGGACAACTTTTTGTTCCCCTGAAAGCTGTTGCAAAAGTTCTTCAGCTGATAGGCACATTTTATCTCGTAAGTGTGTGCCGTCTTTTACATGTTCTGAATCTGCTGAATTCAACTGCCCGCAAGATTCTGCTCTCTGTTCTAAACATATTTCCATATCGATTCCAATTTGTACAGATGTTGGAAGTGGAAGACTATCAATTACAGCTAGATTTTGTGAATCAATGTCTTATTCAGTATGAAGATAGTAGCTGGCCTTTACACATTTTATTGACAGATGAGACTAATTTTTCGTTAACTGGTAATGTGAATTTGAAAAACTGTGTGCACTAAGCTGAGAATAATCCACATGATGTCCTTTCACGACCATTACATAAGGAAAATGAAATTGTGTGGTGTGGTATAAAGAGTATGTTCATCCTCGGCCCTTATTTTTTAAGAGATTATTGCCAGTGATCTGTAAGCCTGTACAGTAAACAGTAACAAGTGCTCACTATCTGGACATGTTTAATCATTATGCAATCCCTGCATTGCAATGGTAAAATGCTCTATCTGAAGTTGTGTGGATGCAAGACTCTCCTCCACATGTAGGGTCTTTAGTCAAATGTGTCTTAAGCTAACAATTTGGTGACAAAGTTATCTCCCATTATTTACTATTTCTGTTTCCACCAAAGTCTCCTGATCTGACACCATTAGATTTCTGGCTCTGGGGATATCTGAAACCCTTAGTTAATCAATATTCTCTGCAAACTGCATATGATTTGAAAGATACCATCAGAACTGCAATTCAATAGATTCCTATTATCTTAAAACATGCTGCAGTACTATCCATCATCTGCCACATACAGTCTCATTGTGTGTGAAGGAGGTCACATGAAAAATTTGTGGAACACAATGAAATATTTTTATGCTGGTTCTTTGTCCTTATTGATTGTCTTCACTTATAACCTATTTATCGCTGATGATTTTCATGCCACAGTTACTGTTCAAACGCTATTTAGGGTCTTTGACAATGGAGATCACATTCCAGAACAAAAATCATGGTGTTGCCATTTGATATTTTTGAAATTTTTCTCACTGAAACCATAACTTTTAAAGTGACACTGTTGTTTTCCATGTCATTCTTAAGTGCATACCTCAAAATGCCTTATGACAAAGTTTCATTCTTTTTCTTTGAATGGTATGATAGTTAGGGTCCCAAATGTCAGGATAGTTTATATATATATATATATATATATTATATATATATATATATATATATATATATATATATATATATATATATATATATATTATATATATATATATGTGTGTGTGTGTGTTTATATATATATATATATATATAATTGGTTGGAGGCTATAAGATTTTTAGCTGCAATTATGGCTATTGTTTCCAATGATTATGTATACAATTTTAAGTGTTAATTAAATTTACATTTTATGTTATAGCAAAACATCTCTTTAGAGTAATACTGTGTAAAAAATTAAAAATGAATTAATTTTTATTTATTTATTTTTTTTATTTATTAATTTATTTTTATTTATTTTTTTTATTTATTTATTTTTATTTTATTTTTTATTTATTTATTTATTTATTTATTTATTTATTTATTTATTTATTTTTTTTTTTTTTGTTCTGTGTGGATTGTCTAACTAACATTTTTAACATTGTATGTACTGCATTTATTTTTCTAATAAAAGAAACTTCAAGGCAATTGTATCAGATTTAAAGGCTGTTCAATTGCTAGTGGAACAATTTTTGTTACACAAACATAAAGACAGATATTGCAAGGAATATCAAATAATTCTAATGAATCATAAGACTGTGTAAAAGTACATCGCATATTTTGAATTTTAGAAAATTAGAAACAATTAGGAAAATGTTTGAATAATATTTATTAATAATGTTTAACCACCTGTTCTGTAAAAATAAACATTTTAAAAAAGTGTTCATGTTTTATTTATATATTGCTTACATACTGTTATTATTTTATATTTTGTAGATGGTTTAATTAGTATAATAATTAACATTTCGGCAGTTTAAATAATTTTAAATTAATTGATTAGATCAAGATTTCACAATCTAATTTACTTCTATTTAATTTTTCTATTTTCCTGTGTTTGGATTGTTAAAGGATTTATGATTTTGTCATCTGTTTAACAACTGTTTGCTTGAATGAAATGAGCCACAATCTCATTTTTAGCTTTCATGACCAAACACAATAACTGTGGAACAATAAACTAAAATTTTCATTTGCATATTGATTATTTACTTTCATATTGATTAAAAATTCATTCATTTTTATCAGTTATTAATAAGTCTTATTTAATTATCATGACATTAAGCATCTTTATCTTTTTTTCTGTTAATTTGGTTTGAAATTCAATATGGTTGATGATATTTTAACTGTATTGATAAGTGATATATAAGATATGGTTGATGATATTGCAAATTGATTAATAATATTTTCAGAATAAAATGATTGGTTAAATATTTTTTTTAATTGCAATAGCATTCAAATTTGTCTTTGAAAATTTTGCGATTTTGTAAAATATAGTTATCAGTTTAAAGATTAAAATTTTAACCATAGAAAAAAGCTTAAAGTAAAGAAAAGTAATTTAGAAACTCAGATTTACGAACTAAAGCTAAACTTATTTTGGTTTTACAAAATTTTCATTTGCATTTTATTGCAATTAAGTTTAAATTTTCCTATTATGATTGCAGTATTGACTTTTCCATTCTTAAAAAATATGCCTTGAATAGAATATAATAATTCATCAATTATACATAAATTTATAAATACAAATAAATTTTATTTAATGATACTTTTTTATTTTAAATTATGAAGATATTTTTTTTAATAATGAAGATTATTTAATTTCATACACTTCTATTTACAATTGCTTTTTTTTTTTTTTTTTTTAAATTGAATTAATACGAGGGTAAGTTGAAAAATAAGTTTCCCCTGTCGACCGTGGTCAGAGTTGTGTATGAAAGTCAAAGAATAGAAGGAGACATTAAAGATATGACATACCTTTATTTTAATATTCTCGTATGAGTACATTGAGACATTTGTCATATCACTTGATAAGCTTAAAAAAGTCCTCCAAGAAAAATTCAGGGCTTTGCTTATGGAAGAAGCGTTAAACGGCTATGGGTGAAAGAAGACACAGCAGGAAAACACATAAGTCACCGATACACCATTGGGTAGAGGTCGCTGCGAATCAAGCAGATGGCGCTGTTACAGTGCATGCGCAAAGCGGAGACCAGCCTCTTATTTGAGCCCCGATAGGTATGGAGAGAAGGTGCATTTTGAATTTGTGATCAAAAGAAGAAGTGAGAGCAGTTATCCACTATGAATGGGCACGTGGAGTATCAAAAACAGAAATTCATAACCACCTCATGGAAGTCTATGGGCCAGGTGTGATGTCAAAGCAACTGGTGCGGAGATGGTGTCGCAAATTTAGTGATGGATGTCAGGAAGTGGAGGACGTACCGAGAGCTGAATGGACACGCACGGCCACTACAGATGCAAATGTCAGGAAGTTGGATGACATGATTAGAGCGAACTGGCCTATCACCATCGATGAAGTAGTTGAACAACTTGGAATATCACATGAGCGAGCTCAAAACATCATCCACAACATTCTGCGATACAGAAAAGTGCCAGCATGATGGGTGCCCTGACAATTGACCTCAACACACAAGGAACAACACATGGCGGTCAGCCTGGAACATCTGCTGTGTTACCATGAAGATGGCAATGACTTTCTGTTTCGGATTGTGACGGGATGAAACGTGGGTCCACCATTTCACGCCAGAATCGAAGGCCGCATCTATGGAGTGGAAACATCTGTCATCACCTGTCCGAAAGAAGTTCAAGACAACTCCCGCTGCAGGTAAAGTGCTCCTCACAGCTTTCTCAGACACCCAAGGAGTTTTGCTGCTGGACTTTTTAGAGGTTGGTACCATCAATGCTACGCACTACTGTGACACCCTGTCGAAATTGAAAGAGGTGATTCAGAAAAAGTGGCCTGGCCTTCTCACATCTGGCATTCTGCTGTTGGATGACAATGCCAGACCACCTTTGGCGACAGCAATGCAAAACCACATTGCAACTCTTGGTTGGGAGGCCTACACTATCTGCCATACAGACCTGATCTCGCACCAAGCAACTTCATCTGTTTCCAGCTTTAAACAAAAATCTCGAGGGAAGGCGCTTTGGAAGCAATACTGAAGTGAAACAAGCCATTCAATGCTTCTTCCATTTGCAAAGCCCTGATTTTTTCCTGGAGGCTTTTTTGAAGCTTATTAAGCGATATGACAAATGTACTTGGTACCTATGTGGAAAATAAAGGTATGTAAAGCTATCTTTAATGTCTCATTCTATTTTTTGACTTTGATACACAACTCTGATTACAGTCGACAGGGGAAACTTATTTTTCAACTTACCCTCTTAGAAAAGTCTTGATTTTCAGTAACATGTTGAAATTTTTAATATTTTTGATTCACATTTAAATTTAACAAATAAAATTTCCTTATTAAACACATCTCCTGTATTTTTAAATGCATTATTATTTTTTATATAAACAATCGTATATTATCTTTTATGTAAGAGAAGATGTTAAAAGAAAAAGAAAAGATATTAAAACAGTTTTGTGAAGCAATCTCTAATGTTTTTGCACAATTACTTTTAAATAGTTAAATGTCATAAATAATCACTTTTTATTCATGTTTACAATTTTTAATAAAACTTGATAAATTAAAAAATTCCAAGCATAATTTTCTACTTATTTTATCCACATTTAGCTACAATTGCATGAATATTTATAAGAAACAATTTAAATAAACATTTTCAATGGCTGAAATCATCCTCTTTATTTTTGAATTGCAAAATTTACTGTTTTTGTTTCTCAAACAAAATAATAGAAGCTTTAAATAGTAAAATAAATTGAATTCAAATTTTGCTGATTCTTATTATTTATATATATAGTGTATATTTGTCTTGTCATAATTTTGGCAGTGCTTTAAAATTTTCATTGAAATATAGCAAACAATATTTATAATTGTGATTATATTTTGAAATAAATATTATTTATTTTTGATAAAATATTAAAAACTTTTTGTCACTGCTACTTAATTATATATTAAATAAATTTTATACTGACAACTGTGCCTTGTATAACAACTATCTAAGAAGATAGAGGATATATTTTTGCTTATTTGCACTGTTAAATTTACAGAATACCCTTGAAACATATGAAAAGTTTTGCAAAGCAAGTTAAATTCTTTCATACATTGAAATAAATATAATGCAGCAAACTATTGAAAGGCTATTTAGAAATCTAAACAAAGGAAATAAGTATAATATAATTTAATGATATTTTCTCTTTTATATAATTTTTTATTATTTAAATTAACAATGACAAAATTTTAATTGTGTTTTTTGTTTTATTTTTACTGAAAATTTGAAAATTTATTATTTTAGTTGAAAAGTTTTAGATTTAGTAGAAAGTTTTAGATGCCATTTTGAAAGTTTTACCTAAAAATTTAATCATCACTTAGCTAAAATGAATCAATTAAAGTTATCTATGAAAAATATTTGAAAATGTTTCTTCCATATCTACTTTTTAGAAAGATTAAATATTAGTTATACTTGATTGCACAATAAACAATTTACTTAAGTTCCATTTGTGTAAATTTCTACTATTTAGATACTGGAATAAAATTACCTTTAAAAATTCTATTATAACATGATTTACCTCCCAGAAAAATTTTAACAATGCTGAGATAATTTTATTCTTTGTTGCAACCCATTATTATATTTCTTTTATTTCAATGTTAGGAAAACAAATAAATAATTTTGAATATAAATTTGTTAAAATAACTGAGATTAATTATAATGTGTTATATAAAAAAAATTCTATAATATTGCAATATATAAAAATTCAGAACTCCATTTTAAATTTTTATTATTTAAAAGGAATTTTTCTTACTTATTGTATTTTATACAAAAAAATAATAACTTTCATAGGATAAAGAGACTGAAGTTGTTCTGTTGATATTTTTACGTTTGATTGAAGATGTGGTTCTTATACAAAATTTTCCTGATCAAAGACGAAGAGATATCCGTACAGCTTTAACCTCAAATATTGAGAGAATACTGCTCTTTTTTTGGCAAACGTTAAAAATAAGTTATGAATTCTGTATGTTGCAGGTATATTTTCCTTTTTCCTATGTTCTGAATATGTAACTTAATTATAATTTTAAATTTGTATTGTTAATTGAATTACTTAGTCATTGTTTTAATTTAAAACTTTATATAGCACACAAGTATTTATGGTTTTTTTAATTTGGTTAGACTGTTAATATTATATATTAAAAGAAATCATGTATCTTAAGAAATTACTAAAATATTTAAAATGATTATGAGTTTTTATAATTAGTTAGTGAAATTTGAAACATTGAAAAATGTTGCAGGAATGATTTCCAATAAATGAAACCAAATTCTGTTTTGTGTGGTCGTATTTCTGAAATTTTAAACCTTTAAAATGGTAATTTGAAGTTCTCAATGTACTTTTTTCAATTTTTAAGCTAAGAATACATTAGTAAGTTAAAAATAAATAAAATTAGAGTTGTATGGAAAATATTATTCAACTTAACGAATTTCTTTAACTTTTTAAATTTATCCTTAAAAAGTAATTGAAAGTTTCTGAAGAATATAAATAGTAGATAATATTCTTTTGTTTTAAGAAATATTTTATTAAATACTAATAAGTTATGACTTATTATTATAATTTTTAAGTATCTATGTGATCCTTTTGCTGTACAATTTTGTGTTTCAAAGTAAGTTTATAATGGTAATAGAAATATATTCCCCTAAGAAATATATTAAGATATCTATAGTTTTATCTGAGCTGGCAACCAAATGATTAGTGCTCTTACTTTTGTTTTAACAGTTCGTGAATTTGAATCACACATTAGACATGGATATTTGTAGGGATTCAATATAGGCTTTAAACTGTGGGTCCGTGTCTAATTAGTTTTTGTGTGAAAAGAAATTATCATTCATCAAACAAACTGAACCATCATAAATTCTAACTCTAAAAAAATGTAAAAAATCAAAAAAAAAAAACAAAAAAATCACTAAAAAATTAACATAAATTTTAATCTGTTTTTTAAAAATATCCATTCTAAATGTGTTTTTATATCATTACAACATATAAGCTTTTAATGATAAAATAACTTATATAGTTTTAAAATATCATATTTTGAGATTTATTTCTAAGATAAAATTTCCAATTAATAATGATTTCTTCCATCAATAATTTTAAACATGCTTGTTATATTTATTAATGTTTCAAAATTTTGCATTCATCTTTTTTAAATGTTGTAATTAAAGTATTTTTAGTTGCTAAATTTTAGTATGCAATATTACTATTTTAATATCTCTCATAATAAATATTTTTTATCGAAAGAATTTGATCCAAAATCTGATCAAGTAAGTCTATTTTTGTTATTCATATAAATGTGATTAGTGTTTAATATTTATGTAGAGCTGCATAATTTAAATTTTTAATACTTATACACTTACACACACATGGAAGCAAAGCACTTTACACCTTTGCATTTTTTGTTTGCTCTTATTAAAAAAATATTTGTAGTCTGTTATAACATCTTTTGAATGAATAACATCTTTTGAATAAAGCTCCTTACTTCTTTCATGGGCATTATGTAGGGTCTCATGTGAACATGTATGAAAGCTGATGAAAATGAAATAGAAATTGATTTTATACAGTATTTCAGCGATGAACCTTTTTAGATAGATTCATTAGAGGTAATTTGTGTGCATATTTATACATAGATATAAAAGTGTTATAGAGTGCAAAAGTTAAGCAACAATTGTTTTTGTTATAACTTTACAAGAACTAAACCTGAGAGAAAAAAAAATTACAAAATGAGAGACTGCATTTTGTACTTAAACAATGATGAAAGCATTATTGTGCAAAATTAATACATGGTATGCAGTATTAAATCATAAAAAACTTTTTGAACCTAAAGTATCATTACACATGATTATAAAATGACAACCAGGTGCTCCTTAGTATGGGACATGCTGTACCTTATTGTAATGGTTGCTTCATAATATCTGTCCATACTCAGCTGCAAATTGTTCTACAATTCTTGACGTAAGAGTGCCCATTCCTCAATCAATATCTATTTCATCTGTTGCTCCCCAAAATATCTTGCAAGGTTTTTTCTCAAAACAACTCATATATGTTCTATGAGATTTAAATCAAAGATCTCTGACCAATCCACTTGAGTGATATCCTCCCTTTTCAGTAGCTTGTGAACCATAGGAGTCTGCTGTTATTGTGCACTAGCACTGATAGAAGCATTCTTCTTCAGTGCTACTTCAGAAAGACTCACATTAAGAAGGATCACCTGACTATAATAGTCATCAGTTGCAGAATTTCTGTCAGCTTTATAGAATTTAATCTTATTGTTCAGTGTAATGCTTCCTTAAATGAATTATTCAGGTCCACTGTAACTGTTCCTGTGATATTACTTGAATGAAACTATCTCCCAAACTTTCTCCTGAACTTCTGGTGTCACTTGTGGCACTGAAACAACTCTAATTCGTAAAGAAGATATGATCCCATTCATGAAATGCCTAGTTTTTGTGTTCTTTGCATATCACTTTAGTTAGTGATGCCAATGGCTAACCTTCAAAAGGATAAAGCAGCAGGTGAAAATGCCAGCTTTATAAGGTTTGTGGACAACTACACTTGTTACCTCATTGCTATACACAATTGCTGAGTAGTGGCACTTACTGACTAGTTTGGGGCTCTTATCCCTTGCTGAACAATATATTGATCATCCACTGCAGTTGTTTTCCAAAGATGGTCATCCCCAACTATTCTTACCATTTTACCTGCTGTTTGAAAGGTTTTCCGAGCTTGCAAATTGACACTTAAGTCTTCAGCTACACTGGTCATCCTGTGTGCTGTCCTCCATCTTCCTCCATTATTCTTCCATGTGTGAAATCATCTAGGTGATTTCTACTAGGCATATTTTATAAAAGAACTCTCTTGGATTTCTAACAAATTTCTTTAATTACATCTGTCTTGCCTCTCATTGTGGTCTTGAGATGCATGCGTCAACCATGTGGGACATTTTATTTCTCATATTTGCTTACTCATAACCTTCCTACAGAATTGTATGCTTATTGTACTGATTGCTTGAAAGGGATTCTCCTTCTCTGCAATTTCATGGCCCTCTTTAAATTTACACTGTTCTTTAAGTTTTAGGTACCAGATTATTAATAATAATTACTATAAATATTAGACTTGAAGTATATCAACATGTCATTAAATAAAAATCATATCTTTCTAAAAAACATAATTAATGTCATTAATTGTGGTTATAATATCAAAGAATACACACTTTTTCATACTTTCATTGATCATTGTATTGATTTAAATTGTCTAGAAATATAATTAATTTGAATTTTTTACTCAGTTATAAAGAAGATTATAATTATTTTAGTTTGATTTGAGCAAAATTAAAAAATTTTATGACTGTTTTTTCCTTTTATCTATTACTATATTTTTCTCCAAGAGACAGGCTTCTTAAAGTACTTTGTATAAATTATTTTGTTTCATGGTAAGCACATGGATCATGGACAAACTGTTCCATCAGTGGAGAGGATTGTTTTAAATTTTCAAACTTAACTTTATTAACAAAAAGATATAAGTGTTCATTGTAATATAATAGGTATTAAAGACAAAACAATGGAGCTCTACAACATATTCATCAACTAAATCAAATTCAAGAAAAAACTACAAAACCAGAGAAACTACAATTCCAGTATCATAAAGAAATCAATGAAATTATAAACATGATTTATAATTTTGATTAATTCTATATTAATTGCAATTTCTCTAAATTTCTTATGGTTTAGAGGTTATTACAAGAAATATTGTTGAAATGTTTGTTTTTTACTAGGCTTCCACAAAATCTAAACTTGCTGATCTAGCTCTTGAGACTATAGCTGTATGTGTTGAAATGATACCACTTTCGGCATTTATAGAGATCATAGGATTCAATAAATTATGTACTTTATTAGAAAGTACATATTTACGAAATAAAGCTGCACTGTGCTTATTAAACATCATAGAAATCCAGGTAAATATTTCTCAATATTTTTAAGTCCATTTTATGAATTAATTAAAAATTCTAATTTTATTAGTATAGTCAATAATTATGTTAATAATATATATTATAATTATAGTATTGTATTGATTAAATTTTTGCACATTATTATAAATTTATTTAGTATTAATTACAATTAAGGTGTATTATTTCAAATACTATTTGTAAAAACATATGATGTATATTATTTAAATGCTGAATGTTTGTATACTTGAAACTTATATCAATGAGTAAATCGTAAACTTATTTAATGAAAATCGCTAGATGTTTATAACATTACCAATAAATGATAAATTTAGAATGCTAAAATTTTTATAGATATATCCCTATGTAAAATCTAAATGTTATTAACATTTTTCTTAATTTGTTATCTATAATTTGACAATATTTCAAAAATATCTGTTTTGAAATTGAAATTAAGATTAAAATTAAAATTTTATTTGATTACATTTACTTTTCAAAAAATTTTTATAAACTTTTGCTTATGTTCGCATAAATTTACTGCTACTTTCAAATTTACTAAGATTTATAAATAGCTGTATTAAAAAAATTCTTAACTGCATTAAAAAAATTGTTTTCTGTAAATATTTTTTGATAACTTTTTCATATTTATATTTTGAGAACTTAAAATTTTCAAAATAATGTTGATCTTAAGTGTTTAACATCACATTTTTTTATTATTTGCTAGAAATCTTGAATTTTCTGTTAAAACTCACTTCTGATTTAGATTTGTTTATTAGAATTTTATTTTTGTATATTAAAAAAGAAACTGTTCAAACAATAGATTGAAATTATTGAGCAAATTCAAAACATTTTCTGTTATTATTTTAGTAATGTTTTAACGGTCATTTTAAATTCAAGTTTAATATAGCTTGTAATACAATATTATTTAATGTATCATTTTTTAAATTTGATCTTAAATGTAATCATTAATATGTTAAACTTTTTTGTAAAATTTATCAAATCAGGCATAATTATATGACTTGGTTAAATTTAACCTTATTGACTAGAATATAATATATAGAATGCAACTTTATCACAGTATTTTAAATTATGTTAATGTTTAAAATTTAATTAATTAATTTTTTTTATTATTTTTGATTCATTTTATTGTTTACAAAAGCTTAAGCTCCTTTTTAAAGAGCCGAGCTAATAATCAAATGGTTAGCATTTCATCAGTCTGTTGGTTTAAATCCCATCTTGGATAAGACTGTTCATGGTGATTCAAAATCCACTTTAAACTGCAAGTCCTGGTTTTTATATGCAAAAAATCATCTATGAGTGCCATTTTGTCAATGTCACAAACCAAACAGTTTGGAAGTTTTGTTGATGGAATCAATCAAAATTTGAAAATATGATTTTTGAGATTAAATTTAAGATTCACTAGTCATCAAATTTATACTAAGTAATGAATTTCCAAAAATAAAAAACAAGTAAAATATTTTTTAAAAAATTTTATTTTTTCATAATTTTAGCAATTAATTAAAAATTATTAATTTAATTTTTTGTAATATTTGGAAGCTTAAATTACTATTTGAAATTTATATAAAGTTTTACTTAGCACAATACATTGTGCAAGATATCTTTTATGATTCTTTGTATGTTTTTGTGATTTATTTAGTGCTATACTTTAATGTTATTTTTTTCTTATAAAGAACTGAATGTTTATACTTTTTCTTTGTTGAGCTGAAAACTGAATCATTAATGGACATTAATTCAAAAGTTTGAGGGCTTATTTCTTACCTGGATATGCATGTTTTTAACTTCTCAAAATCAACTTTAACAAATTTACATTTTGGTAGAATCAGGCCTTGTGTGCAAAACATAATTATATTAAAACAAATCACATTTACAGTTGTTTGTTTGAAATAAAACTTAAATTATTTCAAACTGCTCTTAAATATTTTGTTTCTTAGACTAGCATTGATGCCAGACTGCAGTTGCATGATATATTTGAAGAAGATTCTCTCTACAGAGTTGCAAAAAACTTTTTAAATGGGTAAGTTATAATTAATGATATTATTTATATATATGGATATAACTGAAAAATGCTTCAGAAATTTGTTTTTATTTGCATGTTTTTTACATTTTTTTAACTCAATTATGAAATTATTGTTCTTGTATTTATAATTTACAGTATTCAATTGTGGGACTTAAACATACTTAACTATTGAATGTTTTTTAATAGTTAAAATTTAACACTTGCTGCTCTTTAGCAAAAATTTTCATTTCATATCCATTTTCGTATTAAAAACACATTAAAAGCAATAAACATTTTTTAATTGTTATCTGTGAATAATTTCTTAAAATTTTTACAAATTTTAACACATTTTATCCCTTAATAACAATACGATTTATTTTGTAAATTGTAAAATATATAGAATTTACCAACTGGAATTACTTGTTTTTATTTACAAATATTTAATTGTTTTTATTTACAAATATTTTACAAAATTACAAAATATTTCATAATTTTAAATGAATTAAAAAATTTTATAATTTATTAAAACTTTGAATACTTATCATTTGATTATTATTTAAAAATGGTTACAAAAAGATTAATTTGAAGCATTTATGAATCAATCTTGTTGATTAAACATGAGAATCTTTATGAATAACTTAAGTATTGATTGTAAGAAATCTTAGGGAAATAGTTGTTAATTTTAAGTTATATGAATACGTTTGTAATTGAAATAATTGGTTTAAATGAATGGAAAATTATCATCTTGGTTGAATAGTAGTAAAAAAAAAAAAAAATACAGTACTTGACCTGAAGAAAATCTCCCTTTAGTTCAATATGCTATTGTTATCATGCATTGTATTTATAGAATGAATCTAGAACAGTTTAATAGCTAAAATAATAAGAAATCGTTGACTACTAAATTAGCTTCATTGTAGTAAAACTGCTTCCTAATCAGTGATATAATAATAAAGCATGTACATATTTTTGTGGTTTAACAAAATTATTAAGTAAATATAGATAATTAAACATGCACATTATTTAAAATAATTTATTCATGCTTCATCCAACTAGTGATCAAAAAACTAATATAATGTTATTTCTGCTAATATTGCATCTATGTGCACAAAAATAAGAATATTTAGCTATGATTTGAAAAAAGGGTAGAAAGGATTTGAAAACATGTGAAAATATCATCAACATTATAAAGATTCAAAGATGCTTAAGTTTTATTCTCAGATAAGAGTGGATACTCTTAAAGATGAATTTGACAATCAGAAAACTTTCAAAATTAGCTGTCTCCTTTTAATTTGAAAATGAATCATATTTTGAAAGCTGTACACTATACAATTTGTTGTAATATTTTGTTAGCAAAAATAAAAGAAAGATTCATTCCATTTGATTATATGTTACAATATTCTTTGTGATATAGTATGAGGATTACATGCCATGATTTCTATTGTGAGTTAATTAAAATAATTTCTTGGGTGTAAAAATATGTTTTCAACATTTCGCATTTATGGCTAATTTTTGAATTACGATTTTATATTATGTACTTTCTTATCTAAAATGTCATACATAAGTTATAGATCCCAAATTTGCAACTACTGATGTAAACAATAATACCATGCTCAATTTAACTTAATGTAGAGCTTATTCTGATGCAGCATTTCTAGATGATTATAAACTGAACTATTTTTTCTCAAAAACGGCATTTATCCATTACATTGCCTAGTATTTTCTGAGTTGCAACTTCATAAATTATCTCAAAAGAATTAGTCTAACAAAATCATTCCCCAAAAATATTCTAATGGTTCAAGCAGTAATTACTGTGTGATTTTCCCTTTAATTTCATAGAAGAGGATTTTGAAATCTTAATTTATTTTGTTAAATTTATAAACACTTTATAGGTGTAAAAGAATTTAATCTATGTATTTACACTTATATTTTTTAGAACATCATACATAAAACAATTTATTTATAATTAAGTTGTGAAAGATGTTTAAAACTTTTAAAATAAGTGCATTTAAATCAATATCAAAGTTTTCTCTCATTGATTATTTATTTGCATATACCATATGCTTCAAGTTATATACATTGACTTTTATTAAAAACAAACAGAAAAATCCTTTCAATTAACATTTTTTACATAAAGTACAAGAAAATCATAATTTAACCTGTCAGATAGATTTTTTATTTTCTTTTTATCCTCCCTGATTGAAAGTCAAGTGCCTTCAATAGATTTTCTGCTCTATCAATTAACTAAGGTACTCAGAAAGTTAAGATTTTATGAAATCCAACTATTCATTGTTGCATAACAACTTATTTGTTAAAGGAGAAAAGTTCACTAAAATAACTCCAAAAAATTATACTGAAATATTTTATATTTATTTTCGTTATTTTGTAATGTCTTTCTTATTTTTAAAAAAATAATAAAACATTTTATTGTTTTCAGCAAGTTTGATTTGTATGATGAACAACAAAGTTATTTCCTTAAACTTATGAGTGGAATTTTTCTTTCCATGTCACAAATTTTATATTTTTCAATGGTAAGCTTGTTATTTTTAAAATTTGCATTATGTGATCTGATGTTAAAATAACTGTATTGCTTATCAATTATTAATCAAAAAAAGATTATTTTATTACATATTAATTTAAATATTCTGTAATTTGGATTTAAAATTGTATTTATTTTACTTTCTATAATTACCCTTACATTAATAATCTTTTATTACATTGCTCTGAGTGAAGATTAAATGTAATATCACTTTTGCTTTTCAAGCTGAAATATCATCTTAAAAAAAAAGGTGGAGTGTGATAATTATTTTATTTTTCAAATCTAATTTCTGTTACAAATAACTCAAATTCTACGTATAAATAAAAAATTATTTTTAGAAAACATTAAAAAACTTACTTTATGGAAATTCAGCTTCCAAATTAAATGAATAGTTTTTCTTTGTTGGTAATATTTGGTAATATTGTTCATGTTATTTATAAATGCTGCTACAGCATAGCAAAATACTTATAATCTGCATTACCAACATTTTTTAAAATGATGGCAATAATGTATATAAATTTATGAATATATTAATAATTATGTATTAAATTGATGTTATTCTTTTCATTGCATTCATGTATCAATTTTTAAAGTATTTATTTAGATTTAAATGTTATGTTAAAATACTTTGTATTATATTTATCAAAAACCACTAAGTGATTAATAAACATTTTGGTTCCAAATATTTAAATAAGTTAGCAGTATATTGTACTAATATTTAATTCTTATATAATTTTTTTTTATTTTTTCACAGAATAATAATGAAGTTTTTAATATTTATTTTGCAGTCAAAAAAATACATAAGTGAGCTGCCTAAGAAGTTTTTGACTTTTTTGGAATGCTGTGTATTATTTATAAAACATCCTAGTTTAGTAAGTTTTGAAAATTTTTATCAGTGTGACTTCATATTTATTATTTGTATGAATTTTATTATGAATTAATATATTAGGTTGCAATTCACTGCTCTAGATGCTTCTAACTCTGCATTTGAAGAAGTTCATTTTCAGCTAATTATCATGAGAAAAATTTCTGGACATTAAGAAAAAAAATTGAATCAATGCATCTTCACTCTTTATTGCACTTATAAGTGTTATTCTTGTGTCATGTGTGTCATTGTCATTGTTGGAGAGGATATCTAAGGCTAAATTTTTTAAGACTGGTAAAGACAATACATAAGACTTCATTTGATTTAAATAATTGTAATGTCTAAAATAATTTATTCATAGCACTAAATGAATGAAATCTGCTTAGAAATAGGACTAAAAAAATTATATTTTGCAGTTTAATGATATATTTTTGTTACACATAGAATATGAGAAATGTTAATATCTATACTTAAAGTAAATGACATCTGTGCATAAACTTCTGCTTGTTTTCATTCTATTTTTTTTCTACTTGTTACTCTTATATTATAGTGGAATCTCATCATTAAGTCATTGTTTCTCAAATTTGTTATGAGATGGTAATGAAATAATTTTCATTTACTTTTGTTAAATTATTTCCTTCATTTTGCCAATTAATTATAAGGAAAATCATATTAAATAATATAATCAAATATCAATGATTTGTGTAGGATTTCTATAGAATGTATCTAAAATACATTTCATTATGATATGATTTTTATTGTCAGGAAAGCAGATTTAATTGTAATATATTAAATTTCCCCGTCAGATATTATCACCGAAAAACAATATTTGTCCCCTAAAATCAAAATCCGTGTTTCAGACAATGATCTTTGTTTTCTTAAGTGCTCACTCTTAAATTAATTACTCAATTATATATTAAATATTCTTTATAAGTCACATCAATTTTTTTCCTAACATTACAAGTTTATGCATTATGCTCCTTAACAATTATTTTTTATTCAATTTCTTTTTTTTTCTTTCACATATCTAAGTTTAAAATCCATTTAAAAGTAATTAACAAAATTGTAATGCTATCATACATTTCAATATTTTCAGTTAATACCCTCTTTTATATCTAATTAATGCATATGAATGATTCTTTTTCTGAAACTTTCTGTAGATCATCTATCTCTATTCATTTAATCATAAAGTACAAAAAATGTTAATAATGTTCAATCTATTTATAACGCTGTATCAAATCGGCTGGCTGAAATTAACTGAGAGTTTGCATAAAATATGGAAAAAAATGATCACTTATTTAACAATGTATGTAGATTATTTCCTCTTGAATTATAATTTATACTAGCTAATATAAAATGCTCATTAATATAATTTTAAAGAAATCTGTTTTTCGTGTCAAAAAATTTCATGGGAAGTATTTAATTTTTTATTTTACTTTGTCACTATAAAATATTAAAATTTGTGAAATTTAATTTCATAGTTTCTAAGTAATTTATTTTTCTTTTATCTTCAATTGATTGATGAGTTCTTAATGCTTCTTGATAGTTAATGCTGTGAGCATCTCAGTCTTTATAATATTCAGGACAATTCTTTTATCAGCAATTATTCTGTACTGTTATCAAATCTAGTATTTTGCTCATTAAATATACAGAAATAATTGTATTTGTACCTTTTTCTTATCGAAAAAAAAATTAAATGGCATTACTATTTTAATTAATTATTAATATCTAAATAAAAGAAATATTAATAGTGTAAGGTTATTATATATATATATATATTTAAAATACAATTAAAAAAGAAATGCTCTTCTTGGGATTATTTCTCAAAATCATTATTTTGTATTCAAAAATCTATATTTTTTTTTGTGTAATATAATATTGAATAGTTAGTGAATGGTTGAAAAATCTCTTTAGTCATGATAAAGTGTTATTTTTAAAGAACTTTGTTTTCCATATTTTTTATTTCTGTATATTTTTCTGTGTTATGTGTTCTGGATTTAACTTACGATAATATTAACAAAATTAAATTTTTTAATTATAAAATATTTTTTATACTTAGGCATCTTTGCATGGATTAAACATGCTCTTGAATATAATCCGCATTCCAAATGTAACTAGTCAGGACAATTTCATTGAAATAATCCCTTCCATTTTGAAGTTGGGTGTTGAGAAACTTGTTAAGGTAATTTGATTAAGTAATTTACTCTTTTTATGTCTATATTTTCACTTTACTATAAAAACTAAATGCGTAGTAGAAAAAAATATTTTTATATATTATGCATGCATTTTTCAATGTAAAAACCGTACAATAACATTGAAAAGTAATTCAGTCGATTTTAAATTTTCCAGTCTTTTCTCCCCATATTGCACATTTCTCTGCAACACTGGATAGTTTTCTGTACTCCTTATTCTTCTAATTATCTTTAGATGTAATAAATAATGCCATAACTAAAATGTTTGAAATACTTGAAAAGTTTTTAAAAAGTTTTGCAAGCTTTCAACTTTAATTTACATCTTAAAATATTTAAAATATTATTATAAATCTAAAATAACTGACTCTCATTATAAAACTCACATTTTGAAAATAACAAATATCACATGTTTCTAAGATGTTAAATAAATAGGGAAAAAAAGTTAAAAAAGTATGTAAACTAAATAATGATTCTTTTTCTGTGTTTTAACTAAAATTATTGTAATTAGATAAATATATTATAAAATGTAGATTCATATTTTTAAAAATATATTTATCAAATATGTTTTCTTTCTACAATCATATCTCTGTTTAATGTCCAAAAGAAATGAAAATTAAAATACTGCCATGAAATTCATTTAATAGCAGATTCTTTAAGGTGATACCATGATTTTTTTATTGTGTAAAATATTAGAATTGTCTAAAAAAAATTCTGTTTGCAATTAAAACCAATTTTACCCATTTATTCATCAAAAAATCCCTGCCATATTTTATTTCCCATCAAATTGAATTAAAAAATAAGGTTTCATAATTATAGATTAAATGAATTGTTCTTTTCAAATAAAGGACTTGCACTACATTGATAAAATTGTGCAAAAGTGCTGGCAATGGAAGTTAATCTAGACAGAATTATAATTCTTTTCAAATACCACAAATTCAGAGCAAGGTTAATTGGTTGTAGAGTTATTTTATCATTGTCTGATATCCAGTGTTCGCCGAGCTGACAGCCGAGTGTTTAGCGCCCTTGCTTTCAGTTCAACAGTTCGTGGGTTCGAATCCCACCTTGAGCATGAATGTTGTGGTGGTTCAGAATCCACTTTAAGCTGTAGGTCCCGGTCTAATTAGCCTTTGTGTGCAAAAAATGACTGTTGAACAACAAACAAATGATATCCACTGTTCTGTAATACGTTTCACAATTTTATTGAATTTGGCTGCACTTACATGAGTCTAGATGCTTTGTATCTAAAACATTAATAGATTTGTTAGAGTAATTTAAATCTATTCATACTAATTGTTAAGAGAATGATATTGGCTCATTATGATTTAGTGTTTAGACTGATCTTTTCAGGATGAAAAATCCTGATTTCAGTTGTAAACACTGTTGTACTCTGGAGGACCATCATTTCTACTTTCTTTATGCATGTCTGTTTGATGAATGCCTAGGAGATTTCTGGGTTTCTTATGCAATAGTTGGAACACTACTCATTATCTAGAAAATTCCTCTAGAAATCAAAAACGCTAGATACAACTGCCATCAGACATTCGGCTGTTTATTATAACATGTTTAAAGAATAGAATTGCACAGTAACCATTAAAAATTATGTTTGATTCTCTCAAAGCAAATAATCATACTTAAATTATATGTAGTAATGACAGATTTGCTGCATTGTAAATCTATATCAATTTTACTTAAATGTTCTGCTGGTACCTCTTGGGATACTTGAAATGTTCTGTCTTACTAAAGAAAGCTAACTAATGTAATTCTATAGGTTATTTTGAAAGTTTAATTTAAGGAATCAATAAAGATCAAAGTCTATATTTTTGCACATTATACAAGAAAAAATTTCTCTTCATAACACCAAATTTTTAAAATGATTCCAGATCCTTTACAGCTCTTATTTATTTCATATAAGTTTATTCAAATTATTTGTTAGTTTGTAAGATCACCAGACTTTACAATTGGTTATACAAAAAATTGACAAATTTATCCACCTAAAAATATTATAAATATAATTATTTATAAATATCTGATCGACTTTATCACAATTTGAAATCAAGAAACATTCCTAAAAACATGTCTTTCATTATCCCTTTATAATCTGTGTGTGAGCAGTCTTAAACCTATGACCACTTGAATTGGCTATATTTTTATTTATAATGATAAGAAATACTTGTTGATGTATACATCTTTTGTCTGATGTATCAGTGATATTATTTTTTTTACTTAGAAATAAATATGTAAAACATGTTTGAACTTGTTTCTGGTTTTTGGCCACAATTTATTCTTGAAATTATTTATTTCTGATGATAAAATTTATTTCTAATTTCAGAAATATCTCTGTTAAATAAAATTTTTATCTTTCTGTCACTATTTTGTTTCAAAACATGTTTATTTAAATATAGTTGTAGAAAAAATTTTCAATTTCCCAAAATTATGTAACGGTGATCATTATTTTCTTTCCTTTTTTGCCATATAGTAAGTTGAATATGTATTTTTAAAGATTTCTCTTTTATATTTATGTAAATATATCACTTTGTTTCTTTCAGATTGAGGGATTGTGCAAAGAAGATTTACCTATATGGAAATTAGAATTTGGAGTTGATGACGAGGAAGAGTTTCGGCAAATATCAAACAGTAATTTTATTTGTCTTAAAATAATTTTATATGGCTCATTATTCAATAAAAAAAATTTCTATCATTCAAATAGTCATTAACAGGGAATACTATATAAAGTTTTTACTATCTGTGGAGTATCTAAATTTTTATAAGCTAAAAAATATTATTCGCAAATAAATTTATGCTACTGGCTCAGTATTATAATTTTTGTTTTCCTTTTAGAAAACATTATTATTGAAAAAGAATTTTTCATTGTAATTGTAAATTTCATATTTTATAAACTAAATGAACATAATCTGTGTATATGTACATATGTGTGTCAATTACAAGCATAAAAAATTTATAAATATGGTTAAAATGAAAATGTTTGTAATATTTTACTTAAGTTTGATCAATGTAAAATTTTCCATTATAGGTATTCGTAAAACTATTGTGGATTGTTTGAGAGAGATTGTAAAATTACAACCAAATTTAGCTTTTTCTTTAGCAAAAACTTTAATTCAATGTCTTTTAAGGGAAGGAAATTGGACATCACTTATGGAGTCAGAAGATTTGTGTAAGAAATTTCCCCTTCCTTTCTTAAAAATTGATCTAATAAAGATATAAAAAAATTCATTGATTAATTATAAAATAATTTCATTATAAATAATTATAAAATATTCAAACTATTACTTAAGTATTTTAAAAAGAAATATTACAATTATTTTGTTTGTTGTTATCTTAAATTTTAATTGGTCAGACCTATAAAAAAAACTATATGTATGGTGTTTTATATTCTTCTTTGTTTTATTAAATTATCAAACAAAATTCATTCTTCAAATAATTTTTTTTTTTGGATATTTCAAAAAAAGTATTCAACTATTCAATAAATGAATTAAATTGTTTTAAAAATTAAATTTATTAACAGCAGTTTTCATTTAATAATTTAGTTTCAATTTATGAACATACTATTTTAAAACATATACAGTGAATACTATTTAATATATCTTGAAATAGTTTCAAAACATTTTGGAGAGTACATTATTAAATTCCTTTATAAAATGAAATTTAAACTATCAATATTTATAGGCAGAAATGTTCTTGCTTGTTGGAGAGCTTTAGTGGACTATTTAGAGCCAATTTGTGCTATACTCACCAATCATCTTCATCGTGGAGACATCAGTTTAGTGAAGGTGATGGTTTCCAAAATTTATTTTACCTAAAATGCTCTACACAAAAATTGAAGAATTAAGCAGATTAATAATGTCTACTTTGCCAGTATTTGGGTACTAAATCGGATGTTGATTTAAGTATTTTTAATTGATTTATCTATATAGAGCATACTAAAATAAAAATATAGTTAATTTCTTGAATCACTTATTTTAAAAAATTCATTTAAACCAGTTCTTCATAACATATTTTTTAATTTTTTTTATTCCATCATATTTTTGTGTGTAAGATTGTTGAAACAATTACTGGCCAATCCTTTTTCAGCTTTAAAATTCAGTTGCACTTAATCATTAAATAGTATTATTTAATTTTGTTCAATATATGAGTAATTCCTGTTAAAGGATCTCTATTTTTTTAAGTTACAATTGTAAAAGTTACAAATTACTTCAGAAGAAGAAATTTTTACTTTTCTGTTTTTCAATATCATATTTTATGTTTAATTTAAATGAGTATTAATCGTCCAAAATGGGTTTGCTAACATTTTAAATAACTATATCAATAATGTTATGTATGTAAATTAAATAATTTTTTTAAAGCTCAATCCGTGAATAATTCTTTTTGTTGTGATTCTGCAATTTCTTTTTATTATAATTTTTTCTATTTGGTATTATAAAATTATTAACTTCTAATAATTTTAACTGTTATTTTTTGCTGAAATATATTCAACATTATTAGTAATGATGAGAGTTAAATGCACACCCTGCAGTTAGCAAGTTTTGACTATATAATAAATGATTTTTATAAAAATAAAAAATTTTAAATGCTATTTAGCAATTTACAGTGATTTTTTTCCAAATCTTTTATTTTATAGCACTAATTTGACCATGAATTGCAGTATTTTTTTATAGATTTTTAAATATAAATATGTGTTGTCTCTGCCCATAAGATTAACACTTTTTTGAATTTTTATTTTAGGAATTTTCAGGAGATGGATTAATGCTTTTAAACTTAATTCTCAACTTTGATTATAAGGTTAGTAATTCATAATTTAAAAAAAAGAATTTAATAAAATTTCTATAAAAGAAAATTTATGAATAAGGCTTGCAGAATTTTGGTTTATCTTTTTTAGTAAATCTTGTTATACATTAATAAGTAATATCTTAAAACAAAAGAGTGATAATTGCTTTTTTTTTCAATTTTTTAAAAATATTAATTTATATGAAGAAACATGCAATTTGACATGATAAGAGAAATTATTTGAAAATTATTTGCAATCAATTGCAGTATCTCAAGAGCAATGAAATGTGTTCAAGTTCAAGCATCAGTAAATTTACACAAAGGTCCTCTGTCAACTCTTTTAAATTTATTTATCTTTTGAAAAAGTAGTGGTTCTTTTAATTTTGTAAAGCGAAGTAAAATTTTTCCATTTATTTTTAAATATCAAAAATAATGTTGATTCAATTTCAATAATTAAAAGTAAATCAGAGCTATATATATATGTATTAATCATCTCATTAAATTTGATTTATTTTTTTGTTATTGTCACATTCAAAATCGAATTTATTTTATTCTATTTATGTCAATTTTTAGTTATTGGTCAAAGACAAATTCAGAATTTATTTAACTAAATTTTATTAAAAAATCAGAAATAATGAATATTAATAAAATGGATAATTTTAACTGATTAGAGGAAATAATATTTCTTATATAAATTCGAAGAAATAATATTGATAATTTTAATTCATTGATGAATTAAAAAAAATGTTCTCAAAGATCTTAAACATGTTGAATAAGTTTTAAATGAATAAGAAGCCATTATCTGTATTATGTGTTAAAAGAAGAGAAATTTACTTTTTAATTTTGAATACAAATAACAAAAAGCAATGAGTAAATCTCAAACAATTTCTAAACATTGACAGATATCTTAAGCTACGTGATGTATATTATTTAAATTATGGGATTAGTATTTAGTTTTGCTTCTTGTCAAAAAATCACTTTATCTGGCTCATTCTTAAACAATCCCATTAAATATGTTCCGTTTTATTCGTTTGGAAAGTTCAGAAGTTATCAACTAAAAAGTTATCTTCAACTTAAAATTTTTCCACTTATTTATCAAATTATTTGATAAAACTGAATGCTATTTATCAACAGAAAGATAATTTTATTCAGAATATATGTAAGGGAAAGAAGATTTTACAAATGAAAATATGCATTCGTTCTTTTTTGGTTGCAGTATACAAAACAATTTTTAACTTTAAAATTACTTAAAATGAATTGATTATAATATTTTCTATTATGTGAAATGTAGCATATTATTAAGTATTGATTTTTATATGTTTGAAAATGTCATTTTGTTTATTATTTCTTTTTTTTTTTTTTTTTTTTTTCATAAATGCTAACTTTAAATTCTAGTTTTGTAATATGAAGTTTCATGATAATAATTGTAAAAATATGTTGTGTAACAATTTTAACTGTCAACAATGGGAATCTGTTATCTATTGTTAATATGTTATAAAATTTATTTTATCTATAAAATTTGGAAGAAAATATACTTAACAATTATTTAAAAATTAAAGAAAAATAATTCAACAGTAAAAATAAATTTGTATTAAATTGCATACATTTTTTTTGTACTTTTCAATATAATGAATTTATTTTTCTTTTTTATTATCAAGACTGTGATTAAAATTGATTTAATTACATTTTTGTATAATTATTTATGTTATCTATATGTGTGTGTGTGAGAGAGAGAGAGAGATTTGTATATTTTATTTTTTTTTTAAATTATTTATTACTTTTACAGGATGCAGATATTCTTTCATATGCTTTGTCATGCATGTCAAATTTATTCATATTTGTCACATTCTCTGACTCTGACCACTGTGTGAAAGTTTTGCAAAAAGTAAAAATGTTTATTCTTTGCTCTTTACTTTATAAAATGATCCTGCTTATCTTTATTTTTTATTTAAATCTGATTGTCTAACAATATTCTAAGTGTTGTTTATAATACTAGTAAGCAAATAAATCAATTTAATATAATGCATATTAAAAATTTGGTCACTTTTTATGTTAATTATTTTTATTTATAAATAATTTATTCACCCTCTCTTATAATATGAATCTGAAGTGTTTGCTTTTTATTTCTGCAATTGTATATGATCATATATTCATTGCATAGTTCTAATTGTGTATTAATGATGTCACATAAGTGAATTTAATAATTTGTAGACATTATATTAAAAGTTTTAGAAGAATTAGTTTAATATTGAATAAAATTAATGTTTATTCAATATTTTTGTGTACAATTGAAAACTTAAAATTAAGCTTGTTAATGAAAAAGATAAAAGATTATAAAACTTTTTTAATTATTTTTCTAATCATAATAAAATTTTTAAATCACATTTCTAACGAACAGAGAATATCATTTTAAAAGTAAGCCTTCGTTTATATCAATTTTTTGACATTTAGAGTGCTTTTAGTGTCACATCTATCAACATGTATATAATAGCCGCCTATTCTTGTAACAGTTTCAGGCTTTACATGCAATATAAGATTTTAAATATTAAAATAATTGTGAAAAAACTTAACAATTTGTAACTGCTTAGGAAAAATAAGCAGAATGTTTCTTTTTTACAAACATTATTTAGAGATTATATTTTTATATACAATGAATTTTAACAAATATAATTTTTCTCAAACCTAATTTAATTTTTATAAATTCCTGTATATAATAAATTACAAAAGTTTTTTTTTTTTTTTTTTTTTTTTGTTAAGTAAAATTTGATTCTAAGAAAAATAATTTTCTGTTACTTATTTTCTTTAGCTGAAAAATTTTAATGTGTTTTAAATGTAATAATTTTAGTTTTTATGTTACGATTGATATCCACTTTGATAAAGCTTATATTATTTATATTTAGAAACTCAGTTTTATGTTTTTGTGCAGATATTTCTGAGCTTGTCTTATGAAGGAGATAATTTGAATGGATTACTAGAATTAAAAAGACATGCTTCAGCATTACTTATTAAATTAAGCACCCACTTTCCACAATTATTGTTTGTAAGTATAAAATATTTAAACATCTGAAATCATATTTGACAGTATTTTAAAAGTTTATTACCTTATTTATTCTAGTTATTTTCTAAACTTAAGATTCTTATAAAACAAACCATATCATCTTAAATTTTTAAATATAATACAACTAAGCCTTTATCTAAATTCAAATCAAGAATTGGTGGGTTTGATCTTCAATTCAGTAGGGGATGTTTTTGATATATTAGTGGTGTTATCTACGTTTAGTTAAAAATGATTGTAAAGGAATCAAGAACACTTTAATCCAGTGTTATTTCTAATTATAGATGTTAAAATTAATTTGATCTATTTGATTTTGTTTATTTCATTCAAACTAATACTGCTCTGTATTTCATTGGGTTAACAAAAATTTGAGTTATAAATGGTTCTTTTACCAGTGTTAAGATAAAAGAAAGGATAACATAAGATATCTGATTTTAACTAAGAGATAAAACTTTAAATAATAATATTGTATTCAGTGAGACAATTCTGCTTTAAACCAAATTAATTGCAGTCGCTATGGTTTGAGCAAACTAAACTTGTCAATCGATAATAACAATGAGCTTGGTGACACAACAAACTGTTTAATAAAATTTCTTAAATGCCAGATAAATATTTATGAATGTTTTTTTTATTTTAAATTTCCTAAACTTCTAATTTAAGAACACTCATGATTTTATGAACCAGCGGCTAGACTTATACACACAATTTTAATTCCTATCTACAAACTAAATTGTTGGAAAAAAATATTTTTTTAGAATTAGCTTTCATGCAAACTTCATTTGCATTTGGTTTTTATCATCTGATGTTAGTTCATTTTTTTATTTTATGGTTCAGAAACTTGAATAATTTTTATGAAAAAATCATAAATAATTTGAATTGTGAGCTTCTGATGCAAATACTATGAGATACTTTTGCAAGAAGAGATGGCTTATAGAATTCCTGTATGAAATTGTCACTTTAACAGAAATGTGTACTGTCCATGGAATGCATAGCAGAAAAACAATATTTGGATCACGTGAACATGCAAGCTTTATTTAAGAAATCATAATTGAAGAAAGCTAAAACTATTAATCTAATAACTTGAGTAAAAATAAGCTACTCATCAATGAACTTCAGCATAGATACTCATTGCTGTCTGAAATTTCACTTCATTATAATTTGAATGTGCATGCCAATATAATTTCTAGGTAAAAAGTATTGAATGATCAAATGATTGGGATCACAATGAATGAGAGTGAAAAAGAACTTTCAAAGATCAGACAAAAAAGATTATGTAATACTGTGACTGTCTGCAAAGCAAGCAGATTTACGGTTAATAAGCTTTTAATAATAATTTTTTGTGAGAAATAGCAACGGAGTAAAATGCTTTACTACTTCAAAAAAGGGCGGAATGTGTTTTCAAAAATGTATTGCAATATATGTGTGCATGTGAAACAAAAAAAATTAGTGAGTACTTTATTCACTTTTTCATTAATAAAATAACAATGAGAATTTTAAATATGAATTTTACTTTACATGTATTTCTTTTGTACTGCATAATAAATAGTTTTTTCTAATTTTATTTATAAAAAAAAGCAAATTTGGTAAGAAGAAAAAATTTAATAAATAAATAAGAATCATAAATATAGGCCCAACATTTCTATTTTTTACAAACTGGCAATTTTAAGAACTATTTTACCAGTCCCTGTGAGTTCATATAAATGAATACCTATTGTACATTGAATTTGTTTTTATCTAATTAATATGTTTGTTTTTAGTGTGGTATGTACAAAGTTGCATATTAGCATCCGTTTTGTTTCTAATAATGTTATTTAAGTTATTAATGTTATGCAATTTGCTTAAATAATAGTGTTCTTAAAGATTTAGTGTTACTCCACATTGTATTAGAGTTTCCTACCTTTTTTAAAATTAGCTCAGAAAAGATTATGATTATCATTTACCATAATATTTATTTAATTGTTTTTCAGCCTAATTTTGATTACATTTATCAACATATATGTGAATTTTCAAAGAAACTTGTTGATTTTACGCAGTTTGAGCGAAAATGTGCCCTAACAGAAGCAATGTTGATACTTAGGTGAGTGTGTGTTACAATTATTTGTAATAATTTTTTATGGCATTTGTTTATTCTGTTTTACATTATTAAAGAGATTTAAATATCTTAAATGAGTTTTTATCGGAAATATATTTCATAACTTTGTTGTTTGTTATTATCAATAGTTTTCATATTTATTTTTGGTATGCCAGTGAAAAAGAAAATTACAATTTAATTTATCAAATTTCTGGTGTCTATAATAAAAGCAAAATATGACTAAATTATTTTAAATTTTTTAAAGAAAATGTTTATAAATCTCTTAAATGTTAATGTGATTATAGTTGTACTAAAATCACCTATGCCTAATTTTACTAATCACTTATTGCCTAATAATTAAACTGTGACACTATTAAAATTATTACCAAAATAATAAAGTACAAATTTAAATTTGTAATAATTTTTTATGGCATTTGTTTATTCTGTTTTAGATTATTAAAGAGATTTAAATATCTTAAATGAGTTTTGATCGGAAATATATTTCATAACTTTGTTGTTTGTTATTATCAATAGTTTTCATATTTATTTTTGGTATGCCAGTGAAAAAGAAAATTACAATTTAATTTATCAAATTTCTGGTGTCTATAATAAAAGCAAAATATGACTAAATTATTTTAAATTTTTTAAAGAAAATGTTTATAAATCTCTTAAATGTTAATGTGATTATAGTTGTACTAAAATCACCTATGCCTAATTTTACTAATCACTTATTGCCTAATAATTAAATTGTGACACTATTAAAATTATTACCAAAATAATAAAGTACAAATTTAAATTTTTAAGTTATTCTCATTTGTATCGTAAATAAGAATTAAAAGTAAAACAGAGACATTCAACACTTATGAAACTTCTTTGTTCATTTTCTGTTCTGTTTGCATTTTTAATAATTTGAAACCAAAAGGGAAAGTGTTTTAGGTAAAATATTCTTTTATTTTGAATAATAATGAATTCTCAAATTCATATATGCTGCGTAATAAAATATTTTTATGGAACAATGTTCAATGTATAATATTATTGAATTTATTTTTTAAATTGCAATAATTATAATTCTTCTATAGTTATATTCATTACATTATGTGATGAAGATTAAAATACAATAATGTATAAAATTACATAATTTTTCTTAAAACTAATTAACTTTCTTCTGTAAAATCTTGCTGTATCTAGTAGCTACATTTGTGAGAAGAAAATTTTTAACATACATGAACTGATTTCTTCATAATTTAAATTTTTAGATAATATAGCCTTTATGTTTCATGACATAAAGTGAAAGAAAATTTCCGTTATATTCACTAATTATTTATTTTAATAAAAGTTTATGTTGTTTTTTTCTCTGACATTTTTTATAAAAATAATAAATTATTTAAATTTGCTTAAACTTTAATTAGGAAATTTTTAAAAAAATTCATTCAAAATAAAAATATTTCAGAATAAACTTTCATATTTTAAGCTTTTTTACTCTTTTATGTACATGCATTCCTTTTTACATATTTCAAAATTAAGATCTTAATTGTTACATATATTTTTATTAAAATTAATTTTCAAAAATTCTTAATGTCATTACTAAGGCTCATAATGAATTATTTTATTTATTTCTACAAATGGAAATGAAAAACTCTTGCTCACTATTGCTATTAAGATTTCTGAATTTTATCATTAATGGCAAGGTCATAGTTTAGATTTGATTTTTTATTTTCTGATGTAAAATGTAATGAACTTGTCATTTAAAACATTTTCTTGCTCTCTGCTTTACAGTTCAATAATTATATCCTTTTATCAATTTAAATTATATATTATTTAATTTTTTTTCAGTAATGAAATTTGTGACTTTGAAAAACAATCAGCATTTATAAGGGAAATTTTACTGCCTGTAGAACAATTATGGATGTCTGTAGATATACAAATGTAAGTTATACTCTTAGTAATTCCTATTTTGAATTTGATTAATGTACCTTATTCTCTTAATCTTAAATATTATGTAATGAAATAATTTTAAAGACTGATACAGTGTGTTTGCTAAATGGATGCTACAAAAATTTCTCTTACTTTATACTATTTATGATTTTACTAAATGTTTTAAAACATAATCACATATTCCTTTTTTATTTTCACTCTATCTAAATTAGAACAGCTATTTTTTAAAAGAAAAAATAACCATTAAATTTTCCAAACCTGTGATTGCTTAAATAAAATAACATAAAATAAATTTTTTATTTAAAAATATTACTCTTGAATAAAATTTTACTTACAAAAAAATGTTTTAATGAAAAATATAGTAATTTTTAGGTTTTTGGATATTTAATAATTCATTAAAAAATATTTGTTGCAATTAATGAATGTTTAAAGTGAATGCTACTGCATTCTTTTATCATTGAAAAGTTTTATGTTATGAACACATTTGTATCTCCCTCCAATATCCAAAATATAACAGTAATAAACATACCTTCAATATTATGACTGATCATCCATCCATGTATAAAAAGCATGATGTATAATGCACTGGAAGAATATAAATCATATTAATAGTATGCACTCAGTATTCAAATCCATAATTTCAATTTATATACAATAAGTTATTTCTTATTGTACATCAATTGAAATAACATCAAATTGCTGCCTAAGCATAATATGTCCAGTGGACAGTCCTGTAGATTACATATTAAAAAATAATTAAAAAAATAAGAGGAAGGTTGAAGTATAAATAGTGTGGTTAAAGAATTAGGAATCAGTCACAGCATCAATTCATGATGAATAGCATTTTAAGCTACAGGAATTGTTATTTGCAAACTTAATAATGGTTATATACACACACACCTGCAAACACTGTAGTGAATGATTAGCTTAGTCTTGCAAAAAAGAGATTGAACAGCAAGAGAAATTGTATTACACATGCAATAGACACCAAAGTGATCAATATTGCAATTTACTGTGGCCTAGAGAATTTACAAGACATCAATAGGAGGAGTGCCAGTTACCGTTGCTTGTCAGTTCTGTAAATTTTTTATGATTCAGAGGACATTAGATCTGCAGATATAAGCAATTTAACTAAATAATCTGACTTTTTTTATTCTGGGAACATACTAGTCTAGCAAATGTGGAAAACGTGCAATAACTCCTTTAATATCATTGAAAGAAAGGTATGGTGATGGCAGATCTTGAAGCTGATGTCACATTTGATTCCTATCCTAATCTTCACATCTTCTAAAATGATTCAGTGTCATACCTTGCACAGCAATTCCAAATATCATTATATAATGACTGTCACAGAACTATTAAAAAATGCCTTGTTTTGTATGCTAGATATTCAGATCTAAATTTAATTGAACACATGTAGAACATTTCTGGATAATAATTGGTTACTCATCAACTACCAATGATATCCAAGTTTTAATTCTTCTTGCTTCAACAGAAACGGGCACACATGCTGTATAAGTTCCTTGACAACCATGCACTTTGCAAGGACAAACCAAGTACATCTTCATTGTAATTAAAAGTGAACTTATTCTCTGTTGCAATATGTATTTTCTTTGTCAGTCACTTATGTATTTCAGTATTCTGTCCAATTTGGTTTGATGCTAATTTTTCAGTGAAGATCCTTTTTCTCTCTTAAAATTCTTTTTTGTTTACTTTTCATAATTCATATCCTTTTGGAGATGTTATACTGATATTTCCAGCAATTTAGAATATGTCTGTATAATGTTATAAGAAAAGTCATGTCCTTAAATTTCACACTTCAGAATATATAGCTTTCTACATCGAAGAATCACTATAAAAAATTTTGTAATGTAATTATGTTAACAGTGATTATATTTCATGTCAGTGTCAGTAAAAGTAAATTGCAAAATATAATTTTTTTAGCAAATAACTAAACTTTAAATATAGATTAAACTTTAATTTTTAAGAATTGGTTCTTAAAAGATGCTCTTTTTTATATTTAGATAATTAGCTATACTTATAATGAGATAGGTGTATTTGAGCAGTGTATAGTCTATTTATAACAAATCAAACTACAAAGTTTTGACTTCATAATAGTAAATTTTTTATTTAATAATTATTGCTCAATATTATTTCATAAAAACGGCTTATTTTCATTTTCCTATTTAATATACTTTTAAAGCTTAAAAATGTTCAGAGTGCTCAACAGTTTACATTAAAAATGAATGTTGATATGATTACTATACATTTTTTCAATTAATTTACTATTTCTTGTATCAGAAGTATAGACATACTCCAAATTTTGTGATTTTCATTGTAAATATATTTCTCTAGTTTTTACTAGATATGAAATTGCTGGCATTGCTCTCAAGATTTGTCAGATTGAATAATTATAATGAAAATTGTTCGAATGAAAGGAGGGATGCATATAATTTCATCAAATTAAAATGGTGTAACCATCCTATTTTTTTTTAATAGGAATATTTTTGTTTTATTATGCCAAATTAGTTAGTGATGAAGTTAAAATTACAGAATTAATAATATACTTTATTTTTACTAGTTTTAATAGTATTTTGTGTTTTAATCATCTGAAGAAACATTAAATTATGTTTCAGTTACTTCTATGAGGCAATATGTATGCATAAAATCATCATTTTGATATGGGTCACTAAGGCAATCTTATTTTTAAAATATTTCAACTTTTAGGGGTATTTCTACTCCTGAAAATTTTGTTATTTTACTGGGTATTGATACTCCCTTTGATCCAAATAGTAAAGATCAATCAACAACAACAGGATCTAAAGCAGTAAGCATTATCTTATTTTTAATTTCATTTATTAGTAACTTAATTTCATATGCATAATTTTTCAAATAAATAATGTAAGTTGTATTTTTATATAATGCATAAATGTATATATATATAATGCTCTATTACTCTATATCATCATTTCATTTGTATATGTTGCTCATTAGCTTGCTTGTATGAATTTATCTGTTAAAAAACAGCAAAACAAATGTAAGTTTTTTAAATTTTATTATTGTATTCAGTGTATTCTTCTATATTTCTATATGATTAAATACTTTTAAGATCATAATATGGGTAAAAATTATGAAGGTCAATTGTAATTAACTTTTGATTTAATCATTGGAAGTAATAAAAATTATTCTTATCAATTAACAACAAAAATATTTCGCGTTTTAAATAAACTTCCTTATTAATACTTATGAATGATAAGACAAACCAATAATAAGAAAAAGAAAAACTGATTAAAGTATTATCAGAATGACCTTCATTATGTAAATCAACCAGTATAAGTACTTCAATAATTTAAAAATAAATAAAAAATAAGTTAATAAATATAAATTTTCTAATCGAGCATAAAAAGTTCAAGAATTTAAAAAAAACTAATTTGCAAGATAAAGTTAACCATCTTTTGTTTAAAACAAAAAAATAATATACCCATAATTTTATTCTTATGCCTTTTCAGTTTTAATTTTGTCTGACATTTTAAATCTTAAAAAGTCATTTTTAAGATTATTGGAATATTAGATTTTGATTATCGTTACATTCTTTTTTACCTTTACACACCTTTTTTGAATGACATATTTTTCAAATTTCTAGTATTTTATCTTATAAATGTTATTGTTTTTGCAGTTATATACATAGTTCTTATTGGCTGACAAGTTTAAATTTGCTAACATGTTTGTCTTGTACTTTTAAGCATATTATTTGGTTATATCATTGTGTTTTTATCTGTAAAATTTATTTTTTTATTTATACTATTTGTATTTGAGATTTTGATATCAGAACCTTTTTTATCACATAGTTTCTAAAAGAGGGTCACTTTTAGCTTAGTTAAACTGCACAGTGATATGTCTATCCAGGCTTCCTTTTTCTAATATTTTAGTTATTTTTATTTCATGTTTTAATTTGTAATAGATACTTTTTTTTTATTTTTCTTACACATGAATTTTGAAAGTGTCATAAGTGATAATGATTGTCTCTACAGATAATTTTTGTTTAAATTAGCATTCCCTAGTTAAAACTGAAATAATGAGAGAATCCATAAAAGTAGTCATTTAAATTAATACAATTATACTAGTAGAATAGTAACTTAATATAATAGAAGAAAATCGGTCTTAAATAGTATCAGCTAAAAAGTATAGCGATTATTATAATATAACTAGAAATATAGTTTAAGAAAGGATAAATCTTGTGAAATAAATATTATTAAATTTTATCATTTAGAAATTCTTAAGTGTTTTCTTTTTTTGATTTGAATTGATTATGTCAATGTGACTTATTTGTAAGAAAATTTTTTAAATTTTATGAGCAGTTTAAAATTTTTGTTATATCAATATTTTAATAATGAAAATTTTTTATTGTAGATTAAACTCTGTTTAAACATCTTTAATGCTGTTTCCAGGAGATGTATTTATCCAAAAGATCCTGTGGTAAATAATCTTCATTATGTTTCAAAGTTATTGAAATAAGAATTTGTTTTGTGACAGCCTGAAATGAATGCTATTTACGCACACAAATAATCTGAGAAACAAAATGCATTTAAATAATTATTAAAGATATTTAATTAAAATTTTATTTTTTTATAAAGACTTTTCAGGATAATTAAGTTGATTGGTGACAGTCCTGATATTACTTAAACTTAAATTTAGCTGAACAGATCTCAGTATAATTTAAGACTTAATTAATAAATTAAAAATACTTAATGTTATTTAAGTAAAATTAAGTAAATTACATTAAGTATTTTCTAATTACATCATTCCAGTACATTGAGAATTGTTGTTAATAAAATTTTTGATATATAATGAAATTTTTATATTAATTTTGTTCAAAATTCATTATTAAGTTAAGTAATAAAAATAACATTTTTATATTGTTCTTAGGTTGCTAAAAAAGGAAATTACATGCATCCATTGAGCCAGTCTTTCAATACTGAATATTTTAAGAATCCAGCAGCACCATATTTACTTTCTAAAATACCTGGAATGTTTCAAATAATTAAGTATATTACCTTCTCAATAGTAATATGATCTACACTTCATATATTTATTTGAGAAACTTAACTTGGTTTCATTTTATCTATATTAAATTTGTAAATTAATGAAAATAAAGTAATCCATTTTATTAAGATTAAAGTAAAACTGTAAAGTATGTAAGTAAAGTATTTGTAAAGTATAAAAATTATATATATATGTAGAAATCAAATTTTGTAAAAATACATTTTATTATTTTTCAATTTTATCAAGCATTTATGCTAGATGTTTCAGTAACATAATAATATTATTATTTAAAATACTTTTGATAAGTAGGGTACCAAATTAATGTTTTAAAGAATATGATATAAATAATTTACATTAAATATTTACTTAATGAAAAATTTCAGGATATTATGCTGAATCTAAAGTACTTTGTCTTAGTAAATGAATCACAAGGTTATCACATCTTATGATATTAAAAAAAATAAGAATTTGCTAGTAATAAGCAGAAATTAATCATGATATTTATAAATTGCTTTTTCCTTTGGGAAGTTTTTGTATTCAATTTTTTTCTTTTTCTTAATTGTTATTAATTTCTCTTTAATGTATTCAAAGGCATTGGAAATAATTTTCTTGTGCATTGTTTATTCTTTAGAATCTTCTCACAAATAAGTTCTGAAAACTTTCCTCTTGCCCCCTATTCCTCTCACAAAGAGTCACTTTTTATTTCCATATTTTTATATGTGTATTATTTTTTTTCCTTAATTTTCTTATTTGTATTTTCTATTTTAACTTACTCCATTTTTTATGACTGAAATGGTTTTTCTTTGCTATTTAAATTATTCATCTACTGACATGTTTTCATTAAAAATGTTTTTCTAATTTCTTAAAAAACTTCATTAATCTGAATATTTTTATTTACTTTATTTTTCACTGATCTTGTTAAATTTCTAAAAGATTTTACATTGCTATTTAATCGTTTGTTTATTCTTTCCTTCAATATGAATAATAAAATATATAATTAATGTTTCATATTAATAACTTACTAATAAAATTTGAGAAAAAAATTATTATAACTGTAAAACTACAAGTACTAATCTTTTTTTTTTTTTTTTTTTTGTAAAAACATTTGATTTTTAATTAAAGGGACTTTATAACTATCATAAAAAATTATTCCTTAATTATTAAATGGCCATAAAAAGTCAACATCTAAATAAATCATGTTTTTATTCATTCTTTTTTTCCCTTATAATTCTTTTACATCTTTATATAAAACACAGATTCTCAGTCTTTATGAAATGTTATTAAATTCTCTCTAAAACAATGTATATCATAAAATTATTTTCTTTTGTTGAGTCTGGTTGATCATCACATTAACTTTCCTTTATTAATATTCTGCAGAAAGTTTTAGTTCAAAAGACTGCTGTTTACACTTTGTCTTATAAATCAATGTTTCCTTTCAGATTTTTCTTTGAATCTTCTTGCTAAAAGTAAAATATATAAAATTTTCACGATTATGATTTTCCAATGTAACAAATTAAATGATATGAAACAAAATTTTCTGATTGTTTTATTTTTCACTTCAGCGAATATATTTGTTAATTTAATTCTTTTCTGCCCTTTAAACCAATTTTGAAGTTTAAAAATAGTGACTATTGATTTATTGTTCTCATTACTCATTACAATATTACTTATTGAAATATATTTATAGCTGGGTATGGGTGGCAAACTTAGAAGGTAAACACAGACAAATGTCTTGTAACTATTAATATTTAAACAATAATTGAAATAGGTAGTGAAAATGAGTAATATATTACTTCTATAGGAAATATCTGAAATGATTATTTATTCTATTTTATCACCTAACTAATTGGAAATGCATAGTTATAGTAAGAAAATTTAAATCAACCTTGCCGATTTAAACAAATGTTGCTCCAACCGATACTTTGATCTTTATATAAAAAATGGTTCGATTAACAAAATAAACTTCAATATTTTTAATTTGGACTCCAACTAGTTGAAGACATAGAGTTATTACTCGATATGGATGTCATATCCAAATCAATTTGACTATTGTTAAGGGCATTTGGCTCTAAGTGATTCAAAACGACTTCCACAATCATGATTTTGGATACTCGTAATAATCAATGTTTTACATACAAAATGTTTATCCAATAAAAAATCAAAGAAAAATGGAATTAAAAAAACTTAATGTATTTCAAGAGAATGTGAAATGACACAAAAAATTTTGATGAGTTAAGCACAAGGGAAGTTGTTGAGCTTGATAGCCAGACAAGAAAATTTGAATCAGTCAAAGTTAAAAATTAGAAATAACAATTTCATGAAATTTTGGAAGCAATATTGCTAAAGATTTGAAAACTGATTATTTAGAGCAGGTAATTATTATGATTTTGAAAACTGTTCTGAAATAGTAAAAATTATACTTAAAAAATACTTCTTGAATACTGGTAAAAATCATGAATGGATTTTTTTTCTCATTGCCAATAGCTCTTAGGCATATAATGGTGAACTTCGCCGTGTTTACTGCCACTCAAAGAATGTCATTTAAAGGTTGGCAGTAAATTTGTTGATAAGTTGGATTTACAGCACAGTCTCAGTACAGTGTCCTGAATAATTATGTGTGATGTTGATGAATCATTATCTAACAGCATGGATATTTTAAACCTATGAGAATTGTAATAAAGTGATGTAATCATGATCTCAACTGGAATGAAATAAATAAGGATTTTATGGTTAACAAAATTAAGAAATGCTTAAAACACTTGATTATTTATTGATCTGTAGAATGGAAAACTCATGTTTATTGTGCATCATTTAGTGTTGAAAAAGTTGACATTCATTCTATTGTAAAATTAGAGATTGAATATTATATTTCGTGGTGATATTCTTTTATAAAAGTGTAGATTCATAAGTCTTTAAAATTTACTTTGTAAATATTCAGTCAATATTTTCAGGCATATCAACTTTCTTGATATTCTATTAACTTTTAATGTGTTTTTTCTTTGTTTCTAAACATTTTTAATTTCTCATACTTTCGGGCAAATTTTGCATTTATGGATTTTCTTTCTCTTAAAATCTTTTCATGAACAATATTATTTCCATCTTTGAATTCTGCCAAACTTTCTATTACTAAATATAAATATGTATTTTATTGTTTCTGCAATTTTAGTACTTGTGCATTTAATATTAACCTATTAAATGTTGCCTTCATTTTTACTTCTAAACTAACAAAAGATCTTTACCATCATCATTACTATATATTTTTAAATTTTTTACTGTTATAAATACTTTTTAAATGTAAACTCAATAAATTCCTTATATTATACGAATTTTTTTCAAGCATTGATATATGTGAAGTAAAAATTTAAATGTTGATATTGAATTGAAACAATTGCTTATAGTTAAAAATATATATTTGTATTAATTCTGATCTTGATTACTTTGTTCATAAGAAAATGAAATCGATTATATAACAAATGAAATAATAAGCTATACTGATATTTTAAAAAGTACTTAGTCTTGGTCTCATTTAATGTGTGTTTGTATCAAGTAATTGTTATATTACAGATACATATTTAAAACTTTATTTTTTTTAATCATTTCATACCCTTATATAGGAAGATTTGTTGAACAATTATAAAAAAATATTTCTTTTTTATAAACGTATAATTTTTCTTAGTTTCAAATTTTGTATATTCATTTCTGTTGAAAATGTCAGGATTAATATATTAGTGTAAAATAAATTTTTCTTTCTTCTGATTTTCTTTTATGAGTAAAAAGTTTTTTTTAGTAATAATTTTCTCATTTGATACCCCCCTTTTGTAAGCCAGTTTGACCACTTAATGGTTAGTATTCAACAATTTGTATGCTGATTTCCTAACTTGTGTGAGCTTGGATTCTGGTAAACTGTAAATCCCAGCCTGATTATAGCCCTCATGTGTAAAAAATTACCATTGAGCAACAAACAAACAAACCTTTTTTTAAAATTATAAATTAAAGAATTAATAAACTGTTTTATATTCTTATTTACTATGCATCTCATTATTTATTTATATTTTAGGATTTTTACATTTTTATTCAATCTAAATTTTTTTCATTGTTTCAGGCTATTCAATTCACTTTATGAACCATCAAATAAAAACAAAATTCATCCAAGCTACATCAGTGTCTTGGAGGCGGACATGATTGATAGAGATGCTATTCCAGGTAAATGAAGTTTGAATCGCTTTGTTTGAATTATTATGTTGTACTTTTGATACTCATTTTTTTATTTATGTAATATACAGGAATGCTATTTTTTGTTGTGGGATCAATTTAAGAAGCTGAATTTGGATTTTTGAAATATGTGATGCTTAGTAAAATGTAGTCTTTTTTTAAATATTATTATTCATATTGAAAAAATAGCCATGTTATGTAACAAAGTTAGACTTGCTTATAATATTTCATTAATTATTTAAAAGCTTTAATGTTCAGATCACCTAGAAAGTCATTATTAAGTTCAACAGATAGTTTCCTTTGAGTTAGCAGTCTTCAAAATTTATTTATAGGATTCAGTTGAAGTAGTTTTCATGTGAAACTGTAATAATGATTGACCAAACTGAAATTAAATGCTATTTGTGATCACTTTTGGGGGAAAAGTGGAAAGGCTTATGCTGATTAGATATTGTCAAGTTTTTTGTTCTCTTCTTGGATTATTCCTTATAATCTTTAATTTCTAATTTAATAACTTATTCCTTATAGTCTTTAATTTACATAAAGTATATTTTAGCATTTATTCAAAGTCAAATAAATTTTGAATTAGCTGAAAATGAAAATCTATATTATCATATATATTGTAACTGTAATGAAAAATTATATATATATATATATATATATATATATATATATATATATATATATATATATATATTCAGTTTAAAAAAATTTTAAACATGGAGAAAAAAGTTCATTAATGTTCATAAAAACTAAAATAAAAAAGATTTAGACTCAAAATATTATTCAATCTACCTTTTTCTAGTTTAATAAATAAATTAAAGTAATGTATGTGCTCAAAGGAACTTTCTATAATCATGCTTAATGTTGTATTATTTCAGGTTTGTTTAATAGAACAGCACCAGAGAACAAGTCGCGTTTATATCGCATGGAGATGTATTTTTCAGATATTTATAAGTTATGGTGAGTTTCAAAATTGTTTTATAGTAAATAATTCAAGTATATACATTTATGTTAAAATAATTAAAGTAAGAATTCAATTTTGTGTGTTAAATTTGAATAAATTTTATATTAAAAATCGTTTTACCTGTCTTTATTAGAATTTAGTTATTTTTCCTGCCCTGATTTTCATTCAAAAAGATTTTTATTCTAAAAAAATATCCTGTAATTTCTGTAAACTATATTAGGATTGATTTTTTTCATTACAAGTGTTTTGATATAGCTTATTGTTTTGTTTTGTTTTTTTAGTAAATATGTTTAAATATTTGCATATGCCTATGTTAGTAATGAACTTATTATTTTTACTGTGTAAATTCTTTCACAAAATTTATATAGCAATAACTATTAGATATTTTCTCAAAATTTAATTGTTTATCAGTATGCATGTGTGTGTTTGTATGTGAGAAAGAGACAAACTATAAAACTCTAGGTTTTTTTTTTTTTTTTTTTAAAAGCATGAAATAAAAGAATTATTACATGATTACCCTGGGTATTGTATGTGAAATCTAGCCATTCAACAGAATGGCAAATACTATTTAGGCAAAGTGTGAGAAAAGTTCCTAACAAGGCTATTGTATAAATGTCAGAACTCAAACTTTAGAAATGTTCTGAAAAAATTAGAATTCTATAAATTTTATTCAAAATATGTAATGAGAAAAATGAAAGTTGTGCCAAACAAAATAGATACCTTTCTTATTAAGGGTGTCAGAAATGTTTGTATAAAATATAAGAAATGAAATTTAATCTACTTATTTCAACATGATAGGCTTGAGTGGCATTTGGGTTACATCAAAGATATCATGTTTTAACATTTTGTTTTGCTCATGCACACACAGGCCATTTCTATTGGTCTGAACAACTGCAATTAACCATAAAGGAATTTGTAATCAGGTATATCTTCAATTCTGAGCTAGCTCAGGATATAAAGTGAATTGCAATCTTACATATATGTATCTTAAAATTTCTTCGAAAGTTTCAAGTCAGTAGAAGTGATCTTTTATCACTTATTACAACTGCCAAAACATTTTGAGAATCACTTTTCACCTTGTCAACATTGGAAATAGGAACTCCCACAGTAATACCCAAAGAAGAAATAAGGAATTCTTTTTTCTAAATTCATTTTTTTTTACTTTTGTGTCTATGTGGATAATTTTGTGTCTATGTGGATTTTAATTTCTATAAAATTTTCAGTTTTAAAACAAACAATATACAAAATATCTATTTTGTCATCTTCACTAATTTGGGCAGAAAAAGTATGAATTCTTTATGACACTTTTTGTATGCAATCATATCTCTGATTTCTTTTAATCACACACCACAGGTTATAGAAAAGAGAAATCTCTTTTTGATAAGTATGTCTTTATTGTGTTAGTTTACTGGACCATCAGCAGTGTTCTCTTCCATTTTTTAAGCAAGCTCTTTTTCCTGCATAATCTAATTAGTTCTGTTTTTTCTATTGTTTAGATACTTTTTTATTTTTCTAGCTGCTCCTTTGCATGTATGTCTTTTAAAGCATCATTGGGTAGAAAAGACTTTATGAGCTTTACAGCCTAAAAGAGATTCATGTGCCAGAATATTAACTTCTATTTTCTAGAATGTCAAGCTATAGTTTTTATAAATTGAATTGAATGCAATCCTCTATTAGGAAAATGGCTATTGAGCATTAACTAATATTATTAAAATTTTCATTTTTATTAAAATTAATAAATAAATTATTAATAAAACATATATTATTTCATTTATAAAAATTAATTTATTTTTATATTATTTGTAACTTTTTATAGCTTGTTAAAATTTGAAAACTTACTTTACATTCATAAAGATCTCTAATGTGTCCTTCACGATTCTTTTCAAGGACATCAGAGATCTCTAAGAAAATCACAATTTAAGAAACTTGTATGAATTTTTGAAGATTTTCAATTTTATTTGGTATTTTTAGAATTTAATCAACATTGAAAAATATCTGTATTTAAATGAAATATCAAAATATTTTTCTTGTTAAAATCTTTTATAGTTACTGCATTTTAGATATGAATTAATTGTTTCTTTTTTTTATGAATCTGTGGAATTCTAACTTTAATTAAATATATATATATGTGTATGTGTGTGTGTTGCTAGTTTTTTTTTTAAAATTTAAATATTATTTATTTATTTTTTATGTTTTTTTTCATAGTTTAGCCACTCTAGGTTGCTGCGCAGAATTCTTGAATATGGATTTTTACTTAATTCCGAGCCTTTCAAATTATTTAAAAAACTACATCTTCTGTGAATTACCACATGTATCTGATAAAAGGATTAGAATCATGATTCATATCCTTTTCTTATAATAATAGTTTCAAATTAAAGTTTTGACTTCTTATATTTTCTTATTACTATTTGTCTCAGTAGTATAATTAGTTGTGTTATGTTGGAAAACTTCTAAAGTTTGGAGAATAATTTTATTAATAATGTTATAAAAAAAAAAAAACCAAATTTTTTTTTTTTTTTTTTTTTTTTTTTTTGCTTTATACTGTCTGCATAATTTTTTGTCTAGATTACTTAATTTTATGAAAACTTTGTGCTTTTTTTCATTCTTATTGTTATTATGTAACTATACCACACATAGTGCATAGTTATATGGTGGAATGTGTGTATATATTGTACTTAAAAATAAGAAATTTTTATAACTATGTAACTTTTTTATAATTTTACTATGAATAATATAAATATATTTAACTAAATATACCTTTAATAATTATCAATGTGCAAAATTCTCATTGATATTTAAAAAACATGTCTAAAGTCTGTTAAATTTGTTTTCATTTTATATCTTCTTTTAGTTTAATTTTGGGAGAATACAGTTATTTATTAAAATATAAAATAATGCATGTGAAGCATCAATTTAATGTCCATTTGTCTTAAGCAAAAATTAAGTACATCGTTTTTATTTTATAAGGTTTTTTTAATAAAAGATGAACTGTAACTCTTGATTATCTATGAATTTGTCTAATATGAATAATCCAACAACTAAGTAAAAAGATAATTAATCAACATATTTATTACTTGAAAAATAAGAATATTTATTATTTGCATATTAAAAATTTACTTCATCAAAAAATTATCCAAAAACTTCTGTTTCTCTACATTATTTTTATTAGAGATTCAATTTTTTTGTTATTTATTTAGATATAGTTGGTAATCGAGAGAATTTACTGTATTGTGTGATAAATTATAACATTCCTTTATGGTATCATTTAATACAATGAATTATATAGAAATAACATTATTTAATAAATGAATATTTGAAATGAGAATTTATAAATTAATAAATATTATATGACATTCTTATGCAAATATATTGCTATTGTACTTAATTTATATTAATATTAGCCACATAAATTCAAATCATTTTGATCTTTTCATGAAATAATGTGTTATCTATTTTTATTATAAATATTATCTCTTATGTTCCCTAGTTACATTTGTGATCAAATCTTTGTAGTGTTTTTTTTTATGTGATTAGTATTTTTTACACTTGTGGGAAATTCTAAAAGAATTATATAATTATTGAATGTATTTCTCTAGATTTTCAAAAAGACATTTATAATTTCAAGTACTTATATGAACATTATAATCAAATTATGTCTTTATTAATTCAGACATAATTTCTATCAAATTGTTCATTTCTAAGTTTCAGAATTTCTAACTCTTTTTATCTTTTATTAAATTGCTTTTCATTCCCATTTTTTATTTATTAAATTACTATACTAATTTATATCCAAATAATTTAAGTCTAGCAACTGGGCTAATTAAAAACTAAATATCTCACATCAATTACTTGATTTGACTTATCCACAAAATGTACACTAAAAAAGCACTTAAGTTTGTTAATCAAGTTGTTAAAGTTGACAAGTATATCATCAGTCAAATTTGAAATATGTGTTACTTTTTTAGTGGCAGCAAGATTAGTTGTTTTGTGATTGTCTTAGTCTGAAACATTGTGTGTAGAAACAAGTGAGTGATGTCTCATACAATGCATGAAATCTTAATAGAGAAGTAACGATGAAAATTTATTTTCCATGCTTATCACAGTACCAAAGTGACATATATACTTCTTATTAAATACATTTAAAAATATGTTTTTCTTGCAAACCTTTGTTCTAAGCAGTCCAAAGTTTTGATTTTTAAAAGAATTTCTGGATGAAGAAAGAAAGCATACATTTCCTATAAAAATTCGATCAATGTAAAAAATGTTTAGAATTGTGTGCTAAAGGTGAAAATGATGATTTTAAAAATGTGAAAGTTTGCTGTATTAATGTTAAAAAGCAGATTACATTAACATTTGCAAAACATTTTAATATAAATGTAACACATGTGAAAGTTTGCTGTATTAATGTTAAAAAGCAGGTTACATTAACATTTGCAAAACATTTTAATATAAATGTAACATATCAGAGATATAATCCATTATGTTTGCTCTAATTCATTTCTTATTACATCTTAATAACTGATTTTACATAAAATAAAAAATATTCTGAATCCACAGATATCAATTAAATGATTTTATACAATTTCTTCTGATATTTTTTTTATTTAGCAATTTATGTGAAATTCTTACATAGTTCTGTGACTTCATACATAGTTTGAGATTTGTGTAGTTTTTACCTTAAACAAAAGTAATATGCAATTTCTCTATAAAGTGAAACACTTTTAATAGTTAAAAATTAATGCCTGTATTCCTTACTTTATTGATAATAGATTCACTGTAATAAATGTCAACTTTTATATCATACTCAGTTTATCTGTTAATACCTATGCAATAAATTTTATTTATATTTTTCTTTAATTTATATTAAGATTTTTCTTGAAACCATTTTTTCTTTGCTGTCCTCCAACCTCAGATCAAGAACTCATTTGTATTTTATCAGCTTTCTTGAAATTCATGCATCAGGTAAGAATATAATTTTTGTTTCTGGTTAGTAGTAACCTGATGTCATTAAGATATTTTTGAAATTGTAATCATCAGTTTTGCATGTTTGGAAGTATACAGTAATAAATGTGGATTCTATAATAAATGTATACCGTAATGGAAATATTTACTAATCTAAATTAATTAATAAGTCTAAAACAGTAGCAGTTTTTTTAAATAATTACTTGTTTATAAAATGTTTGTTACAAAATTTGCTTTTTATGTTAACTTAAAATTTGTCTACTTAAAAATACCTTAAATAATCTTTAAAACTTTGAAAATTGTTAAATTCTTAAAAATTTATGAAATTTATTTGAAATTGTTGAAATAAATTTTTTACAATTTTTAATTTTGTACCTTTAAAATATTAAAAAATTATTGAAAAACGTTTTTACTGAAATAAAATTTAAGTATTACCTGCTTTTTTTAAAAAAGCACATGGATTTTTAACTGAAGCTAGAAATAAAGCGTACTATGAATACATAGTAAAAGATTTACTCAAGGATAAATTGATGAATACTAGACACCCAGACATCTTTAAAAGCAAATCCATGAAACAACTATTTCATGATGATCTATTCAAAGGTGTTGAGCATCCAAGAAGAAACAATGGAAGCAGAGCTTTCTGTAAGCTGATTAACGACTGTTGAAGGGATTGCAAATCCATAGCTATGTTATGTAAAAATAATAATTGTGAAATCCTTAATGATGCCAATTCTATTTCTAATAGATGGTTGTATATTATAGCAACCTTCTTGATTATTTCTATTTGATTTGTGTAATTAGTGACCTCCACAGACAGACGAACTTTACCTACAGTAACTGAGGTTGAGCTGGCCCTTAAATCCCTGAAGTTAAGTAAGATTTCAGGCTCCAATTGTATACCATTTGAACTTCTGAAATTTTATAAACATTTGACACTTAAAAGTATGCATGATGTTATTTTTGTCTATATGGAGTTATGAAAAATTGCCATCAGATTTTATGAGTGATATTTTATGCCCTGTTTTTTTTTTTTTTTTTTTTTTTTTTTTAAAGGACACTTAACTTGTTGCTCCAATTCCCGTCTATTGAACACTATTTATAAAGAATTTTACCTTAGGCTAATGATGTAATGGATGACTACCAATATGGATTCAGGAAGGGGAAATTCTCCTCTGAACAGATCTTCAATTTGTAGCAAATTCTTGAAAAATCTAAAGAGTTTGGAATTGAATTACATACATTTTTATTGAATTTTATCTGGTCTTTGATTGTGTTAATCGTGACTTTCCACTTGTAGCTCTTGTTGAGTTTAGCATCCCTAATAAACTTTTAATGCTAAATAAAACCACTTTGGTTAACACAGTTTCTTTTGTAAAATTATCATGCTGTTTGACAGAGTTTTTCAAAATAAAGAATTATATGAGATAGGAAGATGTCTTGCTTGCATACTTTTTAATCTTACTTTGGAATTGACAGCTTGCAACTCAGGCATCATCACCAGAGGTATTATATTTACCATAACTGTACAATCCCGTGCTTATGCTGATGATATTGTGATCATCCCATTCACTAGGAATGCTGTTCTAGAGGCATATTTTACCCTTAAAATTTCAATAGTTAAAATCTATCTTATTATTAATGAAGGCAAGAATACATGCCCATTACTAAAGATCCAATGATATTTTAATTTTGAGGGACTGAGTATTTTAAATTTATAGTAGTTATAATTATTAATAAACTAAAATAGTTAATAATAGTAACTTATTTTAAATCTAAGTTAATCAGAAGGAACACTAAAATCACATTATATAAAGTACATATCAGATGTGCTCCCCAATAAATCTGAGACTTGGATGTTTACTAAATCCCAGACAGTATAGCTAACCACCCCTGATATATTGTTTATTTGTAAAATGTTTTATTTCTTATGTGTCCATCATTATTAATAAGTGTATCTTACCAGATTCGTCTTCAAAGGATTTTTGGTTAAAAATCAATTGTTTTATTCTATACTGTTGGCATGCCTATAATTTGTATGTACAATAATATATAAATTCATTCAAATCAGAAAAAATATCTACTGCATCACTGTCAGAAAAACTAAGAACTTTCAGTTCATTTTGCTTACTGAAAAAACATTTTTTTTTTTATTCAAAGCAAACACTGAAATTCTTTGTTATCAATCACCTATACATAAAAGATTCCTAAATTTTAGAAAATTGATCACCTTATAAATGATTTCATTTATATAATTTATCTTTCTAATAATATATAATTTTTAAGGAATATTTTCATTCAAAATTTTACATAATTATCAATGACAAGAAAAAGAATTGGATAATAAGTATTTTCCAGTTTTTAAACAATTTCATAAAAGATATTAAACATGTTTACTTTTTTCCCCTTTCCTTTTTTATTAATCCTACACTTGTCTTTAGTATCTCTGTTGACAAGCAGCCCTGTAAAGCATTAATGATGGATAAAAGGAATTAAAATTAGCATCCATAAAGTTGTATTCAAAAAGATTTAAAACCATGGGGAAATGCCTGAGGTGATTACAATCCATGTCCCTCTAATGGCTCAGAGGACAACAAACTGAATCCATGACTCCAGTAAGCTGTAAATTTTTCTTCAAATAGTCGATGTGCTGTAAGTAAACAAAGAGCAAGCAACTCCATAGATTGAGACAAGGTAGTGGAGATTTTACTATTTTATCTGCAGCTGCATCACTATAAAAGGAGATTCTAGTATTTTTTTTTTTAATTTACTGTAAATGATTCTTTTGATGTTACATTGAAGCAGAGAAAAATCAGATTGTGACATGAGAGATCTCAATTTAGCAAGCCTATCAATCTGCTCTTTTCCAAAAATGTTACAATGGCTGGAATTCATTGCTTTGCATTACTGTTCCCAAACTCTTTAATTAACTTTATTCTATAGGAATGATCAAATCCATTTTCATTATACCTTGAATTTGTAAATGACTAAATAACAGCTTGAGAATTGATAAAAATGGCGATATAATGTGCAGAACAAATTTCCAATTTATGGATCGCAAATGATAATGCCGCTATCTCACCATCAAAATTGTTATAAAACTTCTTAATAGGATGGCTAATACAGAAAGAACTTGAATAGGCTCCAACACCAGCTTTTTTAATAGGATCTTCTGCTGAACCATTTGTCAAGAGGATATCTGCAATTTATAGTACCAAGTACATCACTTTTTAAGTTACCTTGTGTAGGAAATTGCTTAAATATTATAAATTATAAACAATTACAATATTATAAACAAGATCTGGTGGCCCTTAAACGTCAATTAATTCATAATAGGGTTACATTTCTGTGGGAAAACTTGGCGATTTGGTGTGGGAATATCATAAGTGTCATAAAAATCACGAACTGTTGAAAAGAAAGACTTTTAGGTTTTTAAGCTATCATTTGAAGATTTATAATAATTTAGGCTTTGTCACTTAAGATCTTTTCAACAAGACTTAGGGCTCTTTGGCTGCTTTCACTCAATGGTTTTAAAGCTGTCTGGAACTTATTGCAACTGTAGTGGTTCATTTGGCCCCACCAATGATTAAATGCAACATGTTGCTTTGGAAAATTTTAAACCTATTTTTTAGAGAATCCTAGTCAGTTATAAAAATATCATTCCCATATACAAGTTAAACATAATATATATAAAATGTACATAAAGCATCTTAAACTGAGCTGAACTGGATGCTAAATGGTTAGTGGCAATGACTTTAAACCACAGGTCCCTGTCTAATTAGACTTCATGTACAAAAAATGACTAACAAACAAACCAACTAAAAGATCTTGAGTTACACCCCTAAATTCTTTAGCAATTTAGATCTCTAATAACATCTATCAACAGCTGAATCGATATGTTTCTTCCATGTTAATTTAGGGTCTAAATGAATACCCAAGTGAACAGTGTCAAATCTCTAAGAGTGAATATTTAATTTGGGTTTAATTGGTAAATGTGGTAGTTTCTAATTTTTATTTTGGTTCCATATTCTGTTAACAAAATCTCTCCTATAATTTTAGTAATTTAAGCAAATGTTATGATTTTTTTTTTTTTATCAGAATATTTCAACAAAAGAAAAACCTTGATTCTTACATTTTTTAGCTGTCCATATGTAAACAATGAAAGTTTTTTAATATCCTCAGTCATTATTTTATTCATGTGACAGTGTTATTAAATTTAAGAATTATTTTCAATTTTTTAATCTATTTATTCTTTTGAAATCTTTTAAGCCTGATTTTATAAGGCATTAGTGTTTCCTTTATTTTTATGTATTTATTTTTTAAAAATATGTACTGTAAATTTTGCAAATCTGATTAATTTTTTTAAAAAAAAATTCTGTTTTCTTTTAAAATATTCAAATGATTTCTTAGATAAATTTGGTTATTTTTATTTAAAATGTCTTTTAAATCTTTTATTTAAAACGTTTATTTATAATTTTTTATTTAAAATGTCTTTTAAAAATTTGATGATAGTCATTGAATTAACTTTTAAAAATGTTACTTCAGTTGACCAACAATACAGCATATTAGAATTTTTAATATATTATTTCAAAGCATATTTTCTTGATATTCCAAGATTTTTTTTCCATTCTTCTGCACAGATATTCTTTCTATTGCTTGAGACGGACTGAAACTTCCTGATTACTGATTAGCTTTCATTATCCCTTCTTACCATACTTTCATTTTGCCAAATACAATCATAAATTGTAGTTCCAAGATTAATTCAATACAAGATTCGCTGTGCCTGGTCTATGCTTTTTGATGTGAGGGATCCCACTTTTGCATGTTATCTCTCTAGTTTTTTATTGAACATTTGTTTAGTTCAAATCCTGCCTTGGGCTTCGCTGTTTGTGGTGGTTTGGTACCCCACTTTAAACTGAAGTTCCTGTCCTATTGACCCTCATGTGCAAAAAATTACCATCAAGGGCCTGACTAACAAACCAAATCTACTAACATGTAAGGGATGTTGTATTTTTGTTTTCTACATGAACACATCTGTGTTAGTCCACAATTACTTAAAAAATCTTCAATGTTTTCTTTTTAACATTTAGTTAATTTTGTGTAAAAATTCTTAAAAGACACTATATAACATATATAACAATACTTTATTTTCTTGGGATGAGTACTTGTATGCTTTCTGAGTTCTCCTTCTGAAACGTGAATATGACCCAAAATCTGATAGTCTCCAAATAGATTCAATCACTTGATAATTGTTATTCTTGGAATAGTAAGACTTACCAATTGTGAAATTGAACTCCAGGTTTTATTACAAAGCACATTTAATAGCGTATTTTGAAATCTCCAATGTAAAAGTGCAATTTTTGCATAAACATTCCATTAGTTTTACTTAAAATCTTATATTTTGCCAGTTAACAATCATAGTCTTGTTGGTGCATGTTTTGAATCCAGTTAATCCACTTATTTAGTGTAGAACAGTGATTCCCAAAGTGGTTGCTGCAGCGATTCAGGGGGCGATAATCACAGGTAAATTTGGGGGGTGGATGAATAAAAATAAGGGTTATAGCATAATGAACTGATGAATTAAAATTCAAAAGTGGCTACCAACAATTCTGACTGCAAAAGGAAATTTCTACATCTTATCCTAAAATATGGGATATAATTCAAAAGTTCTTAATTGCATTTCCTCCATCATATTTAATGGAATGGGGTTTCAGTGTAATAACCTATTAACAAACAAAATTGCAAATAGTCAACTGTGCAGTGATTTAAGATTACTGCTGATGAAAATTGTGACAAGAATTATTAAATTATTACCACTACACCAGGTTCATCTTTCTCATTAAGATGATTTCAAATATTTTAACTTTTTTGTATTACATCAATTGTTTAAATTTCCTAGTTCAACTGAGTTCAATAAATAGTTTCCTAATTTCAAAATTCAATGTTTCTAATTTGCGCTTTTCTTTACTATATTTTATGAAAAAGTTAAGAATGTTTATAATATATTTCTTATTAATTGCTATTAAAATTTTAAAAAATTATTTCCACAGAGCGCTTAATATTTTTTCTGGAATGGAAGTGGTAGGACAAAAAAAATTAATTGTCTAGAGTAATAGGTTGGGCATATAGATTTTTAAAACTGTGTTCATTATTTAAATTTTTTGTTTTCTGCAGAAGGGAAATAGTAAAAATTTACTTCAGTGATCATTCTTGTGGGTATTTGAAATGCTCTTTCAATCATGAACTTCTCACTTCTTTCATTTGTATTTAATTATGCTCTTACAATAATTCTCATTATTATGATAAAAAAATTTTCTCATTATTTAATCCATATTTATTTATTTTTGATATATATGTTCCAATTCAACATTTAAGTAATAGAAAAGAAATGTTATTTGCAACTTTAAATTTGTTTTCTCTTTACGAAAACTTTTCTTTATCTAGAAAAATCCCAGATTATCTTAAAATTCACATTTAAGACCCAATTCATTATTAAGGGTTTTAGTTTAGCAACATAATTTTGAAGTGAAAGCACAGTTGTGCTTGTAAAAACCCAACTTAAACTTTATTAGCTTTTTCTAAGAGTAGATTTAATCTGACTCTTATTTACATTAATGATTAACTGAATCCACTTTAATCCATAATTTTGTCTTTTACATGCACAACTGTCAAGGTAAGTGCTTGAGTATTTTCTGCTTATCCTCTCTTGCCATATTTGATTACGTACCTATGAAAAGTATTCCCAGAGTGCAGGGGATATTAAAATGCCTTACATCAACTTTGGCTGTTTTTACAATGTCCAAGCAATATTTTTCATTTTGGTTTGACTTATTGTGAGCATTGTATCTATATTTTGGTTCAAAATTTTCTTATTCATGTTTTTACATAATAAAGTAAATTTAAAGTGCTGTTTTAAATATATATGATAAATATTTATAATTTATAATATATTGATATATTTTAAGTTTTGTTTATGGTGATGAGTAATGTTAGTATATACACAAACTTTATTGCTCAAAATCTCTGTATTTCATAGTATTTGTAAATTTCTGTTTTTAATGTAAAAATTTGGAAATAAAATGGTAATATCTTGTTAAAATTCTTTTTCACTTTCTAATCTTAAATGAAATTTTTTTACTGTATTAAAAGCATAAAATTAAATAACAGTTGTATCTTAATTTATAAATAATATTTATTATTGAGTTACTTTATAAGGCGTTCAGTTTGTTTTCCAAATAGATTTATTTCCAGGAATAGAAATGAAAACAAATCATAAATGGATTAAAAATATATTATATATCAATAATACTTTACCAGTCTTAATAGTTTTCAATGTTATATATATGTGTGTAACTTTTTTAAATATTTTTTTAATAGTTCCTTCTAGATTTGTCATGATATTTCATTCATTTTATGCTAATTTCATTCATTGCTAATTTTGAATCTAAAATTAGTTTTAAATCAAATTACCTAAATATGAATGTGCAATTTATAATTTATAAATGATTTATTTTCTATGTATGTAAACTCTAGATGATTGTTGTTATAGTAAACAATTAATAAAGTTTATTTTTTTAAAAAGAACTTTACTTTTTTTTTTAAATAAATTTTATTTTTCTAATTTATATTCATTCTATATTTTTAGAAATTGAACTCTATATGGGATAAATTCAGGATAAAATATGGCAATAGGTGAGTTTTTTAATTTAAAAGTGGTAGTTTTAGAATTCATATAACAAGAACTTATTTAGCAAGTCAGAAAGAGATTCTTCTAATGACTTCAAACTAAAATTAACATAATTTTGTCTTTTTTGTTCCTTAAAAGTTGAAAAGAACTATAATAAACAATTTTTTAATATAATGATAATATTGTTCCAAAAAAAATCGCATTATTAAAAATTCTATTCATCTTCAAGACTAATTATTTTTTCTATTTATCCTATCTGGTGTGTTAAGTTAGGGTGTCTCCTATAAATTACATTGTAATTGAATATGTTTTCAAATGATATTTATAATAATGATGAAATATTTTTGCTATAGAGAGATTTAAAGATATTTCCGATTGATAAAAATTGTAATATTAAAATTCTGTAATATAGCATTTGTGCTTTATTTTCAAATTTTACATAAATTGTTTAAAAACTTTTTTTATATATATTTTTAAAGGATATTGTAAAAAGTATTCATCTGAAAAATGAAATCATTAATAAATAAAAACTTCTTTTTTAGCATTCCTTTACATTTTTTTAAACAATATATTTTGATGATTATTTTAAAATCAAAATATGATCATTTTTAGTTCTTAATGATAAAATTGAATTTAAAATGATTATGAATATGAAATTTTGAACAATTTTACACACAAATTGTTGCTATCTTTGTAAACTGATTTACTCTAAAGTTAAACTGTCTTTAATTTTTATTGCTCCTTTTAGCATTGAATGTGAAGAGGACCAGACAGAAATCAAAGATATTACAGAAGATGTGTTGAATCGTTTGCTATCAAGAACACACATAGAATTCATATGTACTGTACCAAATAAAAATTTTCATTTTAATAGCTACTCTTATATTAAAGCTTTTTATTATAATAGTAATTGTTAACAAATAAAATGTTCCATTTAAATAGTTATTTTGTTTAGTATTGATATATAATTATTACTTAAGCATTACTTTTGAATTATTAAACTGCTATTTTTTATTAAATTTTGTTATAAATTACTATACGTTATAAATCATCAACTATTTTTACAGGCATTATGAATTATGATAAAATCTATTTTTTATTTAGACTATTTTACTTTCATATTTAGAAATTTCCTATAAAATAACTTTAACACTGAGACTTTATTTTATTTTTATGTTTTTATGCAAAATCGAATATAAAAATCATTTCAGTGGATCTATTATTAAAGAGTAGCAGCAAATCATCTATAAATGATGAGAATGATGAGATGATTGATGATTCTAAAGCAGCCAAGACAAGTAAATCATTATCACCATTTGGAAAGACTTTATTCGAATATGAGGTGATTCTTTTCACATCATAAAAGAAATTTAATTGTTTTATTTGTTTAATTTTAACTTTTTTATTTTTAAAAACATTCTACTTGAATACTGATTAGATATACAATATTATGAAAGTTTATTTTCTTTCATACTTACATTATTTAAAAAAAAAAAATATTTCAAACTGTGAAGAAAATATATAAAACCTGATATTTCTGTGCATTTGTAAAATATTAATTTATTACATTTGATTTTTTTCATTCCTAATGGCAGGTTAGAAGATAATTTAGTCAAAATAACAAGCATTAAAATTAGAACAAAAGTAACCTGAACTGAAATAGCAAAACTGAAACTACAGCAAATGTATAAATCATTCATCTTGTGTGTACGAACTCTCCTGTATCTTTCCCTTCTACAAGTGTCCTGAATTTAGTGCAGCACAATAACTCAAACGGTTCACATCCATTTCCTCTCTTATGTTGGATGGTTAGCAAAGAGGACTTGGCAATATTTTATATGATATAGGTGTTAGGATAGTGAATCATGGCCAGTATCAAGCAAAAAATTGCAATACATCTGTCCCTTGGCCAAAATGGAATATTTTTAATTTCATCAATCCATTTTTTGCCTTTGTTAGCCTCTTATATTTGCCCACAATTCTTCCTAAAAGATTTGTTTGTGTTTGTTTTTGTTAAATAAAAGTTTGGGGTATAAAAAGATCAATTGAATTATTTGCTATTTGTACAATTTTTGTCACTTTCTTTACAATGAAATCAGCTGTTTCATTTTCCTGAAATCCTCAATGTGCTAGTACCCCTATGATGCAATCTCTTTTCTTTGTTTAATCATTTCAAGGGCCAGACAAATATTTAAAATATCAGTTTATGCAGGAGCTTCAGGTCAGGATGGCAAACATAGAATCTGACAGTGTAACAGCCCCTGAAAAATAACACTGGAGTTGTGACAGCAATTTGAATAGCTGAGATCTCCTCATTGTTTTGTACCTTCTGACAGGAGTATGAAGCCTACAAAAGACACCAGCATCAGCATTGGTACCATCAGTCAACATGGAGCCATCTGTAAACATGTGCAGCCACTCTTTTTCTGGATGCAGTCCATGTATAGTCTCCAAGGCTATGACTTTTAGAATCAGATGTTCACTTGATGAGTTTATTCTTACTATATACTTCCTCCTTTCAGTTGAATTTTTAACTCACAGTTTAATCCTAGTTGTTCTTTCATCTGTGAAAAGCTTGTTGTTAAGTCCCATGTAGATGATGACTAAAAACTATTAGAGAAAACAATCTGGTAATCTTAAGATATTTCCCTGTAATATTAGTCCCCTTTCTTTTATAAATGATTTAATGCTCAAGTGTCTGTTAGATGTCAGAAACATATCCGTCAGAATTATCTCAACTCCCATGATTAGTCAAAGATTCTGCACAGTAAGATAAATGGCAAAATATAGGTTTTATAAGACAAGTCCAGGATTTTTCTACAGCATGCTCTTTTAGAGCCAGCTATTCTTTTCATTAAAACAAGGCTCTTAGTAGCTGTTTCCAATATATTTGTATGTCAATTTAAAATCAAAAATGGCATCCAATAAAAGAAGTGGTTGATTTGAAGAATAGGGAGGTGTTGGTAAAATATGTTGAGTTTGATCTGTTGGTATGTGAGGGAAAAAAATTGATATATAGTTTTTCTAAATTTACTTCCATATTATTAACATGACACCAATCCCCTAATTTATTTAAAGCTTGATTTAAAGTTGTTTCAGATTTTATTTTAGCTTGTTTTTTTGGGATTTACAGTTCAAATAACCAAATTGTCTGTATAAAGTAGATGCTTAATACACTAATCTTCAATTGGTCGGTAATAAGATCGTTTATATAGATGCCTAAGAGTAATAGCTAGTGGTGATACCCTAAGGAAGTCCAATTTTATGATTCTTGAAATATGAAAAGTAGTTTTTGAACCTTACTCTGTAGATTTTCTAACCAAGAAAACTTCTATATCGCAATGAAACATATTTGAGTGTATACCAATATTTGATAGCTTTAACAAAAGACTTTCCTTGCAAGCCTAGTCATAAGTGAAGTTTAGGTCTACAAAAACAGTTGAAAGATTTTTTTTTTGGCCAATGCATTTCTTACCATCTGACTTAGGAAAGCAAGGTGCTGGTTGGTGGATCTGTACTGTGCAAATCCTGCTTGGTTATTGGCTAAAACTCCAAAATTCTCTCTATACCAGCTGTATCTTCTTGCAGTTATTTTCTCCATAGTTTTACCTAAAATATTCGTTAGGAAAATAGTTCAATAGACCCTAGTGTTTCCCAGGTCCTTTCCTTTTTTTATAAATTGATGTTATCATAGATCTGCCACACAAAGTGCACTAGCAGACATCTAAACAAGATTGAACAACTATTTCTGCTCCTAGGGAAAGGAGAAATTCGGTGTGGATAGCATTATCACCTGATGATTTATTTTTAGTTTTTATGCAATTAATAGCTGTAGTTTTTATGCAATTAATAGCATCTAGAGTTATTTGAACAGAGAAAATTGTAAGGAGGCACTGAAGCAAAGAGACTGAATTGCTTATAGCTTTGATAGTCTATTTCAAAGTTCTTGATTGTTTATTATAATACTTGGATTTTTGCTGTATACTAGTGAAATGCTAAATTGTTAAGATTGGAATAAAACAGCTCTGCTTGTGTAATAAAATAATTTTTAAAAATGATCAATTGGAAGTAATACTATTGCATAAAAATTATTAAAGTTCACAGAGACATTTTTTTTTTATTCATTGCCGCAAAAAAACCAAATTGAAATATTGGCATTAACTTTTATTTTTCATACTACCTAAAATTGCTTAAAGTAAACTTATGTTGATCTTTCTGTATATAATCAAAACCATTTTTTCTATGATTTCTGCCGTATCAAAAATGAATAAAATGGTTTTAAATAAATATTCTGCATTTTTGTATATTTTATTCGATTTCATTTAAAATGTGTAGATTCCATCTATGTGAAGCCAAAATATACTACATGATCTTAATTTAGGAAAAAATTATTGTTAACTGATTAATAAAATATTTTTAAGCATACCTAAATAATCATTAACATTTTTCTTTATATTTTATTTGTTATTTATATAGTACAATTATTTTTAATATAACTGACTATTTTGAAGAAATTGCTAATATCAGGAATGTTTTGTAGAAGACTTGTTTCATTTCTTTTTTATTTTTATCTACTTTTTTAATAGATTTTTTTACTTTAATATTAAAATAAATTTTTTTTCATGAAAGCAAATTTTATAAATAAAATTTTTTCTAAATGAATTTAATAATTTTTTAAATATCAAATTGTTTCTTTATATATTTTGTCTTAGAATTTCAAAAGAAAGAATTTTCTTTCCAAAATCATTTTATTAATAATTATATGATAATAAATGCTTATTTTATGTCTGTTGATTTTTAAATTGAGACTCTTCCATGTAATAAAAATAGCATTGTGTATTTATACAACTATATGATATTATAATTTATTTACTGCTTATGAATATAATTTTTTCTCAGCCATAATTCTCTGTGTAAATGTTGATCACACTTCAGACCCATCAGCTATGTTGTCAATCTAATTAATATTAGTGCAATTGGTATATTGATTTATATAAAATTAAAATTTAATTATTTGTGATTTTTTATTGAATTATTTTACTATTTATTTTAGGATACTCGGAGAGTTTTGATATGTACTGCTTTTGATTCTTTACATTGGCCTGATACTGCTGTAAATTTTAAATCACGGGCATTGTGTGAAATATTATTTAAGCAAGTAAGAAAAAATTTTGATTTTAATAATCCTATAGATTTTTTTTCCTGATTATTTTATCTCACAAATTCACTTTTAAATTTCCTTTATTTTTAAAATTGAAAATGTTTGCACTTTTATTAAATTTCTAGAAAAATTTAATTCTTATGAAAATTTTAATAGAATGCATTAGAAGTAGAAGTATATGTTATGACAGTTATGATAAGAACATACAATTCTATTTAACTTCATGAATGTAGAATTGTTTGAAACAAAATTACTAGATTAATGCAAAATAAAATATTTTACATTGTCATAGCCATAAAACACAGGTAGTATAATGATACCAGAATTTTATCAATTGATTCATTTGATTAATGGATCCAATTTCTCCAGCAATGCAGCTATTAGCTTGTGAGGGTATTTTTAAAAGTTTTGATGATGTGCATTTGATTTTTCAAAGAAGACTTAAAAATTTTAAGTTGGTGAAATATTAAATACTAAGTTTCAAATTTGGATACTTTATGATTATGATTAAAATCAGACTTAAGCTTAAAAAGAAGCTAAATTTATTCTATTGTGGGATGAAAAGAAAATCATAAATAAGAAGTTAGACATGAGTCCTCTTATGAGAGAAAATGGTAAAACTGAATTCTAATGGAATCTCATAAAATAAAATTGGAACTTACTCTTTCATTGTACCTTGTTGAATTGTAAAATTTTAATAACAGTATAAGTCAGGACTATGGACAGTCTTGCCTTTACCACCAAAATATTGAATTTTGAAAAGATATTTTGGAAATTCTATTGTAATTATAATTATCTGGATTCATATATTCACATTGTTTTATATCATTAGTTTGTTTGGTTTATCTGATTATTTGTGAATTTGAATTTAACTTTTATTAGCAGGTATTTTAAAAAACGATATTTTAAAAAAAAATTGAAAAATTAAAAAGATGCATTGAAGTTATATTACATATTTACTTCAATGCATCTTTATATATTACATATACATATTTTTGAAGTTTTGTGTTTTACTTTAGATGCATGTGTTAATTTTTCGTTTTACTCCGAAAATTTATATTTATATATACGAGAGTTACTCTGAAATTTTTGAAACGTAACTAGGTTTTTAAAGTTATACTTACAGAATTTTAGGTGTGTTCAAAGTAGTCTCCTCCAGCATCAATGCATTTTTGTAGACGAACTTTCCACAGATTAAATGCCCCAAGCCATTCCTTTCTTGGAATCGATGAAAAAAATGCATTTATAGCCACATCAATCTCTTCTTCTGAATGAAAACGACGTCCACATAAGTTCTTTTTTAGATTAAAGAATAACCAAAAGTAAATACGACGGATGTTCACTTTAATTTGTTTTTGGATCACTTTAATTTGTTTTTGTTTAAGAAACTCAACTGTTAATCCGGCTGTATGTGAAGATGCATTGTCATTGTGAAGCATTAGTCCCCTAACATTTAGTTCTTGTAGAATTTCTGGAAGACATTTAGTGGTATACCAGTTTGCTATTACTGTCTTCTGTCCTTCCAACTTGATGGCTTTGACCAAACCGTACTTCTCAAGAAAACGGCGTACATCACTTTTTTCAGTGCGTGTTGCTTTTTCACCATTATCGGCGTGGGATCATCTTCAAAGACAAATATTTTGCTTTCTTGATGTGTTGGAACGTCAAAAAATGGTATGTAGGTTTCATCACCTGTTACAATTTTAGAAATAATGCAGTGGGCACCATCATTTAGCAAGTTAAGAGTTTCTTTACTGATTCTGACATGCTCCTCTTTTTAGTGCTCAGTTAGATTATGGGGAACCCAACGACAAACTACTTTTTTCATGTATAGTTCTTCATGAATGATTTTGTGTATGGCTTCAGTTCCAGTGTCAAGTTCCTTCTGTATCTTTTGATAGGTACAGTGATTATCATCCATTAACATTTTTCATACGGCAGACACATTATTTGGGATTACTGCCGATGGCGGCTTTCCTGTGTGTTCTTCATCCTGAAGAAAATTGTGACCTCTTCTAAATTCTCTAAACCATCTGAATACAGTAGCACTAGCTTAAGATTCATCACCAAATGCTAATTGCAACCATTGCACGCATTTTTCTTAATTTAATCCTGCTTTAAAATCGTAGAAAATCATAGCGCCTAAATGTTCTCGTGTCAACTCCATTTTCTCTTCTGTTTAAAATTTATTCTACGCTAAACAAGTTGAAATAAGTCAGTAAAAAATCGTCTTCTGTATTAAAATACTTTGTATTTTAAAATTAAACCGTTATTTTTATTTTGTAAATTCTCGTCTGCGTGCATCTAAAAAATTTCAGAGTAACCCTCGTATAACATAAATTCTACTTCTATTTTGACAATTTTTTATAACATCAAACAAATATTTTTATTAAATTTCAAAGATTTCATAGTGATAATTAAGTTTTATTAAAATATAAATTTTTTTATAATGATTGATTTTTACAAAATTAAATTTGTAATGTTTACATTTGGAAATATATAATGCCTGTTTTGATTTTCAGCTTTCTGAAAGTAAATTAATTTGTACAATCCATGACGCAGAGTACATTCTTCAATGTATTCTACGTTCAATTCATGTACACGGTCAACATGATAGCAATTTGGTGTCTCTATTATGTTTTGGTACTAACGTATATGAAAACTTGAAGCTTTCATTTCCTGTAATAAGCCAGTCTTTATTGGAATTAATTGATTGTGATTGCAATCATATAAAAGTAAGTACCAAATCAATTCTTCAAACAAATATATGTCTTTTTTTATTCAATCAAAAATAAATATTTATTATAGAAGAAATTTCTTATAAAGCATCCTACATAATTTTATGAAAATAGGTTTTATTGCATGAATGCACTTTACTCTATAAAACCTAGTGATTAAAAATTACTATTACAGAATAAATATAACTCTACCTAGAATAAAAAAGAAAATTTCTTTTGTCATTTCCAATGTTATTTCATTCATCAATTATTCATTATTCAGAAGTCCAACCTCCCGAGGTAATGGCAAATCTATTTATGATCCTTTATATGGAAAAACTGAAGAGATGTAGCCAGAGCAATGCAGCAATGCTCCATACCTTTAGTCCCATATGACATGTCTTTTTTATCTTTTCTTCTCCCCCCCCCCCTGTTTACACTTGTTACACAACAACCGCAACATTATTCATGTCAATAGTATTTGAAGTTTTTTATAAATGTTCAATAGAAATTGGCCTTTTATTGTTAATGACTGAACATTTCTGTACTGTAGAATTTAGAACTTATATAAAACCTTTTTTGATTTTTTTCAATGAGCATGAATAATTTATAAATAAATTCTATTTGGTATTTTGGTATTTATTATAAGGTTTGGCTAAACTTTGTTAGTTTGTTTTAAAATTTTAGTTAAGTACTTTCTGTCTAAAAGAACTGGTGTCAGAAAATTTCCTAAATTTATACAATCTGTACATGTACATTTTAATACTTTTTATTATATTATTCAGTTAAATATTGCTTTCACTAATTTATTTTTTTATAAAAAAATATTTATGTAACAAAAAAGAGGGAATTGTTAGGACATTATTTGAAATATCTGTTTTATGAATAAATCTAAGATTTAAGTTGCTGAATATGAATTTATCTCTTATCAATGAATTTAAGTTTCTCCCCAAAACTGTATTTTTCATAAGGCAGAAAATATGCAATAAATATCCAATGTCTGTAAATAAAATGTGATTGATATGTATTATTATATGTATGACTGAACTTGTGTAATTATGTACCATCTTCATTATATTTGGCCTAAGTTAATAAAAGGTAGTTTTTTTTTTTCCAAATATTGAACATCATTAAGTTCTCTTTTATTATATATTTTAATACAGATATTTTGAAATAATTTTTAAAAGTTTCATATTTTTGTAAATAAACAAAAGACCTTATTTTTACTGTATTTACATTATAGCAATTTGTTATTTTAATGAATTTATTTAATAGACTTTATAGTATAACACTTTTTATACCAAAATTGATCACTTGGTAAACTTTGGATTTACACATAAAAAAGTTCTCTGTATTTATTAAATTTACTTTATTATAAATTTAGAAATGAGTTGCATTTGTAACTTTTGAGTTTTTAAATAGCATTTTATATGTTTCATTTTATATAAATGAAAACTTATCTTGTAAGTGTTTTAATTGATTTAACTTATAACAAGTACATTTATTCCTAGGCTTTAGATGACATTTTAGCAAAGAATCCCGTCAAAAGCAATAAGCGTGATAAACTGATGAGAGACGCATTTAAAAAAGCTATTGAAAAAATAATTGGAGTAAGTTTAAAATTTACTATGTATTTTAAATTTATATATTTTGTGAATATGTATTTCAGTTGAATTCAGTTCACTAATGATAATTTTTATATTTCATATTTAGAAACATCTTGATTATAAAAACATCAATACAGAAATAAGTTTTCTCATCAATGTCTGTAGCTTATAATTTATTACAAATTGTTTTATTCATTATTATACATCTTTGTTTCTTTTTTCATTTTATTTTTAATTTCTTCAACCTATTTTTATTTTTGATAATTTACATTCATTTTACCTGTTGATTAAAATTTTTGTTTCACAGTTTATCTTTTAGGAATAACCATATATTATTTAACTTTATTTAACCAATACTAAATTATATTTGAATTATTTTGTACTTTTTATTATTCTTATTCTTTCCCAACAAGTGTCTGTAACCATATATCTTTGACTATTGCTCCTACAATGTCTAGAATGCTTGCATGTGTCCCTTTATTGTTGTAAAATAAATCAAGTCCTCAAACTTTTATAAAAAAAGGAATAAAATTTTAAAAAATTGAGAAAATATCATGTCATTAAAAAAAATGTAAATGAAAACCATTTGTCAAAATTGGAAGCTCATAAAAAAGAATTTTCTTTTAAATTTTATTAGTTTATAAAAAAGAGTTAAAATTTTGTGTAAGGGTAGGGATTTGCCACTTCTTCATAAAAATGTGAATGTTCATAAATTACAGGTTTGTAAAAACAAGCATCTATTGTAGTTGTGCAAAGGAAGTGAATTTTTCTAAATAAAAATTGCATTATTTTTTAAAAACACTAATTTATGATATGAATTAATTATATTGTAAAATTGCATGTCAGTAGTAAAATGATTGGCAAAAATTTAATTTCCTGGTACCATAAACAGTATTATCTGCTAGCTGAACACAAACTGACAAAAAGCTCACAATTGTTAAAAATACATTTTTTAATGAAATTGACGAACTTGAACAGAAGATGTTATAAATAATTTTGACCTACTTTTGATACAAATTGTAAATTAATATTAATTAGAGAGCCAAACATGTTGTAAAAAGAATTATGTCTCTATTTAAAAACCTTTACTAAAAACTTATAGAGAGTAAAAATATTACATATATATATATATATATATATATATATATATATATATATATATATATATATATATATATATATATATTATAAGTAATTTGTGCAAAGAATTTTGATTGCTTAAGATTAAATTGTTTTTATTGTAGCTATAAACTCTATTTCATGCATTGAAACAGTCTGCAGTTTTAGATCTAATGTGAATTAAACTGTTCATGTATATTTTATCATTATCTTATAAGTGTTCATTTATTTGTATCATTATTATAAAATATAATTGTTAAGTATGGTATAATAATTTATATATTTTGATAAAAAAAAAAGTAATAAGCAGAGTAACATTTAATATAAAAATGTGAATGAATATAATAAAAAATTTAATGATTCCTGGAAAACTTCTTGAATTGCATGAACAAATTCTCTAGAAACCAATTCAAATTCTGGCTTTGCAATGCATAAACTCTGGTTTTCATTAATGTTATTTCTCTTAATCTAAATTAAATATATGAGCTTATAAATTTTTATTAAATAGTTCTGAAACAATTTTATTCATTGCTTTTTTTATTTCCAGATTGATATTGGACAGCAACATAAGAAAAATATTATAATTAAAAACTTATCTCCACTAATTAAATTTTCGCAGAAAGAAAGCTCATCGATTTTTGATAGAACTGATGAAGAATATGGACTTTGTAATTTATTTACACCTCAAGATAAAGAAAACTGATTTTTAATCTTGTACTTCTTAAAAAGGAATTTTAGAAAGACCAATTTATTATAATTTAATACAACTATTTTTAATTATTTTCACCAGCCTTCATAGTTCATATCTGTGTTTTTATTTACTATAAGATGTGATGCATAATTTGCATTGATGCATAATGTGATATTTTATCATTACTTTAATTATCATATACAAACATTTGTTTCATTGTTTGATCATTGAAAAACTTTTTGACTTATCCAGTTTGCTTATACAACAACAATTTTTTTTCAATATGTATTTAATATCGAATATTCCTTTTCTATTTGAAATATATTGTTTTGGTTGCTATAAAAAAATTCTTATTAAAGTATTATTTATTAAATTCTGATACCATACTATTATATTTTTCATTCATTGAAAAAACTTTTTTTTTTTTTTTTACTTTGAATTAAAAAATGTATTAATATATATAGGTTCAGAGGAAAACTTCCTATGTTATGTAACATTATCCATTGTAAATAACATCCTTGTTTATATATTACTGTGACTTGAAATGCTTGATATGTACAAATTTAATTGTTATTTATTTTTAATAAAATCTAAATTATTTTATTAATTTCTGCCCAAAATGAATGTTGTAAAGTATAACATTCCAAAGTATTGCTTTAAGGTTGATCTTACTTAAGTTTAACTGAAGCTCACATGATATTTTGTTATATTTATTAATAATTTTTTTCTTAAATATTTTATAGTAAATTTATTATCTAGAAAACTAATAATGTTGATATAAAGTAAAGAAATAGTAGAGTGTTATCAAATTTTCATCACTTATGTAAAAAGAATTTAAAAAAAGAAGCTTTGGAACCTTTTTTTTTTAAAAAAAATAAAGTATTTAATGGTTATTTTCTAATTTAAGTTGCTAGATTTAATGCTACAAAATTAAAGCTTCAAAATCAAGTAATGCTGAGTATATTAACATGACAATTATAATTTAGTTAGAGTATGGTAAAACTTTAAAAAAATTCAATTTATTAATAATCAAGTAAACTCTCAATAACAATAACTAAGTGTAAAATTTGTTTCTTTTTAAGTTTAAAAAAATTCCTAACATTAGTGTTAAGCTGTATAATTAAGAAATTATTAAAATTGTTTAAAAAATTAGCTTTGAAAAATATAATGTTATTAATCACTTTACAAGAATTTAGATAAATTGAAATAGTTTGCGCGAAATATTATAAATTTTTGATTTTCTTTGCTACAATTTAAAATGATTTATTTTTCCTGAAGAAATTTATCCAGTTACTTTTTAATTTAATTAGTGATTATATGTAAATAGTAATTACATAATGTTTTCAACAGTTTTTTACAAAGTTTATTAAGTTTTTGTACTTGGGATGTTTTGTTATAATAGTAATGTATTAAATCTTAATTCTTCATGTATGCTATTAAATTATCAAATAACAAACCATGATTAAATTAAAAATTTTGTTATAACAAATGCAAAAGTTTTGCAAATAAAAAGTTACATGATACAGATTACCAGATGTTTTACTTTATCACGGCGTTTTTATGATTTTAAATGTTTGTTGTAAGTGATAGTTTTACTTCATTTGTCAGTTGAGTTCCAATATATCATATCCACAAAGTTATACAGCATGAGGAATATGAAGCTAAAAAAAATGCGAAATTTCTTTTCTTTAACTAAAGATTGTTACTTTCTTGACTTGGTTTCAAATTCTGTCATATTTTTGAATAAAACTTTTTCTACCCCAAATAATCAAACGAACTTCATGTTACTTTTGATTTCTGAGATTTAAAAACTAAATGAATTTTGTATATTTTAAAAATAAGTGTAAAACATCTTCTATTTGAATGATTATTATAAAAAAAGTTTTTGTCTTTAAAAAATATTTTTTCCTGTTGTGAAAAACCTTTTAAATTGTAGTATTACATTTAAATATGGTATCTAAAGCAATTTATAAATTTTAAAACATGCCTACAAGTTGAATAACAAAATAAAAAATGTATATAAATTAATAAAAAACGTTTTTCTAACGTTAATATTTATTTTAAAATCGTATTTTTACTTCAGTTTAACCTATAATTGAGAATATATTTTTCCTTTGAAATAAATTACCTCTATGGTTTAATGTTTAGTTTTTACTAAATTTTTTAGTTTAACATTATCCTGTTTCAATAATAAATACTTTAAAAATGATGCACTAGTACAAATTTATATAAAAATTCAAACTAAAATGAGTTGTTATTTTTAAGTTAGTTTACTAAGAGTTTATAATATGATCTATAAATAAGTTGTCATTTATGATATGTAAAATATGAACATTGGTCTGAAGTTATGAAAAATAATATGAACTCTTTGTAAGAATAATTATACCCTTAGAAAATGTGTGGTAAAGAATCAAAATCGATAGGAAATTAAAAAAAAATTCTATCAAAAATAAAAATATTAAAATCATTGTCTAGTAAATACAAAGAGCAAGAAAATATGTATGAAGCCATTGATTGGTATTCATACATATTTCCTTAAATATTAATCGGAAGAAATTGAAATTAAAGTGTAGCATTTATTTATACTTATACAACTCTTGCATTAAACTAAGTTTTTTTGCAAAATGAAAAATCAAAATATACTTAAAACAATACATTTCTATCTATTTAGTCTTGTAATTGAAAAATCATGCTCATTTTGTTAGACCCTTAAATAGATTTATAAGCTTTTCTTTAAATATTGATGAAATTTATCATATACTGCAAAAAAGAATATGCGTTTATTGAAGTTATTTATCATTTTTCGAAATTGATTCCATTATTATTACATGAAAGTGAATTTTACTTTTCCAACTAATTAAGTAAGAAACATTTTTCCAAATGTTCCAAAATCCTGATGATACATGATGAGACCAATCGACTTATAAATACTAACTTTTAAGATATTTTGATTTTATAAACATATTTTGATGGTCAGCTTCAGGCTATTTATTTATATTTTCTTTATCTGATATGTATTACAATTCAAAAAATTTCTACCATTTAGTAAAAGCATCTGCACATTATCCTGAAATTCATTTTAGTACACTAATACACAGATATTCATTTTCACTCCATTTGAATTCATGTTCTTAATTCTTTTACCACATAAACTGCAAAATTGTTCAAAATATAGTTTTTTCAATAACATTATCCTTTTATTTAGATTTTTCTAATGTAAAATTCAATTTTCTGTGATTTGAAAAAAGCAATTCTAATATTTTTTTAAGTTGAAACGCTTTTATTTTCTAAAGCTCCATGTTATTGAAAGTATAATTATTTGCTTTTAAACTATCAGCTACTTTCTAACAAATCAAATGCTAAGTTTTTTGGTAAAAAAACATTTATGTATGTGTGTTTATTATTTTCTTAAATTTTCTTTCATACATGTACTTGATATTACAATATAAAACTAAATGGTGTGAACTTAGTTACTATAGTGAGCTGCAAAAAAAATAATAATAAATAAATAACATCAAGTTTACATAGTTATTACAATTTTTCTTTTATTTCTTTAGATTCATTGAAATTTAGACAGCACATTTAAAAATATTTTTCGTTTATATTTTCTTAGAAAATAAACTTATTTTCGGTTGCCCGATTTTAATAAATAATGTAAAAAATAATTTTTCTTTCAAAAGGGGTCATCCTCTATGAGCAATAAATTTAATAACCAAATTTATCCTTACACAAATCCATCATAAATATTATGTAGCATATAACTTTTACATATTTTGCAAAGTTTTTAAACTGCAACAAATATTTAATTTATTGTTAGTTAAGATAAATATTTTTTTATTGTTAACAAATATTTTTTGTTACAATACAAAAATTTTTTGTTACAATAAGAATTTACTTCACTCTTGAACAACTTTCTAGTCCTTTTTTTTTTACTACAGATTAAAATAAGTTTGTGTATAATGCAAAATCAGTTGTGTTTTTTATACAAAATGTAAATTTTAATCGCTTTAATGTATGAAAGCTATACAATAATTTTATATTATATATTCATTGTATATCCCTTATCTATTTACACACATTAATTTTTGTATATCTTGATTATTTGAAATTGTTAAAGATAATACTGAATAATTCAGAATATCAGACAATTAAGAGGAAAATTTTCTAATATTCAATAGAAAATGAATAGTCAATAAAATGGGCTTATATTTAAATATAATACAATATATTCTATAATAATAATATAAATTTTAAAGAATAGTGCTAAGGAAATTTGAGCATAACATTATGATAAAATTTTAATGTAAAATATTTCATATTGAAATTGGAATTAAAAGGAAAAAATATATAATTTCTAATTATAACATTAATCATAAAATAAAACTATCATTCGTGCAAGTATACTTCCATGCATTACTCCAAATGTAATTTCTATTATCTTTTTTAAATTTTTATGTATTTTATCTTTTTTATTTTGAGAATCTGTTTGGCTTAAAAGTTTGTCAGAAAATGATACATAATAAGTATTATATTTATCAAAATAAAATATTTCCTATGTAATTACCGGTAATTTCTTTTGCTAAAATGATATTAAATGAGCTACCCCTCTTACTGTAGTAGATGTAGTAGAAGGTTTTGGGGTTGTCTTTCGATAATAACAACAGCTACAATTTTTTACATAGCAAGTCAAACATTTGACATGTGCTCTCTTGACTAATGTTAGATCTCCCCAGGTAGGGGCAAAAACTTTGTTCCACTTTAAATTTTCAGAACTGCGGCACCACTCCGTTAATCCATCCGTCTCCAGAGCATACAAATGGTTCAGTCTGATCAGGCGAACATCTGTTATTTTTCTCACTGTTCCTGTAAGGTGGACATCGTCCACCCAGAAGTAAGGAAGTTTTTTGGCAGCTTGGTACAGAATTAAAGCAACTCGTGGCGTTGTTAAATATGCCCACCCAGAGCAATAATCTTCGAAGGTATCTAAGGAGTACTCTGATTTGGAGACATACCACTTACTCACTGGATCTCTCACCACAGGCATGCTCTTTTGGTGGTAACATGCTATGCTGCTCTCCAAATTGAAGTGTTTAAGTCGATCCTGTATGTATTCCAAAAGCTGGTATATATCCATGAAAATATCGTCATCCATTTTCAAGATAAACTTTGTTCCATTGCAGTTTGTAGATGCCCATGACAGTCCCATGGCATGTTTATAAGTCAAGTTATGATATGAATCGATGAAATCAGCTTGGATTATGTCTCTGTGCCTTTCATTTTCATCCTCTATCTGGCTTTGAAAATCATCAGCAACAGCCAATAGGAACACTACTTTCACCAGTGGTAAATAAGGCCCAGGGTTTCCCCATGTGTCTCGAATGACTTGTCTGTATTGAAAATGATTAGCTGCACTGTGCACTAAAACTAATAAATAAATATCATCTGTGCATATATCATTATTGATTATGTAATCAAAGTCATAGCTCTGTAATTTGCTTTTGGCATATTGGTTTCCATAAATAAAACTACTTGAATTGGAAATGAAATAGTTGATAAAGCAAATAAAAAGTAAAAATCCAGAACATGTCAGCAGGATTATGCGTTTGATTGCTCGATTTCCAGGTGAGAAAGTGAGTTTTATCATTGCAGTAGCGATACAGCAATTATATATGTTCTCATGGAAGCATTTTTCCCTCTGAAAATAAATGCGCGTTCACAGATAAGAAAAATGAAGTGGGGATAGCGCTACAAGTGGAAGATCAACGGGAAGCCGTGTTTCTCGGAACAATTTTTCATTTTCGCCTCCGTGGGTATCGCAAGTTTGAGTGGGTTTCGGTTTAGTCACGTGTGTTGCTGGCAGACTTTCCTATTGGCTGAATAATCATTCTACTTTATTTGGGAGTGACCCATTTTGTTGTTATTTTTCTTCTGACTAAAACTTGCTTAAGGTGCATTTCACCTTGAACAGGCATTTAATTAAACCTGTCTGGTTTAAAGGAGTAGATTTCTCATATTTATATGAACCGTTCAAGCTATTAAAAGTTATGAATTTCTCTTTTATTTTTTATAACTTACATATTTGAAATCAGATGTTAAAAAAATATTAAAAGGTTCTTATTTTTTACCTTTTTCTTTGTGTTCTCCTAAATTCCCCTGTACTTAATTCACAAAGTGTTTCTACATTGTTTCTTATTTTTCTTACTAATTTATTTGTCCCCAAGGATAGGGTTTTTTTTTTACTATCAATACTACTACCGAAGTATACAAATCAGGGTTCATTCTTTTCCTTTGCGAATAAGAATTGTTCTGATATAATATATTATAAATTACGTAAATAAAAAAATGAATAAATAGAAAATATTAAATCTGGTAATATAAAAAATTTTTCATAAAAATTAATCCCGTATTACTAAAATGTTAAAAAAAAAAATCATAATATAAAAATTTCACTCACTGAGAAATATATTAAGTATAACACAGAGAAATTCGGAATTCCAAAAATCCAAAATTATTTTAAAATAAAGAAAACTCAAGCAATTATAAAAATTATTATAAAATCAATACTGGATCTTATAATTTGATTTTTAGAAAAGAAAATTGCTATAACTTCAAGCTATTTTTGAGGAAACAATATTAAATAAGAGATTTAAATAAAAAATATATGGGAACGAAGTTAAGGACACAGAGAGAGTAACAGCTTTCTAGAGATTTATAAAATCTGTACGTGTAATTTATTTTTGTACGTAATAAGTTAATGCGATAAAATGTTTTTGTATCGTTTTTTTATTGTTTGCTGAAGATAAACTAAACTATAACGACAAAATAGTTAACAAATGTGCTCATGACAACCAAGAAGAAAAAATATTGTTTTAATACCCAGAAGACGATTGGTTTAATACCTGATCTCGCTAAAGATGGTAATGTTAAGGAGACCTAAACACATTAAATTTTCATAGAAGCATGTCAAATTTCTGAGCTGGTAGCAGTCATGCATTTTTTTTTTTTTTTTTTTTTTTTTTTGACATATTTTACGTTTCATATCTTTCAGTTCGGCATTTGTGCGATTAAAGAAATAAATGATTAATGAACAGATTTAAGCCATCACAAAAGAAGCAAATAGGGCTAATTTAAGATTTGAAAATAGTTCTATTTATTGCTTTTGTGATGACTTAAATCACAAAAGTTATAACAATAGCATTTTTGTGATAGCTTAAATTACAAAAGTAGTAAATAACATATGTTTCATATCTTTCAGTTTGGCATTTATGCGGTTAAACAAATGAATGATTAATGAAGAGCTTTAATCCACATACAAAAGAAGCAAATAGGGCTATTTTTGAGGTTTAAAAATAACTCTATTTATTACTTTTGTGATAACTTAAATCTGTTCAATAATCATGCAAATATAACTTATGACCTTCTGCTGCTTATCCTATTATATCATATATTCTCCAATTACAGATTAGATGCCTAATTATATATTGCAGATTTTTCATAAGAAAATTTTTTGCTAATTTTTTCATTCGTACCTTCAATTATATCGATATTAAGTTCCACCTAATTATGTTCATTTTAAAAAATGCTTAAGGACTATTAGCAATTACTCTTAGAATTCCGCTTTTTGTTGATTACAGTTTACAAAAAAAATCTTAAGCTGTATACCATAAAACTGAAGCGCATGTGCTGTTGCATATCATAAACTTGGTTTAAATAAATGCTGGAAAAAAATGCCTTCTAAAGACTTTCTGGTGTCAAGTTATCAGCTATGTGGTGATAAAATTAAAAATAGATTTTTTTCATCGAAATTTTTATTTAAATAGAAATTAACAAATTCACAAGAGTTTTCTCCTGGCAGGGTCACCCTAGGCGTGAAGACCATTTCAAAGTGGCCAGCTGAAACCAGTAGATAAAATTGGAGCGAAGTCAGTCCAGTGCTTTTGGGTACTCAACATTTCCTGACGCTCAGAGGCTGTAACATTCCCCTTTATCTCATCACGCATTTTACCCCTGGTCTTCTTTCCTGCTCAAGACTTGTTTCGGAGTCCTCTTCTTGCTTTGAACTTTTTGTTTATTCACGGTCTCATGGATCTGGTTTAGCCTATTAGATAACCAGATAGGATAAAATACAACTATAACATATATCTTTTAATTCGTTGGGGTATCGTTATTTTAAATCTGAATAAATTAAAAGTATTGTAGTAGTACCACTTCGTATTTCGGCATGTAATGTCACAAGTCAACCATCTGGGTTCGACTTTTGACTTTCTAAATGACACAAGAGACTTTTGACTTTCTAAATGGCTCATGACTTTCCACAAGACTTTTGACTTTCTAAATGGCACATGACTTTCCACAAGACTTTTGACTTTCTAAATGACACATTCATAAGAATCTGACTGTAGCACCTTTGCTTTCATCTGCATTTCTATGCTTGGGAATTTTTCCGTTTTCCATCAGGTTGACGAATTAATAAAGTCTACTAACCTATAAGCAGATTTTTTATTAACGCTATTAATAAAATATTACCATTAATCTAATTTACAAATCAATGTTACACATGATGTACAACCATGAAATAAAAGCAAATTTTGTTTCCGCAATTTTGTTCTAAAGTAAGAGGGAACAATATCCCTTCGCAGATTTGCTATAGACAGAAGGGAATTTCAGGTAGACAAGAGACGGTATTGAAAATTATGAAATACAAAGTTGTGTTTAATGGTCTCTATAGGCATATTTAGTCGGGTGGCAACACTTACTAAATGAAAAATACTGAATAGAAACCTTATTTCAAATATTTAATTTAGAAAACAAAATAAATAGTTGCTCACGAAATTCTATCTGAAATCGTAACATTAACATTTTAACATATCAGTTATGTGAATAATAAAAAAATAACAGTAAATAAAAAATAATTTTCACTATATGTATTTAATACTTTATCGCAATTTATTTATAATCCAAAATATTATTTATTTAATTCACTTATATTTTATGTACTCTTAGTAATTTTAAATTACTACATGAGTATTAATCCGAAAGGATAGGGAGGTCCTGGGTTTGAATCCCGGTTCGGGTATGGATGTGCTTTCTCTCTCTATCTATCCTGTCTTTGTCCTTTCCTTGTATGAATGGGTTGTGAATGGTTGCCTACCCAATAAACAGGTCCCTATGGCACGTATGTACTAAAGGAGTCGGACTCCACACCTAATTATGGTTCAGTTGGAAAAGTGAAGTAGCGCACCCCATAATGCCAGCCTAGTTGGCAGTCGACAGCAACATTAATCCGAAAAATGTTAACTTGACGATTTTTTTACAGTTTACATATTTATAACTATTTATTTATAAAAAAGTAATTATAAATATGAAAACTGCAAAAATACATGGCATGACTTATAAGTTACATAATGAGATCATAATAACATAATAATTAATATGTATTACGTAATTAATTACTATAAATGATTAATTTACAATATAATTAATATATATAATATAATGTGCTAAACTTTGTAATAAATCTATATTTAAAATTTTAAAAGCGAGACACACATTTTTCTCATTAATTTATTTTTGCTTAAATGTGTACTTTCTTATTAAAATTTCGTATTTTAAATTTATAGCCCACATATTTCTTGTTTTATTTGTGTTTATTTTTATTTTTTCCATTATATGCAAATTTTTTCTTCCATTATATAGGTTTTTACATCCCGTATGAAAAAATTAATAAATTATAAAGAAAAAAGGTGAGTCACACACGCGAATACATTTTGATATGAACTGGTTACGAGTAAATTAATTAAACTGCTTAAAATGAAAGCAAAAATGATCAAATTAATTTACTGAATATGGGATAGTATTGATTATGGTAATTTGTAAAACAATTTTTTTCCATTTTGTAGCATCATAAAATTTTGTAGCAAGTCAGTTTCAAACAATTTCAAAAAAATTAATTAATTCAATTTTAGAAATATAAACAATATTCCAATAATAAACTATTAGAATTTAAACGTATATTTTAAGTCAATTCTTATTAATTAAGAATTTAATAATTTATACAATACATTTTCCACAGAGAAAATTAATATAATTTGTGCTTTCAAAAAGCGAAAATATAATTTTATTTATTAAATACATTCGTAAAATAGTTTTTTTTCTCTAAAAAATCAAAAATATCTTAAAAAATGAATCATCCTACGTCATTAATTTACACATCACAAAATTATAAATTGCCTTTATTAAAATAAAAATTTAAAACAAAGGACAAAAATGCTTCAATGAGCAATGATAAATAGTTATTGACTTCGTTATCACGAAATCAAACTATATTTTGGGATGTGAAATTAAATTAGCGTTTATAATTTTTTATCAAACTACCCATACCATGTTTTAAAAATAATAGTTTAAAAGTTAAATCTCTTTCATAGTGTCTTTAACTGCATTTATTCTTACAAATATATTTTTATGTAGTTTATTTTTTGCACTTTCTATGGATATTTTAACACATAAGTTTTTTTCTCAAAATTCATTACTCTTTTACATGTAAATTATTGTTATTTGATTTTTTAAAACATAACTAACTGTACATTAAAAATAAGCTTTCTTTTTAATACGTTTAAATATGAAATCTAACGTTAAATATTACTTAAAATTACAGAAAAAATATTTTAAAAGAACATTTTATTTTAAATTTTTCATTAAATTAATGCTCTATGAAGATATTACTGCGTGTGTATAACAGTACTAAAAACATGAAATAAAATAAACAAATTGAAAACTAACAAAATTATATGTATATATACATGATAATATAACTTAAAATAAATTGAGAGAAGTAAGTAATCTATTTTTGTACATCATGCAGAGAATTGCATTAACATTTTAAATGTTTCCTGTTCGCATCGAAGTTTGAGTGATTAATTACTCGTTAATTATTAGAGATGAAGATCAAGAATAAAAAAAGAAGCTACCAGAACAAGTTTCAATATTTCGCCACCAAACTCGTATGACAAGCTCGTCTTCATTTCTCAGAAGCAACTTTACCAATATGCATTTTGATGAAATTCTTTCACCGTTGGTATAAGATTGAATGCCGTAAAAATTTATTATCGATTATTTTCTATACTCACACACTGCATGTAATAGAAGGTATTTGTGTTCATTTTTAAACTCTGAGAGTAATTAGAAAGAGTTAGAGCATCTGAAAGGTAATTTTTCGCAATGTAAAAATCCTAATAAAAACTTTATATCAGCTTAATTGTTCATTATAAAATTATAATTATATCAAATTATTATATTTTAAATAATTATTCCATTTAGATTTCTGTACTTTTTGTATATAAAAACCTGGTGTAATTATACTTCAGAAGTTAAGTGAATTTATAACATTGTTTTTTTCTATCAAAAGCGGTAAACGAAGCCAATATCTT